>CM042248.1:23920364-24397864 GCA_023566225.1 Romanogobio albipinnatus | reverse complement strand
AGACAGACAGACAAACAGACAACAGACAGACAGATGACAGACAGACAGACAGACAGACAGACAGATGAAAGACAGACAACCAGATAGATGTCAGACAGACAAACAGACAGATGACAGACATACAGATCGATGACAGACACAGACAGATGACTGAGAGACAGACAGGCAGACAGATAGATGACAGACAGTCAGACAGACAGACAGAAAGATAGATGACAGACAGACAAACAGACAGATAGATGACAGACAGACAGACAGACAGACAGACAAACAGACAGATAGATGACAGACAGACAAACAGACATATAGATGACAGACAGATAGAGGACAGACAGTCAGACAGACAGATGACAGACAGACAGACAGACATAAAGATGACAGACAGACAGACAGACAGACTGACAGACAGATAGATGACAGACAGACAGACAGATAGATGACAGACAGACAGATGATAGATAGATAGATAGATAGATAGATAGATAGATAGATAGATAGATAGATAGATAGATAGATAGATAGATAGATAGATAGATAGATAGATAGATAGATAGATAGATGACAGACAGAAATATAATTGGCAGACAGACAGAATCACACAGATGACAGACAGACAGACAGATAGATAACAGATAGTCCTTGTGTCACAGTAATCTTTATTGCTGTTCATTTTTATTTATTATTTACATTATATATTATAATTATTATTATTTATTTTTCTCAAGATGCTTACAGGGCAAAAAACAAACAAAAAGAGTTTTGTAGAGTCCCTCCCCTTTCGTACGCAAATCCATACATGCTCACAAAAACAAGTTTGGCCTTTGTTTCAGTTCCATGTCCATCACTGTCAATTCATTTTCCCCAAAAAGCTTACAGGGTAAAATGCCTTTTTTTGCCCCAACCGTTGCAAAATCCCTCCTCCTTCAGAGGCGCATTCATTCACACTAACACAACCCAGTGCGGTCTGGGTGCCAGCCTGCATGATCGTCATCCCCGATCTCACAGCATTGGGTTTGGAACCCCAGCGCCAGTCAGAGAAGGGTCAGAGGTGCCAGAGGGCACAGAGCCACAGTCTGTCTGCCTCCCTCCTCACCCCCCCCTCTCGCTAGGACATGTCCTTCTCCACCACCCCCAAAACCACTTTTCCTCCTCTCTCGCCCCTCCTCTCCCTCCCCTGTCCGCAGCAAGCCGAATGGCTGGGTGATGAGTAAACACAGACAGAGCTCCGCAAGCACGGCCCGGCTTGCTGCCTCATTACAATCACAAAGAGCTGCCACACTTTTGGGTGGAGCCTGTGGCCGCGGGAGGCTCTGGGGCCTTTAAGTGAGTGGCATACTTAATAGGCTTTGTGTAGGAGAAGAAAAGAGAGTGAAAGGGGAGAGAAAGAGAGCAGGCCCAGCTGTCACGGCACACTAGATATCAGTCTGCCACAGACCCACTCTTCCACTTTTTACCCCTTCCTTTTTTTTCTTTTGCTGAGGTAAGGTTTTAGAAGCACAGGAAACCGAGCGTCTGAAGGGAAAAATTAAAAGACATGAACACATATGTGCTTCCACACACACACACACACACACACACACACACACACACACACACACACACACACACACACACACACACACACACACACACACACACACACACACACACACACACACACACACACACACACACACACACACACACACACACACACACACACACACACACAAAAGAGCTGTGTGGGCAGTATATGGATCAAATAATGCCTTTCTGGCTGAATGTTCTACATTCTGTTGCGTTACACATTAGAGACTGAACTCTCTGGCAGAAAATGCTGAACAAAACATCTCCCTGAAGAACAGCTTTCTCATTCAGTCATGACTATAAAGGAATAAAACAGCGTTAAAAAGCTCAAACATAAAGTTTTGTGTTCAGAGACATCAATCTTTGGATATAAAACTGGATATCAAAGTTTATGAAAGTGAGTAGCTGACATGAAATACTTTTGGGAAGTTGACGTTTTGTGATGTGACAAGCTTTACTCCATCTAAAACTATTTTAAACTGCATTTCTTCTTATTTGTTATTGATAATTATTTTGCCTTCAGCTTAATATTAAATATAATTATTATTATAAATGAATATTTTCACACACAGGACCAACTGAAATTAATAACGTAAGTCAAAAAGTGATATAAATGGTCAAAAATTTGGTCAAAAAGGTTAGAGGAAGACATATGATTCATATTGTATATTCATATATATTATAAATTAAAAACTTGATGTTGATTAAAAAAAGTTTTTTTAATTTTAAATTGTTCAATGTTATATACTTAAAACCTATATATCTAATTATTTAATACTTTCCTTTTGCTGATTTATTATTTAACAAAATAGTTTATTCTACAAAGGTTTTATATATTTTTTTATTTAAAAATATTTCAACATTTAAAAGTCATCACCTATTCAAGTATTCACATAGAGCACAAGAGTTCACATAGCCTAAAAAATTACACAAAGATCACAACAAAGATCACGGGATATAAAGTTCATTTGAAATTCCCAGAACGACAGACACTCAGACAGAGTAAACCCATATTTAGGTGTACATATGCTGGGACACAATAGTCTGTGCTTGCGAGCTGCTGCTCAAAAGCAGGTGGTGAAACCCAGAAATGCGTGCTGTTGTTTGTATAATCTGTGTGATTGTGGTGGGCTGCTGCTAAGCCCTGCTAAATCAGCTTAGCACATGTCCTGCCGTGGAGGAGGCTTGTTTTAAAGACCCCCTCCCAAACCACCCGTCCTTTAGGAGCACGAGAGAGGAGTCCAGACACTGAATCAAAGATTATTCTCTGTGGATGGCACTCCTCACATCTCAGAGGACTCCCAAGCTGCACATACGGCCAGACAGAGTCACACACAAATTAGGTGTATGTGCGTGTTTTTGTGTACCGACATGTAATTACAAAGAAAAAGACAGATACATTTGTAGGCATATATAGATACTGATTTAGTTCTGATATCTTTTTCTTTCTTACTTGAAGTAAAATTACATCTATAATTTAAATTATTATTTTACAAGTGGAGTTGATCTTTGAGATTTATAAAAAGCATGAATGCCACTAAATTCATGAACTCAAGACTTGGGATGATCTAATTTAGTTTTTTTAATAAAAGAAATTCAATAAAAAAAATTATTTAATGTAATATATTTAATACTTATATTTAATGATTTAATATTTGTTGTTGTTTTTGTTATTTAGCAAAAACAGTTTACTCTACAAAGATCAAAAAGATTTAAAAAACAATTGATTTAATTGTTTATATGTATTTTCTATTTTATTTGACAGTTTGTTTAATTGTATTTTACTTTTTTGATTATATATATATATATATATATATATATATATATATATATATATATATATATATATATATATATATATATATATATATATATATATATATATATATATATATATGTAATATAATTTTTTTTAATACCATAATGATTAAATACTTTTCTTTTTGTTGGTTTTGTTATTCAACAAAAACTTTATTTATTTATTTATTTATTTATTTATTTATTTATTTATTTATTTATTTATTTATTTATTTATTTATACATACATACTTTTCTTTTGTTGTTTTGTCATTCAAGTGTACTTTTCTTTTTTATTACTTAATATGATTTAATATGATTAATTTTATTTTTCACATTTATTTTGCAGTTTGATTTTTTTATATTGTATTTTAATGCCTTGGAAATACAAATGTAAAAAAAAAAGTCAATAAAGCACAGTAAATTGAAATTGAAAGAGAGATTTAGAAAGCGATATGAGGGGTTATAAAAATCATTCTAAAACTCTAAAGTTGTAAATCTTGTAAAACCCCCTAAACCCCCCATCGCTCCCCCGCCTCCTTCCGCCACACTACTCCAGACAGAACAGAGGAAGAATTAAGACAAGAGTGAGTGAAAGTGTGAATGAAAGGGGGACACCTGGAGCAGGACCCTGTAGTGCTCTACACTGAGGGGTATTGTAGACTAATAACAGGGCTGCGGTGCGCGTGTAAGTGTGTGGTTGCCTAGGTAACGGGACTCAGCTGATTGTAGGGTTATGGGTTGTGGAGGGGGTGCTTGTTTGGAAAGCATCTGTATGCAAATGTCATTATGGTATAGAGATGTTTGGAGAGGCCACAGAGAGAAGAAAGGGGGATAGAGAGATGAATGGATGGAAGGACGGATGTATAGTATCTACAGAAACTCTCCACTGACGGATGCTGCTGGTTGCAATCTAAATCCATAAAGAAAATAAGACACTTCACTTAAAAGGCCTCATACAGCATCATATTATTAGCAACATATTAGCAGACTTCTGAAAAGACACTGTAACAATATCTGTCCATAATCAACTAGCGGCATCCATCTTTAAGGCATTGCCTCATAAAGTGTTATTGAACGTTATGTTAGATTAGGCAAAATACATAGTGTTGGGTCCGAGTCTACCTTCTCGAGTCCAAGTCTTTAACCAATTAAGTTGGAGACGTTTATTAATGTCTTGTTATCTTATTTTTTTCCCCTGTTGTTTCTCGTGTTACACATTTGACTATACTCAGATTTGAGCAAGTCCACTCGAGTGCATTCGCATTCATTCATAATTGCAGTCCGAGTCCAAGTACCCCAATAAGACCATAAGCACTTGAATAAAACGTATTTTGCATGTTGTTTTTTGACACATTTGCTTGATTTGATTTCCTATGTATACTAAAACTGATTGGGCAGGAGCCAAAAACTAGTTTTTAAACCTGCACCACTTTTTCATTGATGACACAACAAAGACTGTTCTTTTTAGTGATTCAAAAACATAAATTATGAACAGTGTAGTCGAACAAATTCATCTAATTAATCAGTTCTTTTTAGTGATTCAAAAACAAAATATGAACAGTGTAGTCGAATCCAGAACAAATGACTCAAATTAATCAGTTCTTTTTAGTGATTCAAAAACATAAATTATGAACAGTGTAGTCGAACAAATGAATCTAATGAATCAGTTCTTTTTAGTGATTCAAAAACAAAATATGAACAGTGTAGTCAAATCCAGAACAAATGACTCAAATTAATCAGTTATTTTTAGTGATTCAAAAACAAAATATGAACAGTGTAGTCGAATCCAGAACAAATGAATCTAATGAATCAGTTCTTTTTAGTGAATCAGAATTATACAATGTGATCATTGCAGTCGAATCCTGAACAAATGCATGAATCAGTTATTTTTAGTGAATCAAAAACATACAGTGTGTTTTAATTCAATGCAACAATTAATGTAAGCAGAGATTAATGAACGATTCACACAGAAATTCATTCTGCTTGTGTTTCATGAATGAGGCCTATTTTTGTTGGTATTGTGTATATAATTGTTTAATTTATCCCATATGGAAGTAAACTCCGAAATCTCTGCCAAAGTAATTTAATCTTCCTACGCTCAATAAAAAAACATGTGATGCAACCAATACCTTTGCCACTAATTCAAGCAATGATATTTTTTCCCAGTGCAGCTACAAATGAATAATGTGTAGCAGCTTTTAACTCTTAATACAAAGAAGATTTGTATGGAGCGAGTCATTACTTAACTAACAGCTTTTTTCATCCGCGATAGCTATTTAATGACAGGTAGCCGAAAGAGGCTTTTTCGTTCCTTACGAGGAAAAGTATGCAATAAAAGCGCTGACGTAAATAGTTTTACACACACTTTTAATGAAATCCTTTAGTGAGATGTATCTCCACAGAGAATGAGGGAGAGAGGAAGACAGCAGTGTGGGTTTTTATGTGCTGCTCTCACTTAATGTACTCAGTAGCAGTGCCTGATGGGTAATTACAATAGTCACAACACAGATGGGGGGCAGTGTCACCATGGCCTTAAGCACGCCGGCCAAATGAATAAGCGATGACACACTCCTGAATGCCTATTTCCCCCGTAACAAACGGGCAACATCATTAAAATCTACACTTGGAAAACACATCTCATCCTGTTCCTGCCCTCCATTAACATAGTCTGACTCTTTATATTTGTATTTCTCCTCACATTCACACTTTGTTCGGTTCTCGCTCAAACCCCCCTCTCTCGCTTCTTTTGACAAAATCGCTATCGGACACCGGATGCAGGTATTGCACAGACGGATTTGCCCTCTCTCTCTTTTTGGATCCTTCTCATCAAAGCTTTTGTCCAGGTTAAGGTCTTAAGACAGACGTAAAAAGAGTCAAAAAGAGAGAGAGAGAGAGAAAGAGAGAGAGAGACTTTTGAATAATTCATGGTGGCCTATAATGAAGCGCGGTCCACTCTTTAAAGTGTTTGGTGTGTAATGGAGTTTCAGACACACAGCTATCATTTTCTCTTAATGGCGCTTTCTGGGATGCTTGCTGTGACCCTCTCCGCACACACACACACGCATGCACACACCAGCAAAGGCGATTACCGACAGCTGCTGGAGTTTCGAAGTGGCCAAAGTGGGCAATTTTCTCAATGCCATTTAAACAACAAACACAGCAGCGTGTTTAAAGAGAAGAGCGGATGGTGGGGGGTGAGAAACAAGGAGTTTGAGCGAGAGAGAAGGTAATGTTGGCCATTGTAATTCAGGACGAGTGAGTAAGCGTGCATAGCGGGGGGTTCATTAGGAGAACTCCAGGTTGAGTGTGTTCATGTTCACATCTGGCCTTAAGTTGACTGCATCCTGTGCACAAGCTGCTCGGCGTTCGTATCTCTGTGAATCCTTCGCCATGTATGTGTTCGTTCCATGTGTGACAGCAACATGGAATAATTACACATCTCACTGCTTTATAGTCAACATGAAATGGTGTTAGCAACCCATTTTACTTCTGTGATGTGAAATTTCTGAATGCAAGAGGATATATCTAAAAACATTTGAAAAACAATTTCTGAAAGGGTGCCAAAAAAAGTGGTATACGGTTCGGTATTTTGGTACCATTCACAGCTTCTGATAATTGAAACGGAAATATTTGCGTACCGTACTGTACCGTACTACTCGGTGGAAACAAGCCAATAGAGAAGTCTCCCACAGGCCCTCATGACAATAAAAAAATTGGCAAAGTTAGTTCAGGTTATAAAAAGAGGTGTAACTCCCCAAAAACTTACTTAAGGATATCGATAGTTTATTAATTCATGATATTTTGTACAAAAATATGAATAAAAAAAGAAAACAGTAATACAAAGAATACTTTTCTAAGATCTTAGATTTTTGGTCACACTTTTTTTTTTAATGTGGCCTTGTTACAGTGTAATTCCACAAGTAATATTAATTAACAACATATTTACTATAGGGTTATGGTAGGATCAGGGTTTGGTTGAGGGTTAGTTATGTGTAAGTAAGCTTGGCCCCCTTATTCTAGTGAAAGGAACTCTTAATGCTTCAGCATACCAAGACATTTTGGGCAATTTCATGCTCCCAACTTTGTGGGAACAGTTTGGGGATGGCCCCTTCCTGTTCCAACATGACTGTGCACCAGTGCACAAAGCAAGGTCCATCAAGACATGGAAGAGCGAGTTTGGGGTGAAGGAATTTGACAGTCCTGACATCAACCCGATAGAACACCTTTGGGATGAATTAGAGCAGAGACTGTGAGCCAGGCCTTCTCGTCCAACATCAGTGCCCAACCTCACAAATGCGCTTCTAGAAGAATGGTCAAAAATTCCCATAAACACACTCCTAAACCTTATGGAAAGTCTTCCCAGAAAAGTTTAAGCTGTTATAGCTGCAAAGGGTGGGCCAACTCTATATTAAACCCTATGGATTAAGAATGGGATGTCATTAAAGTTCATGTGCATGTAAAGGCAGGTGTCCCAAAACTTTTGGCAATATAGTGTATGCAACAAGGACACAGTACAATAAAGTGTTACCAGTTTAGTTTAGTTTAGTTTAATTATGCATATTTTACCTTTCTTACTATGTAACGAGGACACATTCAAATAATTTTTAAAAGGAAAATCTTTTCTTTATCATGGACACTCTTATATGTCACTGATCCAGATGGAAACCTTTAAAAAAAGCATGCGCCATTGAATAATGCACAAGAAGACAAGGAATGTGCATTAAGAAAGTAAATAGGGTCATTTTGATTTCATGTTGACTTTAAACTACAGGTCTTTGGTATCTAAAAATCCACATCAGGGAAATACAGGTTGTAAATCCCCCAGCATGACCCTCCCGGTTGAAATAACAGATTTGTTTGGTCAGTGAAGGGGCAGCAGATTGTGTGGAGACTTTTAAACTAAACAAATCCCTTCCTAGAACACCGAACAGCTGTTCTGGTTCTGTGGTCAACAACAAACCACATACACACCTCCGAAGGCTAATATTTGCTCTATTGATGCTGCTGGTATGACCACAGCAAAGTACAAAAACAAAGGATCATTAAAATGCTCCACCGCTCTCATCCCTCTAAAAGGCCAGTTACACATTTTAAATCATAAATAAGGGAATTTTGCTGTATTTTTTCATTTCTTTTAGAAATTCAAGACTTTCATTATAGTACAGAAGAACGATCAAAGTATTTTTCCTTCCTCTCTCTCACTTTTCTCTCTATTTTATTGACAAGTAAGGTTGTTTTTCATCTTTTGCTGCCTATTTGTCCCTCCTGTATAGTTCCACATGACTGCCTCTGATTGAACAGAGACTATCAAACCATCATGGATCTCTCTTCCTGTCTTTTCACACACATACACATGGTTTTGAAGCTATATTACTGAAGACCACTCACAATGGTTTTCACACTAAGATAATGATATTTACCATACCCTATTGTACCGATATACTTCACAGAAACCATTGATATCAGTAGATTTAAAGCTGAATATGATTTAAAGGCCTTTTATAGTGGGGAACACTTCAAATTCACTCAAGTTTTCAACATGTCTAAACTACATTAGCGGGCAGAATAAAAGGCCCTCACAAGCAGGTAAACCTGCACACACACCCACACACTTGTAACTTGTTTTTAGTTGGCTGTAGAGTTCATTATGAGAAAAAAAAGTGAACTTTACCCCCCAGATTCAATTTGCCAGGTGAGCGTGGAAGATTTGAGTGCTGTGTGTGTGCATGTGTGTAAGCGTGGAGCACCTGTAATTTGAGGCTATAACTTCCTTTTGTGAGCGGGAAAGTTTGTGTTCTCTCTTTGGTCTTTTGTGCCGATGAGTTGAGAGTAAGTAAATAGCGCTCGTGTGGAGGAGACAAAGACTTCAACCTGCACCTGCCGCATTGAGTTTACAGAAGAGAATTCAGTCCTCTTTTAAAAACCATTAACCCTTGCTCACCTCTATGTACCTCTTTTCTCTTTTTTACTTTCCACACACTGCAGGACTCCAAGCCAAACAGTAGTACAATTAAATGTGAGCTTTCCATTCCCTTTCCATTAACTCTGAGAATTTTCCATTTTTGCTTCAAAACCTAAAAGGGTTACCCCTTAGGTCACTGTGATTTTGCCAAGTAAATCATGTTTCAGGTTCAACATATTTTGTTGAATCTGGGCAAACATTCATGTCCAAAAAGTCAAAAAGTAAGTTCTAACCCTATACCTATACCTATCCATAAGTTATCCTTAAAATCAGAGGAAAATGATTTGTGAATAACACTGATGTAGAAGCACCTAAACCTAGTTGTAAGCCTAAGCTTGACATTGACTGTAAACTTGTCCCTCAAATCTGAATGCTTGATTGGAATTTTGTTCCAAGATCAACAATGATGTTGATTCAGGAACATGTTGCACTTAGTGAAATCAGGTTCTGCGTCCAAGTCCAAGATCATTGTTGCATGGAAACACGGCAGCTTGAGGTGCGAGAACAAAACTCATGCAAGAAAGGACATTCGAGGTTCCCTTCACCATAATTGATGTGCGTTGATCAATGCTTACATGTGAATTAAAGGGATAGTTCACCCAAAAATGAATATTTTGTCATCACTGGCTCACCCTCAAGTTGTTTTAAACATGTATGAGTTTCTTTCTTCTGTTGAACACAAAATAAGTTTTTTTTATAGAATGTTTGTAATCACACAGTTGACAGTAACCATTGACTTCCCTGAAATACGACCCATAGGAGCGTTTACTAAAGTTGCGCCCCTATCGACAACAGGACACTTTCATTTTAATTCATGAAATACGACCCATAGGAGCGTTTACTAAAGTTGCGCCCCTATCGACAACAGGACACTTTCATTTTAATTCATGAAATAGGACCCATAGGAGCGTTTACTAAAGTTGCGCCCCTATCGACAACAGGACACTTTCATTTTAATTCATGAAATACGACCCATAGGAGCGTTTACTAAAGTTGCGCCCCTATCGACAACAGGACACTTTCATTTTAATTCATGAAATAGGACCCATAGGAGCGTTTACTAAAGTTGCGCCCCTATCGACAACAGGACACTTTCATTTTAATTCATGAAATACGACCCATAGGAGCGTTTACTAAAGTTGCGCCCCTATCAACAACGGGACACTTTCATTTTAATTCATGAAATACGACCCATAGGAGCGTTTACTAAAGTTGCGCCCCTATCGACAACAGGACACTTTCATTTTAATTCATGAAATACGACCCATAGGAGCGTTTACTAAAGTTGCGCCCCTATCGACAACAGGACACTTTCATTTTAATTCATGAAATACGACCCATAGGAGCGTTTACTAAAGTTGCGCCCCTATCAACAACGGGACACTTTCATTTTAATTCATGAAATACGACCCATAGGAGCGTTTACTAAAGTTGTGCCCCTATCGACAACAGGACACTTTCATTTTAATTCATGAAATACGACCCATAGGAGCGTTTACTAAAGTTGCGCCCCTATCGACAACAGGACACTTTCATTTTAATGCTTAAAATGCTTCCTTTTATTTATGTCATATTTCTGTTTTTTTGTAGCTAAATTGATAGAGCATTGCAAAATACAACATCATGTAATCATGTGATCATACAATTGTGGGTTCAAAACACATATGCACTATAAATCACTGGGTAGGTTTAGGGGTGGGGTGGTTGTAGTTGTTTATAAAAAATGATTTTTGCTAAATGGAAAAATGACAAATGATAATAAAAAGTCCACACATTGCATTTAAATGAACACGCATTTTGATTGGTAACGACAGTCATATGTCATTTCATGACGACAGACGTAACATGACACTGTCATGATTTTTACGCCAGCTAGAGGGCGCATGACTGTAAAACGTAAATAAAGGTCGTAATAAGGGGCTTGAAAAACGACCTGTAGAGTCAGTCTGGAAAAATTACTATGGAAGTCACTACCATCAAGTATCAGGTTATCAGCATTCTTTAAAAAATCTTCTTTTGTGTTCAACAGAAGAAAGAAACTCATACAGGTTTATAACAACTTGAAGGCCTTTTCACACCGGGACGATTTTTCGCGCGTGTTCATCACCGACGTTTAACGCCTCGTGACTAAACAAAGGGCGCCAATGTGAGTGTGCACACTGACATGCAAAACTGCAGGCGTAAAAGCGTCATTAAAAAAAAAACGCCTCGGGTTCGTTTTTTTATTTTGACGCAGCGCGTTAAAAACTGGACGACCAATGAGATCAGCGCTTCTGTTCACGTGCCTGGAGCTGCTGAAGTGACAGTAAAACACGACTTGGTGGCGCTCAAGCACAAAATGTTCTTGCCGAGCACACATTGATACGACAAAGAAGTAGTAAGTAGACAAAGAAGATGAGCTGCTAATGCTGCCTGCCAGTTAGCAAAAAGTGTGTGAATGGTTTTGGCCATAGACATAATATATCTATGGTTTTGGCAAGCACGTAAAAACTGTCTCTCTTCTTCTTCTGTGTGACAAGCGAGTGTCAGAAGCGTAAAGTGCCGCAGCACCACCTTGTGTACCGGGAGCACTATTTACTGAATGTGCACGTTCACTCGGCGCATCGCCAGTGAAAATCGCTTGGGTGTGAACACTCAAGACGCGCCGAAAAACGTCACGAAAAACGCTGGTGATAAGCGCGTGCGATATTCATCCCGGTGTGTACAGGCCTTGACGGTGAATCTTACATATATATGTGTGTTGAAGAAGAACGAAAGTCATATAGGTTTAGAACAACATTAGAGCGAGTAGATGATGACAGCATTTTCCGTTTTGGGGTGAATGATCCCTTTTAAGGATAAATATACATTCATACTATTTTTATGATTTAAGGACATTTTGCCAATTTTTATTGATAGGGACAGAACAGAACCTACAGCTAGACTCAAACTCATATCGCCCACATAAACAGCACAGCTCAACGTGTTAGAACACATGCACTAACCACTACCCTTCTAATTTACCCCTAGAAGCCTCTGTAAAAAAACTATAAATGTGTTTTGGACAGCATGGTGTTGCTTTGTGACCAAACATTTATTTATGGATATCTTTAAATAACCCATAACAGTACAGTTCCTTGTCATGTGTGATTTCAAGGATGAAATTACCAAGTCAAAAGAAGTGCTGTCAAATGATTCTGAATATCACTTCACTGTGGGCTACTCATATAAATATTATAGGCATAATAACTGTTAGTGTGATTGCTTCTCTATATTACAACACATTATTTTGGTTTTGTCACTGTTGTTGTTGGCAATGTTTCTGCCCAAAGCACAATGATTCAATTGCCTTTATTTATTTTTATTATTATCATATACATTACTGGTCAAAAGTTTGGGGTCTGTAAGATTTTTTTTTTTTGTAATGTATATTTCCATTCAGCAAGGATAATCAAAAGTGACAGTGAATATATTTTATATTGTTACAAAACATTTATATTTAAAATTAATGTTGTTCTTTTGAACTTTATATTCATCAATTTATCCCGAGACAAATGTCACAGTTTCCACAGAAATATTAAGCGGCACATTGATTTTCAGCATTGATAAGAAGAAAAAATGTTTATTGAGCATCAAATCATCATATTAGAATGATATCTGAAGGGTCATGTGACACTGAAGACTGGAGTAATGATGCTGAAAATTCAGCTTTGCATCACAGAAATAAATGACATTTTAAACATATTCAATAACACTTTATAATACATGCTATGATTCATTAGTTAAGCATTAGTAAATCATTAATTCATATTTTATAAAGCATCAATATTTATTAATAAACAGTTTGTAAATACAGCGATAAATGCTTTATTATTGAATTGTAAGCATATCTATAATGTGTTTAATAATTGCATTTTCATACTTTATTAATGATTCATTTATCATTTCTAAATTAAGTATTACATTATTTACAAACCAGTTATTTAGGAGTTTGTGTCTGTGGTTTGTAAGATCATGTATAATGTGTAAGTAAATGATTAATAATAAAGTTACATTTTTACATCTTATTATTTAGACATGTTAATAAATGATTTAATAAATATTAATAAATGCTTTATTAACATGTATTCCTACTGTAACTCATGATTAATTTGTATGAGAGCTGTAAATTGAAACTATGAAGGGAACTCCACCAGTCTCCAAACATTGGTTAGATAGTGAAAGAGCGGGATTCTGTGCAAGTTTCCATGTCAGATGTTACAGCATCTCTAGGTGTATTTATGAGTGTCCAGCTATGACATGTGTTTTACACATTACGGTGTAAGGAGAAAGAGGTGTGGCCATGAATAATGGAGTTTCAATTTAAATTCTCACTCCTAACCTCTGAGACGTCTATATAATTCATGAAACAGATACATGAAGGTATAATTTACATGAGTGTGAATGTGTATGTGAGCCTGCCCTATTTGTGTGCATGGATGAATCATTCATATTATATTTTTCTCATAGACCTCCTGTGAGTATGTGAGTAGATTTTGAATATGAATCAGATTTTAAATGCTAAACTGTTCTCTATAAATGTTTATGTATGCTTAGCCGTGGCTTGTGTCTACATGCGTTTGTGAGTGTTTTTGTATTTGGTGTGATTATGTTCATAAGGACGTTTGAGGGCTGATTTGTTGTTGTTGGTGTGTGTGCGTGATTATGTGTGTGCCGATGTGGGATTGAGGCGATGAATCTATATGAATGCTAATATAAAACTATGGAAATGCTACAGGGAACGCTGGGAGAGGAGAGTGGGTCCATGCATGTATTGGGGTGTAAATGTGTAAGCTTGGGCTGAGTTATATTTATAAATGTTTAATATGTACATTTGTGAGTGCCTGTGTGAGTATGTGTAATGTAAACATGCATGTGCGTGGTCAGGGAGTGATTTGTGATGGTCAGGTACACACTTGGAATAAAAAATGCAGGAAGTGACAATTTTTTTTTCCATTTTTTCCCTCTTTCAATGGCTTTTTCCATTTCACAGTAACATATATACTATACGCATTGTCTGCAATGTACTGTAGTGCTTATCCAGTTGACAAGTCTGAGTTATGTCTCTACTGTAAAAATCTCAATATAATTTAGATAATCATTTACATAAACATTGAATTTCTTAACATAAAAAAGTTTAAGTAAGCAGAATTGGCAGGCTTTGTACTCATACATTTTAGTTACTCTTAACTTTAAATGTATGAATTCAAAATACACTCAAATATTTCAAGTTATAATGTAATCTCAATTTAAATATTTAGTGGAAACTCGGCTGACTTTAACTAGCTAATTCATTAAATACTAACTTGTACTTAATTGGTAACACAATGCTTTGATAGCATTATTATAGCATAGCATTAATTGAACTAATTTGTTTAATTTAAGTTTACCCTACTCAAGCCAATTAATTATTTTGAGTGTTAGGGTTTACAGGAGCCCAACATCAATACAAAAAAGTCTACGGCCTAAGAAAATACATTCTAAGGCAGCATCCTAAAATAAAATCCTATAAGCAACTGATTTTGGACACTCTACAGCAGCAAATTTGTGCACCTCAAAAATAAGCAACACGAAAGACCAATGCTGCGTCTGAATATGCATACTTTCATGCTATAGTAAGGGGAAAACAGTATGTAAGCTGAGTCTTTTGTCTGAATGAACAGTTTTCATAAATTAACAGTAGGCGAAAAGTACCTGAATGAGACTTTACTATCCCAGGAGGCCACAAGAGAGGATTTGTGAATGGTAAGCAACACTGATGCCATATCAGTCAGGGTGCCCGTGCTGACCCTTGTCCAACGCCGAAAGCGCCAACAGTGGGCACGTGAGAATCAGAACTGGACCACGGAGCAATGGAAGAAGGTTAGGCCGGGATGGATGTGGATGGCCGGGTGCATGTGCGTCGCTTACCTGGGGAACACATGGCACCAGGATGCACTATGGGAAGAAGTCAAGCTGGTGGAGGGAGTGTGATGCTTTGGGCAATGTTCTGCTGGGAAACCTTGGGTCCTGCCATCCATGTGGATGTTACTTTGACACGTACCACCTACCTAAGCATTGTTGCAGACCATGGTGGCTGTGGCTTCTTTCAGCAGGATAATGCACCCTGCCACAAAGCAAAATCAGTTCAGGAATGGTTTGAGGAGCACAACAACGAGTTTGAGGTGTTGATTTGGCCTCCAAATTCCCCAGATCTCAATCCAATCTAGTTTCTGTGGGATGTGCTGAACAAACAAGTCCCATCCATGGAGGCCCCACCTCGCAACTTACAGGACTTAAAGGATCTGCTGCTAACATCTTGGTGCCAGACACCACAGCACACCTTCAAGGGTCTAGTGGAGTCAATGCCTCGACGGGTCAGGCCTGTTTTGGCAACAAAAGGGGGACCAACACAATATTAGGAAGGTGATCATAATGTTATGCCTGATCGGTGTATATACACATACTAAATGTGCAATATCGACCGATACAATAAATAAAATATAATATGATATAATAAATGAAATATACTTATGCTTTGGATATATATATATATATATATATATATATATATATATATATATATATATATATATATATATATATATATATATATATATATATATATATATATATATATATATATATACAGTATACACACACACACACACACACACTATTCAAAAGCTTAAAAAGCTGTCTTAAAATGCTATCTATTTGGGTACCTCTAGGTTTTATCACAAAGATTATGTGTGTGTGTGTGTGTGTGTGTGTGTGTGTGTGTGTGTGTGTGTGTGTGTGTGTGTGTGTGTGTGTGTGTGTGTGTGTGTGTGTGTGTGTGTGTGTGTATAATTGTTGAAGGAAAGAAAAATGAAACCATTTGGAAGACAAAAATGGAAAAAGCCGCTAATATGAAAAGCTACATAAACCACATACCCATTTCAAGTCAAGGCAGTCCATTTACATGGGCTCTCTATTTTAAGCTGAAAGGAGATCTCTCATACTGTTTCTTTCCTTCAAAGAAAAACTGTCAGAGGATGTTAAACGCAAGAACCATACAAACAGAAAGATACATGAACACTGTTACAAACGAGCTGGAGCCATCAGCTTTGAACAAGAGAAAGATATTATTGACTAGGCAGCAGAGTGGGCAATGTGTCGATGGTGCACCAATGGAAAATCAATGTGTTGTAAATTTGTGCAAAGTTGTGTCAATTTAGCCCAATGAGAATCCTTTATTCTTCCCCACAATCCTCCCTCACGCTAGTCACATATCAAAACCACTGAGTCAGACACGCGCACACACTAACATGACATCACACCCCTGCTGAGTGCGTAGGGCAAACATTCCCCTCCAGATGGAAAACAGACTCATCTCTGCACAAATGCTGTTCATCGATCACACAAGCACGCTAGCTAACAAACAAACAAACAAACAAGCAGGGGCTTCCAATATCGCTAAAAGAAACAGGAACAGAGAAGAACTCTACTGGGAATTCAGGGAAAATGTCACTAGCTGTATGCTCTCATCGGCTGCTCTCTTGTTACAGGTCTGCTGAGCGGGTTACACAAGGGAGCAGGTTAAAAGGGAGGCATCCTCTGTTCTTTCCGTCTGAGGTGGAAGTGAGAAGGGAATGCGAGGAGAAATGAAAGGGGGTTCCCTCAATAGTAGACGACTAGGGGCTTTGAACGATTTTCCCTCTGGCGTCTCTAGAAGGCATTAAACAAGATAATACATGCACAAACACGCACACACGCAGCGCAAACAGTTAAGGAGATGTTTAAAATGGAGAATGCAGAAAGAAAAGTGGCCATCTGACAGGTCACAATCTGATGAGTAAAGAGGGGTCGCCCCCATCATCCTGACCTCTGACCTCTAAAAGATCACCAACCGTGACAACTCACCTTTATTTTACTTTAAATTAAATAAGAGACAAGATTGAGCAGAGCATAAGGGTTTGTTTTTACTAACTAAAACTAACACATTTAAACTAGTTCTTTTTGTCACAAGGTCACATTAAAACTGAATGTTTACCATGGCATCCATGGCATTTCTTTTTTTCTACTTTTCAAATGCCTGTCATGTTTAGCTTTAATAGTTTTACCTTTGTCCTAGGCTTTCAGTAATAACTATGATTATATTAATGAATTACACTGTTTTTCCTCTAAACTTTTCCACATACCTCCAAACAGGGGTCAGGGGTCAACAGACCCACATTTGAAAACCCCGGATCTAAGCAACTAATTCAGTATGAAAATGGTTTATATCCATTTAAAAAAAAAAAGAAAAAAAAGAGTCATTTACACAACAATTTAATTTAGCAGTTTTTCCTAAAGTTATTTGTTTCCCGAGGACATAACAATGTCAGTAAATGAAATATGAGATGTGATGTGTGAGCAGAATCAAGGTAAATATAATTTGTGAATTGAATACATTTAATTAATATGTAAATTTGTCAAATTATACAAAAAAAAACCAAAAACATTTAAAAGTGCAGTGTGTAATATTTAGTAAGATCTATTGACAGAAATGCAATATACTATACATAACTATGTTTTCAGTGTTGTATAAAGACCGTACATAATGAACCGTTATATTATTATTACCTTAGAATGAGCCATTTCTATCTACATACACTGCCGGTCCCCTTACAGTGAAGTCATCATTTTGCGCTGCCATGTTTCTACAGTAGCCCTAAACAGACAAACTGCTCTAGCTACTCTCTGCTGTCTCAGACGACGACATCTTTGTCCTGTGTTGGCCACCGTAGCTTCTCTATGTGCTTTGAAGGGGGGGAGCGTGAGCAGTGGGCGGTCAACACTGCCACTAAAATTTACACAGTGCACCTTTAACTGTTTATTTAATATACATGAAATGCTAGCTATGAAATTAGCTTAACAAGACAAAGGAGATGATCATTGTACTGCATCTTTAAAATATTAATAAATAGAATAATTTGAGATGTGCTCGAAATGACAATGACAGAAAAAATGAACTAGTTAGAGTATGAAAAGTGTGCTTTTTTTTTTCTTTTTTTTTTTTTTTTTTCTGAAAGTCCACAGGGTCAAAAGTGCCCACTGAAGAAATACCTGGAAATTAAAATAATGACAGAAAAAAACAAAAAAACAAACAAAATGAAAACATCAGAATAAAATGAAACCCATCTCCATTGTACACAGCTCAGTTGGAGTGGATGATTTCATAGCTGTGCTTTTATTATAACACAAACATAAACCACAGGCGTACACTCTTCAGCAAATAAATGTAAGGCATTAAATAACAGCCATCTCGCAGCGAATGGACCAAAAAACATTCAAATTCCATGAATATCCCCCACTCAGATAAAAGTATGCATAAATAAAACACACACATACAAATCCCTTGTACGCAATACAAACATCTGCATACTGAATCGCATGAATAAAACACACTGTCTTTATCTGTGTGAGTGGCAGGTTAGAGCTAGCCCGAGTAAGTGCAAGCCTTTGAGTCTTATCTTCACTATCTTCCACAACCCCGCGTGGCACCGTGAGGGGAAGTGACTGTCGCTCGCGTCTGTGCTCTATACTTAGTCGTCATGGAGACAACAAACACCCCGTGAAGAAAATTCCACACTGAATAATAACTGGCCAATTGCGCATGTTTGTTCCCTAACAAACCACAGGATTAGAAGAATTTTCTTGTCAGAAGCATAAACTATTTCTATTTATAAGAGAAGCGAGAGAGAGAGAGAGTGCATGTGGGGGCAAAGATGAGATCAGAATACTGATGTTCTCGGCTTACAGGTCTCTGGGAGGAAAGACGAAAACTGATGAAAGAGAAAAGAAAAACAGCAAAAAGTTATATACTGTAAACAGAGGGAGATTGTTCTGGTATAAGTGACCGTGGTATAAGTGGAATAATCCATGGCTAGCTGTGCATTAAACAATTTGAATGCACTACACGGAGGCAACAACTGTCTGCTTTGCGGCTGGTGGTACTTTGCCTCCACGTCGTGCATTAAAATCGTTTAATGCACAGCGCTAGCCGTGGATTATCCCTTGCATGAATATTTGAAAAATATTCAAGAGTTTGTTTGAGGCAGCCAGCTGCAAGAAAACAAGATATCCTCAAGGACAACAGTGTTTTACTTACAGAGATAAGCCTACTTTCAAATAAATGGAAACATTTATGGTGACAAATCACTAATCTAATTTCTTCAATGGTGTTTGTAAAACCTTCCATGGAAAAGTCTTAACCATTATTTGAATGATGAGCTATCACTGTTGCATAATCCTAGCCCACTTCCATAATACCTAATCAAAAATGGTTTTGTTGAGATTTCTTATTCTACATAGGCCTATACGTTTTTTGAGAATTTGTTTGTTTGAGGCTGTCTATAGCAGGTAAACAAGATATCCTCAAGGGCAACAGTGTATTCTGCTGTATTTAACTGTTCTTAAGTGCTAGCTAGTAGGCTAAGCTGTTTGCTTGCTAACTGAGAACAAAGATTGATTGTCATGATATCTTGTTCTAAAAGAGCTTTTTAAAGCTGTTAGCACTATGCTAGGCTAGTAGGGTAAACTGTTTGCTTGCTAACTGAAAACACAAAGAAAAGGGAAAAGGTTATCTTGTTCTAGCAAACCAGAATAGCTTTTTAAGATGTTAGCTTGCTAGGTTACTGTAGGCTAATTGAAAACACAGAGAAAGTGAAATGTTTAATATGATCAACCCGATCTCACAGCAATTCGTACATATTTTACGAGGTGGCTAATTCGTATGATTTTGTATGAATGACCTATCCCTAACCCTGCCCCTAAACCTACCCATCACTGCGGTTTAGACAGTCCGTACGAATTAGCCACCTTGTACAAATATGTACAAATTGGTCGTGAGATAGCGATTGGGTAATCTAGTTAAAAGAAAGAGCCTTTCCTTACCAGTTAATACTATGATAAGCTTGCAAAACTTAGCTATTTGCTTGCTAATCGAAGACTTTCAGCAAACACAAAGAAAGACATTTTTAATTTGACCCTTTTAGCTTTGATATTGTAATGGGATATGTACTTTAAATGAACATATTTTCATGATTAACAGTAAATACACTGTAAAGTGACTTCATTTTCATTTGACACCAGTCTACTATTGGCATCCTCAATTTCAGATTTCCCTGACCCAAAAGGTCACGCCAAAAAACACCACTAGAGTTGATGACTTTACATGTCAGTCAGATGTCCCCTTGCAGTCTAAAATGTTCTGTTTCTTATAAGTTTGCGCTGCAGTTTTAACGGATGCCGTTTTAACCTTCATTCAACCTCCAAAACAATAAAAATAAAAAAAAGATTAAAAATTGAGTGTTCACCGGAGTGGTCCAAGACCCTAGGAGAGCCCTTTTTGAACCACTAACACACACACACACACACACACACACACACACACACACACACACACACACACACACACACACACACACACACACACACACACACACACACACACACACACACACACACACACACACACACACACACACACACACACACACACACACACACACACACACACACACACACACACACACACAAACAAACAGCTCATTTGCTCCATAGAGGGCTAAGGCAAACTAGTGGCAAGAGTCATAAAATATCATGTAATTATATATATATATATATATTTTTTTTTTTTTTCACAAGAGGTCGACAAAAACACCCAATGTAATATGTTTTGAGCTGAATTAAAAGGGTTATGCATGAATTTGTATTTAAGTTGAAAGAATGTGAAGAATGTGCTTAAATTATTTATTTATTTAGTAATTTAAAGCTACACAAAAAAAAATAAAAAATAAAAATAAAAAAATAAATCTCCCCAAAAATTTACATTAAAAACATCAAAATGAAATTAAATTCTTTTTTGCTTTCTGGACAAAAGAAAGTATAATTTTAAGGCTTCGGGTCATTTTGACCCGTGAGTGAAGGATTTGTCACAAAGTGTGAGTTAGGGATGAGGGTTAAAATGCTCAAGCTCATTAAAGTCAGGTTGATTCTGATTGGACGTCAATGTTTTTATTGTTCATTGGCTGTAAAAATAGTTCTGAAAGTGATTCCAGCGATATTGTTCCTCTGTGTTGTTATCGTTATAGCTGTGATCTGGTCTTCCCTATATTCTCATAGAAAATGGAATGATTATTAAAACTGTACATTAATAGTTATCTCCCATGGTGTGAACCTTAAATGGGCAGTTCTTGACTAAATGAAGCCACACCAGGGTTCATGCCACTAGTCAAAAGTTTGCCCCTGCAAGACAAGACAAAAACCAAACACCACTCTACAGAAATGTGCCCACTTGTGCACTAAAAGATTCTATCCACACCCGAGATGCAGACGTCCTCGTTACACTCTCAAAGCGGCATGTCGTGTCCCATCAGCCTCTTTGTCAAAAAGACAGAGTAAATAAGACTTTAATATGACCGTTCCCTCCTTTCCTTCGTCCTTCCCTCCACACCCCCCAACCACACGAATTCTCTCTCATTCTCATTTCTCCCGTAACCACCGAATCAATCATTAAGCTGACCGGCCCGCCCGTCAAAGAGGCACACAACTCTAAACAAGTCTAATACGTGCTGATTGGTGACTTATTTGGATTAGTATGAAAGAGAAGAAAGCACACAGAGGAAAAGGCTACTAGCTGTCAGCTTGCATTAGTGCTGACGTGAATCTCGCACCGGCTCTATTCTTCTGTCCCTTCTTCTGTTACTACTTTAGTATTAAAAATCCATCCAACTCTCCATCACTAAAATGACAACCATGTCTAAAAGCCTACTCATTCTTAAGAAAACTATTAGGCCTTCATCAATTCATGACTCTTCTCTTGTTGTCAGTTTCAGGTGATTTTTAGCTCAGAGACTTTTACATATCAATGGCTGTTTAAAAGCATGTTTTGTAACATCTGAAATGTACATAAAGCATGCCGTGTTTTCGAATTTTATGATAAATTTGCCTCAATCTATGGACGTTTCATTAATGTGTGTGCAGAGGCAAGAGCGTTCGATAGCAGTGAGTGGGCAGGTCAGCATGTGCCATATGCATTAGCAAGGCAGAATCAACCTTGCAAATTAATTTGGGGAGGCGTAATAGGAGCCGGTGCAGGGCGCGGGCATGATTTCACAGAGTTATCATTACGTTAACTCAACACTGAGACAATGTTCACTCCCCTCCGGCCCTAATGCAGGGGGAGACGGCCCAAGGTCACTCGCTGCACACTCTAATGGGAGATGACAGGTGAAAAGAGCCACAGCGAACCACGCAGATTTAACTTTCATTTGTGTGTTACTGTGTGTGTGTGTGTGTGTGTGTGTGTGTGTGTGAACGAGGTAGACAGCGAGGACTTTCCTTCCACAAAACACTCTTCTGACCTTCGCATTTAAGAGGGAAAACTAAATTGGAAGAGCAAAGATATAACTACAAACTCTTCACTGAAAATACACTCAAAAGGAGAACTTTTGACAATAGTGTCGTCGTTTCTACTGCTTTCAAACAATTTTGAACCCTTGTCTCCACGTACTCTATACAAAAAGCAACACCATTAGACTAACATCCCTTTCATTCGACAACTTGCCTGCTCAAAAAAAACAAGCAAACAAACAGGTGCAAATACATATACCCATACATGCCACTATACTATATATAAGTGGGCAAACTTGGAACGCAAAGTCCAGCACTCAAGGTATGTTTTCGAAACCCAATTTTCAAAATTCAAATAACTTTCGACCCCTTTAAATCGAGGGTGATCCATAAGTGATTTTAAAACTCGTCGTTGACCCTTGGTCACTAAAATGGTTTGCAGAGATGTAAGGGCAAGCAGCTGTTCAGTAAACACCGCTGTCATCTTTGAAGCCATTTATTGGTGAGTACCACATAGCTATGGATTAAAGCATAAGTCTCTGTGACATAAAAGATCCCCTGCTGCTCCACAGATGTGCAATTTCTTTTTTTCCCCCCTCTCGCTCATTTTCTAGGTCCGGTAGTGACAGGGGAAGCCAGTGACATTTTTTTGTGACAGACTCGACGCTAAGAGGAGGTGGCGGCGGTCAATAACGCCAACACTGACACCATTAAGATGTTGTTTGGGTTGTTTCCTGTGACATATATCTAGGAGAGCGAAAGGGAAAGGAAAAAGGAGAAAGGGAGGGACATAAATAGATAGAGTGAAGTGAGTGCATTTTGGCTTGAAATGACATCTCTTTTCATCATTCTTTTAAGCTGTCATTTTAGTTAACTTCTGGATGGGTGACAGAAAGCAACATGCCATCCATTGAACCCTCCTCCTCCTCCACTTCCTCCTCCTCCTCCTCCTCCTCCTCCTCCTCCTCCTCGATAGCCATGAATTATTTATGCACAGATAGATTGAGTGTTTGGCTCTGTTACATGGTAATATTGTTAGAATCCAAAACACAAAATCATAGGGCCATAGGTTCAGCACAATAATTGGTTTCACATCAAAACAAACTCTGAAACAAAGCCAAGCATGAATAATATGACTATCTTTTGAAGAGTAAAAAATAAGGCAACTTTTACAGATGCACTTTTACCAATGCCTGCACAAAAATACAGAATCCCAAGCAAAACATTGCTTAGAAAAAAAAATGGCATTTGAAACTAATTCGCATTAATTATCAGAACAACAATGCCGTACCATGTCTATGGTTCACAGGATATGCTATGCTGGCTGATTTATGCTTCCACATCCCTGAGTTAGTTTATGTTTAGGTGCAGCACTGAACAATTTCACTTTTCAATTATTTGCTTATTTTGTTCATATTAACGTACGAAAAGCTTATGAATTGAATTAAGCAAGTATCCAAATGATAAAATGCATTCTGCACGGTTGCTCGCCAATCGGCTCTCCTGTATTAGTGTTCCGTTTGCTCGACTTTATGACTTTACTTTCGCAGTGTACTACATTAATAACTTATTAAATCATATAATCATGTTATAGCGTGTTATGTGTATTGGTTTGTATATGCTCCTGTCCCTTTTGATGGATTTGCTCTGCAAATCAACTTAATCACGCCATTGGAAAACATAATGAGTGTGGCATGCTTTTCGACAGACTAACAATCTTATTAGGGAGCCAATGTTCTCAAAAACCAAGCCATAAATTCATTAAGTGATAATTTAGAGCATAAAATGAGATTGAAATCCATGATGCAAAACAACCAACTCAGAAAGCAACATGATGACTAAAAAGAAAAGTAGGAGCACCGACTGGCATGTTGTATGTTGTTAATGATTTTGGGAGGTTTTATGCAGGAATAATAATTTAAAAGGTATTTAAAAACCTTTAGTCATATTCACTCTGTGTAAAATATGTCATTTTGACATTGCCTATTTGTCTAATAACAAGTGTACATGTACTGTATGTGTCACATGCATTTGTCAATTTCCTTGAAAGTCATGACCATTTCCAGCACATTTCAAAATATTATGTTTAATAATATTCTGACAATGATAGAATAAAATGTCATTAGAATAAAATGTCAGACGCGTTTGGCGTTTCCTATAAATATACACAATTAAATGATATTTGCACACTTTTTTACATATGTAATGTGACAAAATGACAGCTTGATTGGAAATGAAAACAATAAAAATATTCCATTCACAACCGATGTTTTCCTAGATTTATCTTTGATTTCTTTACACATAGCATATCTCATATTTAATTTTAAAGTGTTAGTTCGCCAAATAATTCTGTCATTAATTCCTCACCCTCATGTCGTCCCAAACCTGTAAGACTCTCTGACCCCTAGACAGCAATTTAATTACCACATTCAAGGCCCAAAAAGGTAGGAAAGCCATTGTTAAAATAGTTTACAGTATGTGACTCCAGTGGTTCAATCTTAATTTCATGAAGCGACGAGAATACTTTTTGTGCACAAAAATCAAACAAAAACTCGGAAGTGCTGCACTGTATTCACTACGTCAACAGCATAGGAGACTGGCACAGACGAGAATAGATTGTTGAAGAAAGTCGTTTTTTTGTTTTGTTTTTTGCACACAAAAAGTATTTTTGTCGCTTCATAAAATTAAGTTTGAACCACTGTAGTCACATGGATGATTTTCTTTACTACCTTTCTGGGCATTGAAAATGGTAATTAAATAGATGTCTATGCAGGGGTCAGTGAGCTGTCGGATTTCATAAAAAATTTCTTAATTTGTGTTCCAAAGATGAACAAAGGTCTGACGGGTTTGGGACGACATGAGGGTGAGGAATTAATGACAGTGAACTAACACTTTAAAATGAAATATGAGATATGCTATGTGTGAAGAAATCAGGATGAGGAATTAATGACAGAATTTTCATTTTTGGGTGAACTACCCTTTAAGTTTATCAGATGTTGTCTCATTGTTAAACAAGTACACTACCTTTTGAAGGGAAGAAAAATATTAGGGACACATTATTTGTTGAGGTGAAAATTACAGCTCAACAACTGCAATTTAAAATACATTTATATAAATAATTTTCACACAATGGTTTATATTTATTTAGAGTAAACCTAAATTCTTTGTGTACGGTCATCATAGTAATTTTACATATCAGTTTTAAAATGCACACTTTTTTATAATGGATTTTAGTCAAATGTCTGTGTGTAAAGTGTTTGTAGTGTTTTGGTTTCGTTTTCATTCTGTTCCCTGTTCTGAAGTTCTGTTCCCTAGTTAGTCTCCATAGTTGTTAATTAGTTCCACACACCAGTTCCTTTTCACTTTGATTTACTCTCCACTAGTATTTAAGCCCTGAGTTTGCTTAGTTCTGTGTCCGGTAAAAAAAAGTAGGTAACATTATGAAGGCATAGTAAAAAAAGGTGCATGTTTTTCTTTAACTTAGCATTAAATAATGTTGAGTAATAAAAACAATCAACCCCTGTGACAAAAGTGCCCAAGAAATACCCATAAATGTACTTTCTTTGTTTGAGCATTGCATGCATGCATCTCTGTTGATTTATACAACTGGACTAGAATCATTTGCTGAGGTCTGTAAAAGAGGACTGTATCTGATGTATATTTATGTGTTCTTTCACATTTCCCTATCTTTGCTTACATTTAATAAAAGACGATTTCATTTTGTATTTCAGTGTTTGCAGCTCTCATTGCAGCCCCTACTGTGCATATCTTATCTTGTCTTTCATGATTAATTGAGGCTTGCCAGTCTTAGTCTACAGTTAACTTAAACCTCTGTTTCCCCAGTAAATCATCCTTCTCCTCTCCTCTGATGGTGCTGGTCGATTTTCACATCCCAATGAGCTATAATGACTTTAATAACACTCTGCTTATGTTAATTTTTTAATTCATCCAAATAAGTGGATCTGACACAGGGCTTGGTTAAGTGCACATACATGACATGGTCCATCATTAGGCTATGCTTAACCAAGAATCTCACACCGTAGATCACGACCGTGATCACAACCACATGTATCATCTAAATCAAAGTTCCCATGCACAACAACTACACCCACTGCATTATGGTGCCTAATAGCACGGTTGTGACCACTTTAGTTATTGCAGAATGAACATTTACTTTCATCGCAGACTCATTTGGTTTCTATCAGTACTCTTAAAGGAACAGTTCACCCCAAAATTACATTTATTACCATTCAAATGTTTGGGGTCAGTAAGGCTGTTTAAAAAAAGGCAGTGGCTATTTGCACTAAGTGCAAACCTATGCTATATAGCAATATATGCTAATTACACTAAGTGAAAATAGCATAATTTCTTAGCGATATATGCTATTTACACTATTGCAATAGATGCTATTTACACTAAGTGAAAATAGCATTTTCTTAGTGATAGATGATATTTACACTAAGGGCCAATAGCTGTAGATGCTATTTACTAAGTGAAATAGAATACTAAGTGAAAATAGTGATTTATTCTTACACCATGTAGAAGTAGCAGTTCTTCGCAATATGTGTAAATAGTAGCCTAATTAGATGCTATTTATACTTTATTTTGACAGATACATACTACTTGCACTTGTGTATTGTTAGATGCAATAATTACTGTGTAAATTATTATATTTATAAAAAAATATTAAATGGATGCCGCCTTAATGTACAAGCCCTCCCTACACCTACCCTTAACCCTACCCAATAAATACTTTTATTATCATTAAACATTTCGTTAGGCACTTTATTTCCACTTTTAGAACATTTTCTTAATTTTTATTGAAAGTAAATGCCTTTACGATGTGATATGTTATGGGAAAAGGGAGAAGAGTGAGCTCTGCAAAAAGTGGATTCGAACCCGGGTTGGTCGCGTCAAAACCTAGATTCCTGAGCCTACGATCTACTGACTACACCACTGAAGATGTTAAAACATGTCTGTCTTTTTTTAATCTCGTTTTGGCTAAGCAGGCATTGTTCATGTTAGATGGAGCTAGTGCAAATAGCACTTGCCAACAAGGCACGCTATTTGCACTTGGTGTAACAAAAAAAATTATTCAGCAAATTGAGCAGCAAATTAGCATATTAGAATGATATCTGAAGGATCATGTGACACTGAAGACTGGAGTAATGATGCTGAAAATTTAGCTTTGCATTACAGGAATAAAGTAGCTACTAATAAAAATAGCTACTAAAATATGTGACCCATGCTGGCAAAATGAGTCGCAGTGAGCAAATTTTCAAAAAATGTGTTATTGGTATTTTTAATTAACTAACCCTAACCCTAACCATAACCCTCTGTTAAAAAAAACTTCAAAATTATGTTTGATTTTTTTGAATCGGACAAAAGTTCAGGTTTTACATTATTGCCGCCAAATGTATGTCACATGACTGATCACATTATGGCAAGTTTGAAAAACGTGACTGCAAAATAAATTTCTCAGTAAACAATGCGATTTTCAGTCTCTTCCTCACACAAAGCTAATATGTGGCAGATTTTAATTACACTTTTATTTTGCTTTTCTGTCCTTTAAGAAGTTTGGCAGTATACAACACCTTCTAGTTCTATGTAAATAACAGTATATACATTATGATAAATAGGCTTTATGCCGAACATCACGAGAGCCTGGTTTCTCCCAAGGTGTTTTTTTCTTCGTTCTTTCACCTGATGGAGTTTGGGTTGTCACCGTCACCTCTGGCTTGCTTAGTCTGGGACACTTAATATTCAGTAATATTATTGACTTGACTGCACTGACACTATTGGATGAGAACTGAGCTGCGTTTCCCAAAAGCATCATAAGTCTATGTAGATTGTAGAGCCAATGGCACCAATGGTCTCTACAATCAACCTAGCTCACAATGCTTTTGAGAATTTTTTTTTTTTGCAGAACTGCTTTATAGATTAAATGAACTAATTTAATAATTGATGATCTTTACAGTGGAACTGAATCAACACTGAACTGACTTCAGCCGAACAGCAGCCGAAATGCATCACTTTCTTGTTTTCACTGTAAAGCTGCTTTGAAACAATCTGTATTGTATAAAGCACTATATATATAAAGGTGACGACTTGACATGAACAAATAGGAAAACAGGTCTCATTGCATCTACTTGCGGAAAAAGTGTTAACAATATCTATGGACTTTTAAGGCAATGAGCTAACCTAGTTCTTTTATTGTTGGCGTATTATTCAATTTAAATGTTAGTGAGAAGAAGAAAAATAAAAAAATGCAATGGACATCGATTATGCTCATCTTTACACGCTCATTTATCTTGAGTAAAACAGCTCTATATTTAACAAAGCACATACAAAAGACCTGATGCAACCGGTTTTACACAGTATGGAAGTTTGTTCCGCAGAACACCAATTCAACATTTTGGGTGAACTATTCCTTTAAAGAAAAAGAGAGGAAAATGAAGAAAGCAAAGGGGAATTCTCTCATCCTCACACTCCACAGATGTCCATCACTCTTCCGTTCCGCCTGCATATTGACATTCAGGTAGCATAGCAACATGACAACATGCCTACCAGGCTTTGAAAAGGTTGACATGATAGGTGCGCGTGTGTGCGCATGGAAGCACGGCATCAGTGTTTTTCACTCTTTCCCTCGTCTTCAGAGTGTCTCATTTCAATTTTAAAAACCTCTTTCCAGGAATCTGTAAATACCTTTACAAGCGCATCATAAATAGTGCACAGATTAGAGGAGGCGAGGAAAGTGTGCGTGTGTGCGAGCGCCTCGTCCCCTTTAGTGATTTAATGAGGAGAGCATGATACTCTCGGATCAATACAACGCCATTAAATTCAGCAGCGTAATGTAAATGACCTTGTTTAATATTATAACGACGGTTTTGATTGTCGAAGTGGAAGAGAAAGAGAAGAGGAAAATAAAGCCTGATCTCTTTAAAAAAAACATGAGCTGGTCAGCGGGGTTATGTAAATTTCAGCGTTTTCGAGCACAGAGCAAAATTCATAATTCATAAAGATTAAAGTTGAATACTATATTAGGCGGCCCACATTAAAAAGCTTTGCCTGGACTTATTATATTTCATCTGTGATGAGGAAGGAGTTAGATACGTCTTTAACACCTAAATCAATAATAATACACATTCAGTCTTCAGCTGGTCTACTTGCCATTTATTTACCGGATAAAACACACTTACAAGACCACAATACTCCCCGCAGGAAGAGGGGAAAATGAGACGGTTCAGATTATGTGAGGTCATGGAGATGAGAAACGAAGGACAGGATGTGCTCATATGTGTGGAGGCAGGTTATAGTTCAGTTGCTGTGGTGACCAGACCTGTGTTAAACACACAAGACTAGGGAAGAATATAAATGTGCAGAAAATGACAGAATGATACGGAGGGAAATCCTCTGCGAGACAACAGACTCAACAGATTGAGACAAAGATACAAACTTGTGCTTTTGTGTCTTTGTATGAGCATAGCGTTAAGCTCAAATGCAATTAATGCAGCACTGAAAGGACAATCGTCATTGCCTTTGTCAAAAAAAGAGACACAGCTTGGCTTGGAGAAGTGTGGCCCCTCGGGTGAAGTGACTTTTGACATGTGCGCTCACATATCTTCCCCCGGGCTCAGAGTTTGAATCCAGAGGGGAAAGGCAGAGGACAGACTGCCGACACGACAACTGCTGCTTTTCTATTCTTCTCTTGGGCCGGTTTCTCTCTTCCTCTGAGTGAAATCTGAGAAGTGGGCCATTATTATGAAAAATAAATCATGCTTAATCTTGTTCTGTACATGCACCATTTGCTTATTTACAGGAATGACAACTGCATTCTACAACCAAATGCATTCCCGCAAAATAATCACGTACAAAAAATGGTATTATAAAGGGTTCAGATTTCTTTTGTATTTAAATTGAGGTAGCAAGTACACTGTAAAACAAAACAGTTGAGCTAACTTAAAATAATAAAGCAACTTATCGCATTCGACTACTTAAGTTAACTCAACTAATCCACTCCACACTGTAATAAAAAAAAAAAAAGTAAGTTACCTGGTTGCCTTAAAATTTTGAGTTTATGGAAATAAAAAAATGTAGTTAATACAATGAACATTTGAGAATTTTAATGTTCTGGTGAATTTTAATCACCCTTTATTCAAATTTTATAAAAAAAATTATGTAAGCATATTGCGTAATTGTGTTTGATTTGTAATAATGCAGTGAAACCAAAATTGTGCTATTTTCATGATTTATCACAACATTTTTTATTTATTTATGTGGTTCAGATACAATAATATTTTGAGTTTCTATTTATTAAACCAATTTCCTTCATTGTATTAACTAAATCTTTTTATTTCAATGAACTCAAATTTTTAAGGCAACCAGGTTACTTACTTTTTTAAGTTAAACCAACAATATTTTTTACAGTTTAGAATAATATACATTTACATAAAAAAATTTATATTGTAATTTTTACATAGAAAAGCTAATTTTGTCAAGATAAACTATGAATATTGCATTTATACAGTCTAAAAAGGTGTATAAGCTTTGAAGTCACAAAGGCTGTAGTGCTGTCAAATCGATTAATCGTGATTAATCGCATCGAAAATAGAAGTTTGTGTTTACATAATATATGTGTGTACTCTGTATAATTATTATGTATATATAAATACACACTAATTCATGTATATTTGCATGCATACTGTATATATATACCTATATATATATATATATATATATATATATATATATATATATATATATCTATAGGGAGTGCAGAATTATTAGGCAAGTTGTATTTTTGAGGATTAATTTTACAACATTAATAATTAAACAACAACCATGTTGTCAATGAACACAAAAAACTCATTAATATCAAAGCTGAATATTTTTGGAAGTGGTTTTTAGTTTTAGCTATTTTAGGGGGATATCTGTGTGTGCAGGTGACAAAAAACACATTTATACCCATTTCAATTATTTATTTTTACCAGTGAAACCAATATAACATCTCAACATTCACAAATATACATTTCTGACATTCAAAAACCAAACAAAAACAAATCAGTGACCAATATAGCCACCTTTCTTTGCAAGGACACTCAAAAGCCTGCCATCCATGGATTCTGTCAGTGTTTTGATCTGTTCACCATCAACATTGTGTGCAGCAGCAACCACAGCCTCCCAGACACTGTTCAGAGAGGTGTACTGTTTTCCCTCCTTGTAAATCGCACATTTGATGATGGACCACAGGTTCTCAATGGGGTTCAGATCAGGTGAACAAGGAGGCCATATCATTAGATTTTCTTCTTTTATACCCTTTCTTGCCAGCCACGCTGTGGAGTACTTGGACGCGTGTGATGGAGCATTGTCCTGCATGAAAATCATGTTTTTCTTGAAGGATGCAGACTTCTTCCTGTACCACTGCTTGAAGAAGGTGTCTTCCAGAAACTGGCAGTAGGACTGGGAGTTGAGCTTGACTCCATCCTCAACCCGAAAAGGCCCCACAAGCTCATCTTTGATGATCCCCGGCCCAAACCAGTACTCCACCTCCACCTTGCTGGCGTCTGAGTCGGACTGGAGCTCTCTGCCCTTTACCAATCCAGCCACGGGCCCATCCATCTGGCCCATCAAGACTCACTCTCATTTCATCAGTCCATAAAACCTTAGAAAAATCAGTCTTGAGATATTTCTTGGCCCAGTCTTGACGTTTCAGCTTGTGTGTCTTGTTCAGTGGTGGTCGACTTTCTGCCTTTCTTACCTTGGCCATGTCTCTGAGTATTGCACACCTTGTGCTTTTGGGCACTCCAGTGATGTTGCAGCTCTGAAATATGGCCAAACTGGTGGCAAGTGGCATCTTGGCAGCTGCACGCTTGACTTTTCTCAGTTCACGGGCAGTTATTTTGCGCCTTGGTTTTTCCACACGCTTCTTGCGACCCTGTTGACTATTTTGAATGAAACGCTTGATTGTTCGATGATCACGCTTCAGAAGCTTGGCTATTTTAAGACTGCTGCATCCCTCTGCAATATATCTCACTATTTTTGACTTTTCTGAGCCTGTCAAGTCCTTCTTTTGACCCATTTTGCCAAAGGAAAGGAAGTTGCCTAATAATTATGCACACCTGATATAGGGTGTTGATGTCATTAGACCACACCCCTTCTCATTACAGAGATGCACATCACCTAATATGCTTAATTGGTAGTAGGCTTTCCAGCCTATACAGCTTGGAGTAAGACAACATGCATAACGAGGATGATGTGGTCAAAATACTCATTTGCCTAATAATTCTGCACTCCCTGTATATATATATATATATATATATATATATAATTCTTAAATATGTACATGCATGTGTATGTATTTATATATAAATAATAATTATACACAATACACACACATTTATTATGTAAACACAAACTTTTATTTTGGATGCGATTCATTGATTTGACAGCACTGCACTAGGCCTCATGGACAGAGAGAATAATAGATGTGGACTAGGGTGAAATAACAGTTAATTTCCCAGAATGCATAATAATTGTTGAATTGCGATTCAGTAAAATCCTCTTCCTGTCATTCTAATTCCACATTTCTGTAAGTTAGTCCAATTCAAATTATAAAGGGAGGAGTATAATATAACCAACTATGGTCAAATCAGCATAGTTCAACGAGTTGTGTTTCCCGAAACCATAGTTCCAACGAACGTTCGCAAACAGCATCGCAAATTTGCGTGGTTGGAACGACAGATCTCGACCTGTGGTTAGAAGCATAGTTTCTTGTTTGTATAACATGTGGACTTAATAAATCCTTATCTTGAGCAAAATAAGCAAGCTGGCATTCAGTACAACCTATATATATTTTTTAGAATACATACAAATGTAATTTACGTCTTTTAGTTTGTCAAGAGATTTAAAGCACTGTTTTTAAAGAGTGCGCATGTGCGTAGGCCTACATGCTCTAGTACTTAAGAACGAGCCGATGATTGAATCTGGAAATGAAGCAAAAAGTCCTCAGATGCCATGTTCATAACTTATAGCAAAAAAAAATCTAGCATTAATTCAACCTTAAACGGATTAATTAAAAGAAGTTATTACTCCACCACCTGCTTGGCATCATTATAACCAACATGGTTGAACAGCAAATTTGCGACAATACGGTTTTGGGAAACAGTCGTCAGTAGCTAGATGATTTCTTCAACGATGCATCGTACTATGTTAAAGGGGCTATATGCGTTTTTCTGAAATTTAAACTCGCGACTGACACCTGTGGCCAAAAAACAGAACTGCTCTTCATTTCTGCTCACTCTCGCAGCGCGCGCTCGTACGTGCACACTTCACAAGTCATCTGCTGCAAGGAGGTCAACATTATGTTTACAGAGGTAAGAACAGTCAAATACATATAATGTTTGAGATAAGTGTTCTCTTATCAAAACGTCAAACGTGTAGCTGACAAACTACACAAAAAATTAATACATTAAATAAATAAATAAACCCATATCGCCATTGGCATACACGCTGATGAAGGGCGCACAGACCGAAACTTTCGTAGAATATTAAAACCACAAATCTGAGCACTGTCCTTGACGACTGAGCACTGTCCTTGACCACTTATTATACACAAGTAGCTTACTACCACCAAGTATGAAAGACACATATACATAATACTATTTAGCAATATTTATTGACTACATGTCTTATGTGAAATAAAATGCATCACACTTTACATCTTCATTTACCTCTTATTTTTTGTTAAGATATAGAAACAACAAACAATATAATGTAGCTTTACATGGCTATATAATAAATAATCCATCAGTTTTATATAGCGCTTTTCTAGACACCCAAAAAGACTTTACATTACTGATGCACTATTCATATTTATTTTTGTTTATATATATATATATATATATATATATAAAAAAAATATATATTCGGCTCAAATGCGAAGCCGCTCAAATGCGAAGCCGATGTTCACTCTAGTCCTTGCAATGCGCCGGTCTCTCTCAATCTTCGACCTTTTTTGGCCACTTGTCAGGGGTTTAACTTTTTTAGTCTTCTGTGGAGTTACTGTTGGTGTCCGAGTTGTCCTGGGTCTCTTCTGTGTATTCGTTAAATCCATTGCACTGCTTGCGAGTGTAGGCTACTTTCTGACTAGCGGTGGTGGCAGAGTGATCTGAAACGTTTAACATGAACGCGCTTGACGTCACATCCGCAGACAGCGCGGGAAAAGACGACCCGTCAGAAAATATGAAAAATAGGATACAGGCTTATAGGTGCACCCACTGTGAGCGGACAAGGTGTCAGTGTGCTCATCAGGAGATGTTTGAGTCATAAATGGTAAAATAAAAAGGCTATAGTTACGTTTATTTTGGGGAAAAAGTTGCATATAGCCCCTTTAAGCAGTGAGTTACGTCGTTGTACGGGAAACGCACCCCTGGGTAGTTTGTCTATAGTCACATCAACGTTAACCATCACATTTTTCAAATGCCACTTCTTTATTTTATTCTCTCACACTTTTTACAGTAGCTACAGGATAAGTATAGTACTGATTTTTTGCAGGTAATTTATTCTGAATGGAGTGTTAATGGATGTGAGTGAGGACTGTCTGAGGTGTGGATGGGAGTAGTACGGTAGATTTGATGAATGAAACAGAGAGAGAGAGATAGAGGGGTAAACCCCATTAAGAGCAATGAAAGATCTCCTGCATCAGACAGCAGTCAGGCCGAACAGCAGTGTAAGACTAATACAATACAAGTCACTAATTAGCTCTGCTGTTCCCCTGACATATGCTCCAGAGAGAGACAGACAGAGAGAGAACGAGAGAGAGAGAAAAGTAAATTGAGAAATATAAAGAATTCAGTCATCACATTACATTCTTGGCCAACTTTACATTTTACATTAGTTAAAAACGAAAGCGCCCTCTAAAAAGCGCAGTCCTCTAATTTGACATGATTTCCCCCCACAATCAAGGCAGAAAATACGGGTGGGAAAATCCATATGAGCCTAGCAACATGCACATGCATAATTCAAATAAAACAAATGTAATTTAACAAGTTGCAATGAGTTTCTTCACTAAATGCGTTATCATGAACTAACAAGAACAACAATTTTTACCGCATCTATTAATCTAGATGATTATTAATTTATTATTGTTAATTCATAATACATTAAATCATGTTAATTTATACAACTTAAAATGTTAAATTGTATTAGTAGTATGTGCAAATTAGCATGAACACAGATTAATAAATGCTGTAAAATACTGTTCATTATTTCATGATAGCATATAGAATCTTCATGTAAAGTTTAACCAATTAAATTCATTATTCATATTATAATGTTTGTGTAAAATGTGTAACATGGTCATTGCAAGTCAACCCGTGTCAAGTGTAATCAGTACTTACACAGTGACCATGCACTATATAATCCATTGGCCCAAATCATGACCCCCTGTCCTCTAGTACCTTTGGGTTGACAAGGCGAGGTTGAATTCCATGTACAAAGGTGGTTAACCAGTCACCTAATGGCCATTGCTACAGATGTGTTTATGTATGAACTGTATATTCATGATTGATCATTTGTTCTTTGAAGTAAGAGAATGTGTTTATTATTCAGTTAATTAGTCTTGATAGTCAATAAAAATCAAAGGTAAAACCCCCATCCCTCTTCTAATCTTATCTAATTACAGAAGTCACTCTCTTGTCCAATCAGCAGGGAGAGAGAGATTACTTCCCCACCATCTGGTGAGTCAGTGAGATCATATCCCTTATATATCATATACTGAGAAATGTAATCATGCACAGATTGGAAGTGTGGGAAGTGACCTTATCTAGTCCACATCCTGTTGAGAGATCGTTTGCAAACAAAAAAAACTCTTCTGAGAGTGTCCATTTATACCTTCTACAGGGAAGCAGACCACTGAAAAACAGATGATAACTCATGAATTTCTTTTGTAAAATGATTATTTATGTTATTAAATAGCTCGCTTTGTCCTTTTTACTACCTCAATAATATATAGTTAATTTAGGAAACTCTGTAACACTTTATAATAACTACACACTATGAAGCATTAGTAAATAGTTATTCATCATTTATTAAGCATTAATATACATTAACTGCCAGTTTATAAATACAGCTATAAATGCTTTATTCTTAATTTATAAGCATATCATTATTTACAAACCAGTTTTTTGGAGTTGTCAGTGGTTCATCAGATCATTTATAAAGTGTAAGTAAATGATTAATAAACTATCCAAATGTACATTTATACATCTTATTATTTAGACACAATAGTAATAGTTGCTCAGTGTGTTAATAAATGCTTTATTAACATGTATTTCCACTGTAATTCATGATTAATTCAGGTAGTTATACAACATTTAGTAGTTGTCTGCTAACTATTTTTGTGATATTTTGCAGTGTCAAAACAATACCAGAGAACAGCAGTGCAGAAGAGAACTGAGCCTCTTTTGTAAAAGCTTTACGAGGCATAAATAGTCCTCACTTTAGATGAGCTCACAGAAATAGTTAACTGACAACTACTAAATGTTTTATAACTTCCTGAATTAATCATGAATTACAGTGGAAATACATGTTAATAAAGCATTTATTAACACACTGAGTAACTATTACAATATGTCTAAATAATAAGATGTATATATGTACATTTAGATTACATTTATTAATCATTTACTTACACTTTCTAAATGATTTGATGAACCACTGACAACTCCTAAATAACTGGTTTGTAAATAATGTAATACTTAATTTAGAAATTATAAATTGATCATTTATAAAGTATGAAAATACAATTATTAAACACATTATAGATGTGCTTATAAATCAAGAATAAAGCATGTATAGCTGTATTTATATACTGCTTAGTAATGTCTATTAATGCTTTATAAATGATGAATTAACTATTTACTAATGCTTGACTAATGCTTCATAGCATGTAGTTATTATAAAGTGTTACCGGAAACTCTTGCAATCTGCAATCTGTTTTTCTTTTCTTTTCATACACACAGCGAAATGTGATGCCAGACACGACGCAAGTGTTTTTTTGCTAGTTTCAGTCTGGAAACTGAAAACGACTGCACCATTGACCAACAAAACCTGGTCTAAAGTCAATGGCGCAGTATTTTTTGTGTTATTTATAGGGCGTGATAATATGAGCCTATAGGCGTGTGCACAATGCGCATACCCTCTGCTTGGGATGTGCAGCAACACACAAACATTTTTAAATATTAAATATAAAAGGATTCCTCTCTGAAGAAACGTTCAGTCTGTCAGCTTGCAAATTCCGCCATGTAAATAGCGAATCCGCCATGGCTTTTAAAGGGAATGGGAGATGAGACTCTGATTGGTTTATTGCACCGTAAGCCCAAAACAAACCCATGACTCATTAAGAGGCTGGACCGACCATTTTTTTATAGCAAAATCAGATTCGAACATGCCCTAAGTGCACCGTTAAAATATGGCCCTAAATAGTTTGGTTCTGTGTTTGCTGTAAGCGGTTTTGCAATACGCTATCCGAGACTCTCCACTTCCCCCAGCTCCACCTGTATAGATCTACTATGGATACTTTAATTGTATGTTAAATGTACAGAAACAGCATGTCTTTCATGTTCACAGCAGCACGCCTGTGGATGTTTTGGCAGTAGCAAATCTCTGTACTAATGGCGTAACAAACCAGGAAATGACACAACGCTACAACCCAATTGTCCAAATCAGCATCACGGCACATTTGTGTCAGAAATATGTAAGCTAACCACAAGATCACGACTCCTAAGTCTCCTACATCCTATGTCCTTACTACTCTTTTGAGTTCTAAATCTTCAAATGTTTTAAGGCATTTTGTCATGTCCAGAAGCCCATCATTAACTATATTGTACATGTCATAGTAACACTGCAAATTACATCCTCTTCAAGATAATGGTGGGTATAACACAATGGTTAGGAGGTTGCACAGAGGTTATTTTGCTCTTCAGAAAAGTGAACTAGTGTTCGGTAACAGTATATTTGTAAATCTAAGCTTTTGGATCGTTCAGAGGAAGTATTAGTGTCACCAAGACAGAAGGGCCATATAGACTCCAGAACAACAAAACAAGCAGGAAGCTCGGGAGAAAGAGAATACATTTCCCAGATCAATAATTATGAGGGCCAAGAGAAATAGAAGTGAAATCAAAGAAAGCAGCCATTCTGTGATGATGGTGAGGAGGATGCCTCTCTAACTATACTAGTTTTTTTTAAAATAATTTTTCAATTTCACTTATTAACAAACAGAAATGAATACCAGAACTCAAAATAATCAAAACAAAAGCACATTACAACAATAATAATAGTGTAAAAGAAAAAAAGAGGATCTGGTTATTGATGAGGTCTAGTTGAGTGAAACAGGGAAGGAGATACGACCCCGATCAATACTGAGCAGGTCAGAATCTCAAAGTGACTCTTAGTCATAATGCCGAACAAGCCACAGAGGAACAGGGGAGGGGAGGAAGAGAAAAAAAAAACCCTGAAGTAAAGATACTATCAGGGAAAATAAGGACCACCCGGACACCCGTCAGAAGAAAAGAACAGATCAGTGAGACTTTTTTCATGCTGTAAAACAGACAAGCTTTGTTTCGACAAGGCACAAAAAAGGACTACGGTCCTCCTGAAATGTCCAAAAACACACAGCTGGGGACAGAAGCAAAAGGAAAAGCTTGATCACAGCGAGACCCTCAGGCACAAAACTCCAGTTATCTTTCCAGCGCAGCACTTTGTAGAAAGGTTTGGCCCTCCTGCAACACACGTAGGTGCCACTGCGGGCAGAGAGAGCTGTACGTTTCTAATCTCCCAGTCAATCCCTGCTCTGAGCGGCCCTGTTGATGTTCAGCCTCTGATGCTCGGTGCATCTCTTTTCGTTCCGCAATAAAGTTCTGCCATAGAGTGAAATTGCAAGAAAAACGCCCAAACGAAACAAAACGGGACACAAATTGCTCTCTTTGTGCTGCTTTATATAGGTCTGCTTAGCATTCAAGGGCAGGGCTGTTAGTGCGCATTGTGTTTGAAGCCCTCTGCACTCTGGTTTTAGATGCTGTGTGATAATGTAAGCCAATTCCCATTCCACCCTCCCCATTTCATTCGCCTTATTGTTCTGCTATCCTCTCCCCCATCATAGAGGCAAAGTGCCTCCCGCTAACGTGGAGCTCCGTATTTAAATTACACTAGCAGTTTAAGAGCACACTGGGGAAATCGACAAGAAGAAGAATGAGAGGGTGTGTGGATGAGAGAGATACTACTGTATATTAAAGAGTAGACAGAGTAAAAGAAAAAAAAAATAAGGGCGAAGAGAGAGATCCATGATAGTTTGACAGTTTTCTTCCCTTCTGTTCAATCAGAGGCAGCGATGTGGAACTGTAGGGGAACAAATAGTGCCTCACAACAAAGATGAAAAACAACTTGACTCTTCAATGATATTCTATAATTCAGAGCCTGGGATCGCACAAAAAACCATCAAATCATAACCACAGGCCTGCGTGAGTTAAATAGCTATATAAATATGGCGACGGAAGTTAAATTGGAGAATTGGCCATTTTCTCCTTTCAGTTTGTTCACAGTGCGGACAGATGAGCAAAATCTCTTTGGGTCTTGCTGGGAGGAGAAATAACTGAGGGCAATTTAATGTGTTTTAATGTGACAAATAAGCACAATAACTTTTGCTTGACCTGTACAGGCCAGAGGAAACTGACAATCCCAGAATGCATTGCTGTGGTGGAAAGTGGATGTATTTTGATTTGCATGTAAATTGCAGACAAGGGACTTTTTCATTCCAGAGCAGGTGTACTTTCTAACACTCATGCACTTGTATGCACACTCTCTCTCTCTCTCTCTCTCTCTCTCTCTCTCTCTCTCTCTCTCTCTCTCTCTCTCTCTCTCTCTCTCTCTCTCTCTCTCTCTCTCACACACACACACACATACATGCACAGTGGTGGTGTGACATGAAAAATGCCATAAACACAGCTGTTGTAGACGAAAACCTTTCCTTGAGGAGTCTTGCATACAGCTATAAAGGGTGCAGATGGGTTTTACGGTCTTTACCAGAATCACTTGGAACCTTGAAGTACTAACATCCCTTCCAGTGAATTGATGGATGGGAACACATTATTTGAATAATGCGACAATTCGGTCTTCTTCACTCTAAGGAAATATACACTATAGGGACAAAAGTATGTGGACACCTGAACATCACATCAATATGCGCCTTCTGGGAAGGTTTTTCACTAGATGTTGGAACACAGATGCAGGGACTCGCTCTCATTCAGACACGAGAGAGACCAAAGGTCAGAGTGATACAACTGCCCTGATATTATAATGAACAGAATGAAAATGCTTGCAAAGGAAAAAAAGTACTTATTAATTATTTCTTTGGAAGAAAAGTATGAATTTTATTCAAATGCTTTCGTTATAAAATTATTATTTCTTCGAAACTGCTTCACTCCTTATTACTGAACATGATAAACGTTTGTCCATCAAATGTATGTTGTGACTGACACGTAAGAAGTATAAATAAATAAATAAATAAATACATATCATAGAGAGGACCTGTAGACTCTCAGGACTGTGTATCAATTATTAATTCAAAAGGATTTAACGTATATATTTAAAGACTTTCTGAAAATATTATAAAATATTAGATATAACATTTGAAAGAAAAGTTTCAATTTAATAACTTCATGTTGTGTAACAATCAAGTAATATAAATATTGGTAACACTTTATTTTAGTGTCCTTGTTACACATTACATGCAGTTGCTATAATTACTATAAATGATGCATAATTATACTACAGGGCTATTGAATGTTCTCATCTGAACATTCTAATGTGTGCAATTATTTTCAGGGAAATGCACAGCTAGTTCCAGGCAGCTCTTGACCGCATTACAGTTCCATATCACTTCGCAAAATGATTTCAGTTATGTCAAAGGTCTTTACAGCCTACAACAGCGAAAGAACCAAAACCCACAATGGCACTGACCAAGCAAATAAATATAGTCAACAATAGGATAAAAACGACAAATTATTTCCATGTTTTTGCAACAAAATGATGTTCTATTATGTACTGAAAGCACATACTCTCTTTCTCCCGCTCTCTCTCCCCCACTCGAATGCACACACAGTATGCACACACTCACACAGAAATGTGTTGCCAACGCTGCTCTGACGATTTTATCAATAATGTTTAACAAATACAAAAAAAGTTGAATTAAAAAAATTGGAGGCTTGGGGTTAGATGTGTAAGGAATTAGTCCTACACACTGTGTTTTAAGGACAAAAAACTTTACAAATGTTTTGAAATACATCATCTGAACAATGTTTTGAGGTGTGGTAACCGTAGTATAACCAGAACAATTGACTTTGGGATGTTGGATTATTAAAAAAATAATCTGCTTTGTATTGTGGATGCATTACCACCTTGGGTGTGCATTGTTTTTCTAATAATTCAACAGCCCATCATCAATTATTATTTACTTGTGTCACTAACCCTAGAACAAACCTTATTCCTAACCCTATATTAAGTACTACATGTACTACATGTTGTTAATTAATATTACTCGATACTTAAATGTAATTACACTGTAACAACGACCCTAAAATAAAGTGTATAACCTAAATATAAAATACTTGATTGTTACACAACATAACATGTTTCATTAAAGTCAAAGTTATTAAATTGAAACCTTTCTTAAAAAGGTACTCTACATGTTTTCAGTTTTCAAATTCTACGAAACCTGTGATCCATAAAGTAAATACTTGAAAATATTCCCTGACTGGACTGCAAACAGATACAGGTATATACCTGTTTGAGTTTGATTATGTTTACCATGTGAAGTAACCCTGTGCTCCATGCGGAGCCACATAATGTGTACAATGTGAAGTGAAGCACTTTGTTTACTTTCAAGAGCCCATTTGAAGCAGCACGGTAGCACAAAACACGCTGTGTGGCCCACAAAATGACATGCATGGCATACTGTATAACTGCAGTATCATAACGTAATGGACCGAGTTTCACACACACAGTACATGTGCGATCACAAGGAGGAGAAATGTGTGTGGAAGGCAAGCTCTTAGTGTCTGATCATCCAGAAGCTCCAAGGGGCTTTTAGCACAGTGCTTTTAGGAGATTTAGGAAGGGAAAAAGATTTACACAAGTGAGATGCCATTAACACGTACATACAAACCCTACTCTCAAGCCTTCTGTGGAACACACAGGTCGGCATGTATATCGGCAGGCAGGCAAAACAGCGTGTTCTTTCCTTTCATCTTTGCAAGGTAATTATGGAGAGATAATCTGAGTCCTGGACCCCTTAGTTGGGGCCAATCTGGCCTCTATTGGGAGCCAGGACTGAAAGGTCAAGAGCGAGTTTCAGTGCCGGTTCTGCAATGCATGATTTGTCCTGTGGTGGTAGTGAAGAAAAGAGTAATTTATTGTACCTTAATCTTTTAAACATTCACATAATGCTTCTCATAAACTTGTACTACAATCATATCTGATGAAATAGTACCAAATACACGCAATCATCTTTTGCTGAAATACTATGAACAGCAGCTGGGTCATTCCTACAGTCCGGTGGATTTTGAACTGAGCAGGGCTGCGTTTCCCAAACAAATCGTAGAGAACCTTGTTTGAACTGTCAACTTGCGCTCATGATGCTTTTGGGAAATGCCGCCCAGCCAAAATCAATTCAGTTATTATTTAGTCTTGTCAGAGAAAGAAAATGTCTGTCTATCATAAAAACACACTGGTCAAGCTCAGGCTAGCATAACCTAATATTTCACATACACTCTTAAAAATAAAGGTTTCAAAAGGTTTTTTTTTTGGTTCCCTTAAGAACCTTTCATACCTCTTTTCCACCAGCATGAATCAGGTGCTAGTTCAGAGTTAGTGCTAGTGCCGGTTCGGAGTTGGTTTGACTGACAAGCCTTCTAAGAACTGGTTTGCCTTTCCACGGGCTAGAGAGCCACCACAGAGCCAGGTTTTATGTAACTGTATACAGCTCATCTTTCTCAGCAATGCTAGCGAGGCAGTGGGAAACACAAACAATAGTAACGCAACATTCGCCATTTTAATGGAAGGCTTGTTCGAGATGCATTGGCGCAGCGCAGGCCGATCAGCGTATAACATAAAAGTACCACACGAGAAATTCAAAAGCATAAGGAGTCGTATGCTCTCGCTGTACTTTGATGTCATACGGCGATCGGTTGGACAATGAACCAATTTTAAGAAGAACCTTTGAAGAACCTTTTATGCAGTGGAAAGGTTCCATGGATGTTCAAATTTCTTTATGGAATCATCAATGCCAAGAAGCCCACCCTGTTACATGACATTTTTACAATGCAAAGGGTAACAGGGTGGACATTTTAAGCTAATGAATCCCATTACTATGTGTATTGTGAAAAGTGCTATACAAATAAACTTTGAATTGAACTGATCATTTGAATTTCGTTTAACAAAATGAAAATACACCCGGTGCAATGTTCATATTTGGGTGACCTGTCCCTTTAAAACAGAAGTGGCCCCTGCTTGGCCCCAGAGTTACTGTGGTCTATAACCGCCATTGATGAGTTTCCGAAGGAGGTTGCTGTGAAAGCAACAGGCTTTGCAAATGGGTTTATTTGATGTGGTCAACTTGACAAGTTCATTTATTCAATAGTATTTAAATTGCGGACCACCGCATGTGTACTTACAGACTACTGGGATTTATTTTAGCTCTGCAAAGTTGATTAGTATAATTTTTGCTTTCACTGTTGCACTCGGGAGCATATTTGTTTTTGTAGCTCACACGTTAGATATTTCTTTTCAAAATCAGCTGAGGGAAAAATGAATGAAATGGGAAAGGAAAGAAATGAGAGTAGATGTTGAGTGGAATGGGCAGCTACATGTAACACTTCAGCTATTTACTTTTCTCTTCAGCAAACCATTCTGATTCACCTTTCAGATTCAACCTTTCAGTCCATTATCTGTGCAAAGATGCAGGAAACGAAAACTCACACTTCTTTCACACCTTGTAGCCTTCAATTTATCTTTTTAAACATTAAACATTCAACCATCAGTCCTTAGAGCTGTAGGGTCCTATAATCAGCAGACTGAGGCTCTCAGACTATATAAAGACATGCTATGCTCCATACAGAAGAAAAAGGTGCAGTCCTGCTTAGCTGCCAAGCCAAGAATGGGTGGAAAATGAAGACATAACAACAAGTAGGGTTAGGTGAGGTTTTAAAACAGCCAAGCTATTATTAGGAATTTCATAAATTCAATACAGTAAATGCTTTTAAAATATATATTGGCGAATTAAATTTTTTAAATTGAGTTTAGATAAATCTTCTAAACTGGCGGAACTGAAGTGGAACTTCGTGGACCATCAGCAGTTTTTATTCAGTTCTCACTCATCGAAAGGGAGAGGCGAAATGGTTTATGGCCATATCTAGGCTTTGCCAAATTGGTTTTTAATAAAAGTTTTCACAGCTAGTGAAGCTCTCCAAGTTTAAGAAAGTAGAACTGGTTCCTTAGTTCTATTGTAACATACTTTCAAGTCGATAGGAAAATAATAATAATAAAAAATAATACATATTCTTGGTATTATTGTGAACAAAACATTGGTGAACATTACATTTCGGCAGACATCATCAAGTCTAATTTTAACTCCTCCCCTCCAATATAAAGACCATCCAAAACCACATACTTCCCTACTATATAGTAGGCAAAAAAACTGGGTTTGACAAAAGTAGTATCTCCGAATTCTGAAGTGTGTATACAGACTAAGAGCAGTTCACAAGCCCATTATGAAGGTCCGAGACGTTGCCCGGCATGGCATAGCCTACGGGCCAAACGGCAGTGCAGAGTACTCTGCCCTCTTGGAGTCCCCTCTGGGAGGGGTGCTGGAAAGTGCTCTGACTGGAGACTGGGGAACTTTAACGCCCTCGTGGGCGGTGACAGTGACACCTGGCGGACGTGATTTGGAGGATTGGCCCCCCTGATCTGAACCCGAGTGGTGTTCTGTTATTGGATGTTCTGTGTCACATTTTGTCCATAACAAACACCATGTTCAAGCATAAGGGGGTCCATCAGTGCAGTGGCACCAGGACACCCTAGACTGGAGATCGATGATCGACTTTGTGGTCGTCTCATCCAACCTCTGGCCGTATGTCTTGGACACTCGGGTGAAGAGAGGGGCGGAGCTGTCAACTGATCACCACCTGGTGGTGAGTTAGATCCAATGGCAGGGGAGGAAGCTGGACAAACTCGGCAGACCCTAACGTACTCTAAGGGTCTGTTGGGAATGTTTGGCCCCTGTCAGAGAGATATTCAACTCCTATCACCGACGGAACTTTGACCGGATCCCGAGGGAGTCTGGAGATATTGTGTCTGAGTGGACCATGTTCTCCACCTCCATTGTTGACGTGGCTGCTCGGAGCTGTAGCCATAAGGTCTTCAGTGCCTGTTGAGGCGGCAATCTCAGAACCCAGTGGTGGACACCGGAAGTAAGGGATGTAGTCAAGCTGAAGAAGGAGTCCTATCAGGCCTGGCTGGCTTGTGGTACTCCTGAGGCAGCTGACGGGTACCGGCAGGCCAACCAGGGTCCTTGGACCCCTTTTGATAGATACTGACCACTGCAGACTGGGAACACCCCACAAGAGCCCAATATCATGAAAGTAGAGCACAAAGTGTATTTATCGTGCAATGTATACACAAAAAGAATTTTTTTCACGTGCATATGATTCACAATTTATGGTGTGTAATACACATGTACCCACACCACTATTCACCCAAGGGGTTTACCGTGTGTAGAATATCCACACAAAACCAAATTTTTGGATATAAATTGCACAATAAATAAAATTTGGACTATATATCCGCACATGAGATCATGAGATCGTGTTGGTTTTGGAGATGCTCTGACCCAGTCATCTAACCATCATAATTTGGCCCTAGTCAAACTCACTCAAATCCTTATGCTTGCCCATTTTTCCTGCTCCTAACACATCAACTTTGAGGACAAAATGTTCGCTTGCTGCCTAATATATCCCACCCACTAACAGGTGCCGTGATGAAGAGTGTTCACTTAATCACATAACACTTAATCAGTGTTATTCACTTCCCCTGTCATATTGTTATGCCTGTTTGTATATATATACAAATATTAACTGACTTTAAATCTCACTATTGCAACTTTACTACTCTGAATTTTACATTTCAATTTATACTTTAACTTTCAATTCTCTTTTTTACTCTGAGATGGAAACAGGCTTTCATAAATAAGCGTTCAATAGAAAACTTGTTTATGTATAAGGGAGCACAATGCAGAGAATGTAAAACATACATATAGACATGTAAGTGTGCATGCATACCTGTGTACACACACACACACACACACACACATTTCACATAAATGTGGTTTTTAATAACGGTTGTCTCATTTGGCAATAAATATTGCATTTGAATCTCACAGATGGAGGTCCCTTTGGAACCGTCATGGAGAGTGCAGAAGACTGCTTTAGGGCATGATTCTTATTTCACACTCGCAGTGTATGCGTGAGTGTATGCGTGTGCATGCTTTCCAGGGCAAGGCCAAGCGACAGAGTGTGAATGATCCATACATGTGTGTTCATGCGGTCGCATATGTCTGCGTTGTGACTGTAACAGATGAATCACGCATGAGTGGTCAGGTGTATTTCTATCTGAGAACTACAGCCGAGTATTTAAGCAATGTGTCTATGTGCATAGTACAGAATGTGTGTGAGTGTGTGTGTGTGTGTGAAAGAGAGGTGATAATCCCTGTCTGTAATGTCATTCATAGGAATAGGTTGATCAGTTCAGGCACAAGTGGATATACAGCCAGTGTGGTGGAAGAATTGTATCTGTACGAGGGGAGAAGAAGGGGATTCTTGGAAAATAGAAAGTAGACATTCAAAGATTCATGAGGGATTATACACTCACACTTTCTCCTTTTGTTGCTAAGGCTTAAACCAAACTTCACATTAAACCAAAAGTGAAGGGCCAAGGACTCATTGCATATGAGATACTGTGGCCCAAATATTGCCTGTCTGTCAATTTTTTAAATGAACCAATTAAAAGTGTGCATAACAGAGTGCCTGAAAGCTGCATGCAGGGCCAGATAACATAATATTCACTTCGTTAACATTTTTAACGGGCAGGAAAGTACTACCACTGGAATGATAAATGCATAAATAAAGCATTTTGAATGGGTCAAGCTAAAAAATAATAACTCTCATTCTTAAGGCCTGCTCACATAATTGTTCTAATTCTGTGAGAAAAGTAAAAAGCACTATAACAACCAGTTTTATTTTATTTTATTTATTTATTGTCTGTTGGTGTATTACAGAAATCAGAGGCAGTCTACCATACTGTACATGCATCTGATCTTTGTTAGATTGAGTGCATGGCATTGGCAGTATAGGATCAACAGGGCAAAAATAATATTGATAGTTCAGATTTTTTTTCATGACAACTGATATTTGATGCATACCAAAGCCACTGTTTCCAGTAAATGTGAGGAGAGATCACTTAATCCTATGCCTTAGTACCCTTAGTGCCTTAGTACACTAAACTCCAGCAGGTCTACAGATATAGATAAACTGGCGTTCCCATTAGAGCGCACATTACAGTTCGATGACAACAATTAACACCAAGCAAACTGCCTCGCTCAGACGCATACATAACATGCACCCAGTGGACAAAAAAAGCCCTCAGCAAAAGATGACATATGGCGCGAGCAATTTCCCTCTCAATTTCAGCTCCAACTCCAACTGATGTTTTCATGTGCCAGAAAATAGCCGTTCCCCCTTTACTCCCCCCTTTCTGAAAGTCATCTGCTCCGTGAGCAGTAAGCACCATCGCGGCATGTAGACCCAAATGAGAGCGTACAAATGATTTGTGGCACCATCGTCCCGCAAAGGCACCGGAGAACGGAAACAGGGCAGGAGAGGAGGAGGGGAAAGAGGAGAGAGGGAGGAGAAGTGGAGGGGGAGATAATGTCACTTTCACCTTGTATTCCTCCGCCAGCCCATAATGCTCATTTTTCCCCATTTTCACAGCAAATTCGTTTTAGTAGCGGCGGCCAACCCCCCAACTAGAGCAAATGAGAGAGAAATGAGAGAGCGAATGCAAACGAGAGGGAGGGCGAGAGCGAGGGGTGCTGTTGGGGGGTGAGTGGGCCGAATTTGCACAGTGACCTTTTTCTGATCCAATCTCACTGATGAATCCTAATGAAGGATTTAATAAAATCACACTTTACAATCTGTCTCTGCATCAAAGCGTGGAATCACATTCATATCAGACCAACTGCGTACACAAGCTAGATGAAATAAATATCAGATCTAAACCTGTGTGTGTGCTGGCCTTGTCGGTGGGTGGAGGCGGGGGTTGTGGGTTGGTACAGGCCTCCGAAATTGGCCAGACTGAACAGGGAACGCCTGGGCCATTTGTTCCAGATGCGGTCTAAAATCACATCTCATCACTTTCATTTAGGCCTTAATGAGTTAGCCGTCAACACGCCACACAGTTCCACACAACGCACAGTTGAAAGTTTGTTCAAAGGTTACTTCAGTTGGTAATGGTGGGGAGACCTTTTCCCTGAAAAAGTTTTGCAGTACTTTTTTTGTCATTTCACGGCAAAGGAACATGGACTAAACAAGACTATTTGAATAATGTGAGCATTTTCTTCATTTTTAAATACTATACCTCTAAAACATTCCCTGACGAATATGAGAACGACATTGACTGTGCACTTTAGAATCTACTAGCTACTTTCGCCTTTCGTTTCAGGAATATTGTGTATTCAGACAGTTACACTTAATTTTAAGGTGTCCTGTTACATTGTAATTAATTACTTAATTTTAAATTAAATTAAATTCATTAGTACTGTGTAATATTAGTTAACTACATGTACTTAATAATGGAGTTAGGGTTTGGTTAGGGGTTAGTTGCGATATGCTATTTTTAGGTCCCCTGGAAAAAGAGATATATCTCAAGGGGCTATCCTTTCAATATATTCAAATTCTTAATTTACTATTACCAAAATACATGTAAAGTGTAACAAGGACACTGTAAAATAAAGTGCTACAGAAGGTCCACCCAAAATGGACAATTCTCTCATAATTTACTCTCCCTCATGTCGTTACAATTTTTCTTTCTTTTTTTTCTTCTGTGGAACTCAAATGAAAACATTTCAAAGAATGCTAGGGACCAAACAGTTTTGGTTACCATTGACAAATTTTTTTTTTCTTGAAATATCTTCTTATGAATTACATTTTTGGGCAAACTATCCCTTAAACACTTTTTGTCACCTTCAAGATCATCTGTATGGCATCTTTATTTTATTGAAATGAAATACCATTAACAACAGACTTGTTTGATGTCTAGAATTTCCTTTTGTGTTCCATGGAAAAAAGCAAGTCATACAGTCTTGGAAAGACATGAGGGTCAAGTGAGGGTAAATCATTATTGATTTTTTTTGTGTGTAAATTCTTCCTTTAATTTTACATGAACCACAACACTTTCCAGATAACATCCTGTTCCAAAGACATCCCATTGATGTATGTGTGCCTACTAGATTTAAAGCATGCTAATATTCTTCAATACTCTAGAAAAGGTAGCAATGCTACGTATCGTCATAAATTATCTCTAGCGGGAGAGGAGAAAAAACTGCACAAAATGAGATCTTCCCAGGGAATGGCACTTCTCAGACAGAGCTAAAACTAGTGTTCTATGAAGTGGCAATGTATTCTTTGCGATGCTGACATCTGGTGGACAAAGAAAGTCACAACACCAGACTCTGCGAACAGACAGAGAGCAGAGAGATTGGATGAGATGATCTGATTAATATAAAACAGAAAAGCATGAAAGCTGTTAAACTGGTATTGTGTTTCTACTTCCGCATGTATCGGGGAAGAAAAAGAGGTGAGGTCACACCATAATGTCACTGAATATGTGTGCAATCTGAAAAGCAATTTTGTGTGACCAGTACAGATCGAATGCCAGGACTCATTGATTCCATATTAAATATCCAATATGCAATTTCTCACTGACTAGAATTCAAATGACAGTTACTCTATAGATATTCTATCTATCTATCTATCTATCTATCTATCTATCTATCTATCTATCTATCTATCTATCTATCTATCTATCTATCTATCTATCTATCTATCTATCTATCTATCTATCTATCTATCTATCTATCTATCTATCTATCTATCTATCTATCTATCTATCTATCTATCTATCTATCTATCTATCTATCTATCTATCTATCTATCTATCTATCTATCTATCTATCTATCTATCTATCCATCCATCCATCCATCCATCCATCCATCCATCCATCCATCCATCCATCCATCCATCCATCCATCCATCCGACTTTAGAGTAGGGTGTGTATAAACCACAAGGCATTATTGATATACAGAAGAGTGGCATGCCCATCATGAAGGTCTAATATCTGAGGTAAACATGCACTGAAATGGAGGTCTATTCTGCATCTTTATTCTGCGAGCACTCACCACAGTAAGTACATGCCTTTACAAAACTGCACCTCTGCAGCCTTTTTTTTTTCAACGTCACAGATATGCTCCTATTGAAAACAGAACACTTAAGAGTTTCCCCATACATGTCCAATAGGCTCTATTCTGCACACTTTCTTCTCAGCAAAGGCTGAAACATTTGCTAAAAGCTTCTCTTCCAGCCCTTTTGTCCATCAGTACAATTCCAACCTCAGGCTGCTCCTATAGTGAGTCCAAAGCATAATGAATTATTCACCCTCTTTTTTGTAATTAATGGTCTGTGCTTTCAAGTGCAGCTCTAAATTGATATGTTTTATGGGGTACTATGAAACTGTTGTGCAAATCAGTCCAGCATCTCACTGAAGGCCATACACAGTGGTTTCTTCATGCGGAAAATATAATTCATAAATGTCAAGTGGGCGCAGTTGCACGGAAAATGTATTTTCTCATACAACACACATACTGTTATGGTGAGGCTTGTCATTGTAAAAGTAAGAAACTGACATGATACAATCTGTATGACTTGATACAATCAATACAATCAAAGCAGCAAATGAAAAACTCCACTCAATTAACAGCTTCTTTGAAAATAAGAATATAGTATATACACTGTAAAAAATGGTTTGATCGATACGTTATATCAACTTACATTTTTACATTGCTTCAACTCATCAAAATAAGTTAAGTTATACAAGATTCAATTTTTTTTACAGTGTATATATATGTATGTATATATATGTATATATATATATATACATACGTACATACACTTTATTAAGTAAATGCATGAATCTCATAAAAACGAAGAAATTAAATCTAACTGGCTTACTGAAAATATAAAATAAAAAGATATTCAAAAGTTTGGGGTAGGTAAGATTTATTTTAATGTTTTTGGAAAAAAAGTCTATGCTCATCAAGCCTGAATTTATTTGCTCAAATACAGTAAAAATAATAATATTGTGAAATATTATTATAATTTGAAAGAATAATTTTCTATTTTAATATATTTCTATTATAATATATATACCGTGGCAAATTTTTCAGGATTTTTCAGAAAGTTAAAAAAAATCATTTTTTTAAAATAGAATTTGTTCCTGTCACTGTCACAATAAATAATCTTAATGACCCCGAACTTTTGAACAGTAGTGTATATTACTTAAATTGTAAATTGTAGTAACATTCATCACTTTCATTACATTTTTTGCTTTACAGTAATATACAAATTGGATGGAAAACGTGTTTACCATAAATAATTCATGAATAGTTATTAGTGGAGTTTACCTTTCTCTGATACCTCAGTGCCTTCCATGACAGTGCTCGGCTCTTTGGATTGACTGTATACTCTTTAACTCTGATTGGCCTCTCATGCATCACTGGTCACTCTGCAGAAAGACAAGAGACATTAAGTCACTCATTTTTCAAAACAACCTGAAGGGGAGTGATGTGTGTGTGTGTGTGTGGTGTTAGGGGGTTTACAGAGAAGAAGGCATCTCAGTGCTATAAAGAAGATTGCTGGATCAAAGCCCACTCAAGGTCTCTCATCTGACCACTACTGTTGTGCCTTCAAGCAAATAAATTGATCTTTGTGTGCACTGCGAGTTTCCTATAGCTTGATGTCCTTTTCTGCCTCTCTTTCAATTCATGTCAAGTCACAGCACAGTGTTTTCAAATCATATATTTTCAGCACTTGCTGTGAATGAGAAAAGTGCACCTGGAACCTATTGTTTGCATGGATCTTTCCTTTACAGCATGCATCAGCACACATTATCTCGCCGTGTTTGTTATGTTTTTTTTTTTTTTTTACCACCATCATGACTCATGCTGAACACATTCTTCCATTCACTTTCCAAGACAAAAACACATTTTTAAAAAATCTCTCCAAGGCATGTCACTATTAATCCCGATGTCTCTGCTTTTAAACTCCGCCACATCGCCAGACGCGGACAGTAATGGAGTATTTTACTCTGTTTAAGTAGAGTTTTCAAGTGTCTATACTTTCCTTTGGAAAACCTTTACTTCAAAACATTCCAAAGAATAATGTCATACTTTTTACTGCACTACGTTCCATACTGAATATAATTTAATACTTAATTACATTAAAAAATGTAGTACTGCATACTTTTACTCAAGTACAAGTAATTCAAAGTTTTACTTGAGCACAAGAAAGTATTTTTTTTTTGTGATTAAGTATTAAAGGTAAAAAAAAACAACAACTTTTATTTATGAAATGTAGTGCAGTAAAAAGTATGACATTATATATTATGCTTTGGAATGTAAATGTAATGTAATGGTTTTCCAAAGAAAAACACTGATGAAGTATAAACTCTGTAAATACACTCTGCACATCGCAAAAACTCAGTAAAACTGGGCAAAAGGTTAAGCTATATGGTGACATTGCTTTTTTGATCTACTGTGCTTTGCTATTTAGCGTTAGTGTCTTTTTTTGTTGTTAAACGTTAAAGAAAAAAAAAACCCTAATCATTACTGTCAATTCAACAAAACTATACTTGTTTTGTTCTCTAAAACAATTTTCTCCTTGGATAAAAAAGAAGAAATCCAAACTTACCTTGACTGAAAGTTTTACAGCGGTTTTCATATATGTGAACTTAAGATGGCCTGAAAATGATGTATTGTGCACAAGCTTTACTTTTATCATCAACTCTGACAAGATTCAGACACTCTGAATAGTGTCTGAAGAACTAAGGCACCACGGCACACAGTGACAGCAGAAGTAGAAAAAGTTCTGCTTTTGAAAAAAATAATAACGTCTGGGTGGTTTTGTTGGTACAGAAGCGTAGAGGAAGAATAGAAAAAAGTCACAATGCCATCCTTTTAGATCCTTTAAGGAGTGTTAAAAGAGAAGAAGAAAATATAGCCCAAAGCTCTAAGACTGTGCAGCATACTTCCCCTAATAATGCATAGTATCCCAGTCCTCAAGCAGGTTTCAAATAACAGAGTTAAGTGTAAACTTTATTTAACATCACATTATGATAAGTTAAGCAAAGAGGAGCCACAGATCTCATATCTTACTTTTTCCAGTTGTATTAGATGTTCAGAGCATGTTTAGCATCAATATTTGTATTTCAAGTCAGATTAAAGAGATATACAATAAGTACCACTCTTGAGCATGAAAGACGTTGAGACATGTTTTCAAAACCTTTTTCCAGATCCGTCTCAGGTCAAACCAAGTTTAAGTCAATAACCACTGCCAAACAAGCACAACTGCTTTGTCCCAGACATAATACCGGAGGAGTATGATGTCTCATTGGGCAGTTGAAAGTGAAAAGTATGTAACTTCAGAAAGTTCAAAGTGACTTCAGCTGCAGCAGCCCAGCGCCTCGGGCAACACTGACACACTGAGGCTCAGTTCAGCACTGCCCGCCGTTACAGCTGCATGTCTTGTGACTTTCTTTAAACAGCTTCTTTCCTAATATCAAATACTTTGGATTTAACAGGCGAGCCCCAAACTGCAAAAAACAGCTGTGTGGAAAACTAAAAGTATAGGTTACAGATTTGAAATGAGAAGATTAGTCTAAACATACAGTATTAAGTCTAAGACATACAGTACAAACTTTCTAACTCTGTCTTACATTTGGGAATCCATACAATTGTTTTGTAGTCATGTCTAAAAAGTAACTCAGGCAATACAAATCTCAGACAATAATCAAGTAAAACACAACAAATCTAAACTCTCACCTTCACTTGTAGCATGGCATCTGTTGTTGTCTGTTAAAAACTGTGAGATTCTGGGACAAAGTAAAAGCCTTGCTGTGATTTCCATATGCAAACACTAAGGGGAGTTCACCTGAAATTCAAATTGAATGCATACAAGAGCCAATGTTTATTTATGTTGTGTCCAACCTAATTTGAATATATTTGCATATTTTTGGCACATGCTTTCAGAGAAACTATGGACCTTGCTTTCTTTTACCTTACTAGTTTACTATAAAAGGGTGCCAAAACTGTACCTTTAGGGGTACAGCAGCTTGTCACTGGGGGACATATTTGTACTTTTTTTACTAGAAGTACCTTAAGGCAGGGGTTTTCAAACTTTATGACACTAAGGACCCCCAAATATGATGAACTGTCATGGGGGACCCCTTCCTAAAATCCTTCTATATATTTTTATGTATGAAAAAAACATTTTAAAGTGTTAGATAAATAGTAAGTGTGACATTATAAATGCAACACATTGTTTTCCACACTTAAATTGGCTATACTTAATGTTGGATGTATAAACCTGAAGAAGAAAATAAAAATTATTTGTATAAGCAACTTTCACAATAAATGTATGTAAGTAGCTTTCGTACTGCGTTAAGAATCTGCCTTATATCCCCAGTGAGCGAGATAAAAAGAACTATAGGGAGAAAAACTCACTAGAAAGATACAAAGCAAACACATACAATTCTGGAAAGTATGTATATGACAAGAAAGGAGAGAAACATTTAGATTGTTTGGTAGACTTTATCCATTTTTGCTTTGTCTTTTTATTCTCTGAAATTTTCTGGTAACCCCTTAGAACCTTCTGGAGGATCCCTGGGGGTCCCCGAACCCCAGTTTGAAAACCCCTGCCTTAAGGTACGTATTTGTACTCTAAGGTACTAATATGCACCTTATAGGAGTAGAAAAGGTACAAATATGTCATTTTACTGCCCCAGTGACAAGCTGTTGTACCCCTAAAGGTACAATTTTAAAGGTCCCGTTCTTCGTGTTTTTTTGAAGCTTTGATTGTGTTTAGAGTGTGCAATATAACATGCGTTCATGTTTCACGTGTAAAAAAACACCGTATTTTTCACACAATTTACTTATTACCCTTTTTTCGCGTATTCTTGTGGGCGGAGGTTAGTCTGTTCTACTGACGTAATTAATGAAGGAAGTACCAGGATGTAGTCCAAGCCGGCCGTTCTCTGTAGGCTTTGAAAGGGAACTTCTGTTAAATAAAATATCTCGCTTGGCATTGAACTTTGAGCTTTATAATTTTACAGGTATTATTTATGCTCTAACAGCAACATTACACACTAACTAAAGTTTGAACAATGGGATCACGAAGAACAGGACCTTTAACACCCTTTTCCTCTGTGTTGTTCTGTAATTGTTCTGCAATTATTGCTGGGGAAAAAACGTCCAAATTATTTTGAATGACATTACAAAGATTGTTAAAGAGGACTTGTCACAAGATAACTGTTTTGTTTATTTTGCAAAATTTATTTTTTTTGGCCAGTTGTATTGGACAAACACTTGGTAGGGTGAATGCAGCTACGGTGTCCAATTAATGGACTATATTCACTTGTTCGAATCATGCTCTCAATTTTTGTGTGTGTTCACATTCCAAGTGTCATAAAAGTCGCCAAGTTTCGTACCATTATGATGCTGTGATTTTTAACATTTCAAAACGTAAAATTATCTGGTCAGATATGACAGAAGACCGCTCAAGGGTTAGAAATATTTGCATGTATATACTGTATATATAATTTATCTTAAATATAATATATTTTCATGAATGAAGGCCAGTATCACTGATACTAATGTCTCTATGAAACATCAATGACATTACATTATAGTATAACTGAAAGCTCCCAATTTCAACATTTACTAGGCTTTTAAAAAACAACTTTTAATTTAAGTGAACTTAAAACAATCTTTACATAAACCCATAAAATGTTATTTTTACCTGTGCCTTCCCTGTTAGACATATACAGAAATGTAATAGTTCCCTTACGAGAGTACTCTCGTATTGCGTTTTGCTAAAACGCAAGGGGGAATTCCTTTTCCTCGAGATATTGAAGCAAATTTTTATCCAAAAATACCTTTTAAACGCAGTGCAGCTGCACAGCTCTCAGCAGGAAGCAGCTGCGTGCTGATTGGCTGTGCCGCTGCAACTGCAGCAACCTATAGCGAGACCGTGGGGCAGGACGGACCAATCAGGTCCTTCCAAATTCCCGCCACAAGGGGCAACAGAATTTGCATAGCCAAGGGTATATAAGACCCACTCTCGCAAGGTTAGTCAGATTAATTCTTCTTCAGCGACTTGCAATCGTTGAGCTCCGGATCGAAGCCTGCCGTCGACACGCACCCAGCGGAACATGCGGCCTGAGGACGTCGGATTCTCCGCCTTCAGCCTGCCTTCCAGCTGCGCCATCCGGCACATATCCTTTATTACCTTTTCTGTGTTTTCATTCAAAAGAGCCGAGACGTTGTTTCAAATGTCTCGTTCCTGCGCCTCGTGCAGAGGCTTCATCGTGGACGAGGATCGGCACATCATCTGCGTGTCATGTCTCGGACGAGACCACACGCAGACTGCACTCAACCAGGGCGGCTGCCCTGAGTGCGACGAACTGGCGCTGCAGACCCTTCGGGCTCGGCTCGCCAGCTTCGACTCGGATCCCGTCCCGTGCTCCCAGCCTCTAGAGCCACGGAAGAAGAAACGTCGTGACCAGAGGCCACCGGAGCGCTCTGACGAGCACACGCCGGGTATGTCCCCGCGCGCCTCGCCATCGCCCGTCTTGTTCGTCGACGAGCAGCACAGCTCCCCTCGCATGGCGGCTGCTGCTGTTTCGTTCGGCGGACCGGATGACGCCGCGGGCATACAGAGTTTCACTCCTTCCTCTCTCATCTCCACCGCTCTAAAATGGCCGTGGACAGAGAATGTTATATCCCCGCTGTGGACATACAGAGCTCTCCCTTTCTCTCATTCCGTCGCGCTGAAACGCGCAGCGGACCGAGAATGTTATATCCTCGCTGCGCTGATGACGCCGCGGACATATGGAGCTCTACACGCGCTTCCCTCTCTCTCCTCCGCCGCTCTAAATGGCCGTGGACAGAGAATGTTATTCCCGCCGTGCTAATGGCGCCGCGGGCATACGGGGCTTTTCACTCGCTTCTTCTCTTACTCAGCCGCCCTGAAATGGCCGCTGACAGAGAATGTGATACTGCCGCCACGCGGACAGAAGATGTGCACTTCTGCACACAACATAAGCTAAGCGAACTCAGGCTGCTGGATATACCGAGAACGCGCTTACGTCACAGCCGTTCTCGCTGCAGTGCGTGCTTCTGCCAAAGGTAAACAGCCTTATATGGCAGCGCGCGCTCTCTGCACAGCGCGCGTTCGCTGACTAGAGCACGTCATAACATGCGCTCTCCGTCTAGAGCATAACGATGTCATAAAATGGCCGCCTAGCTTGCGCCTTTTTTCCCCTCAAATATCACTTCTCCCAGTCCCCCTATTCAGGCGGCTGGAGTGGTTCAACACTGTAGGTAATGTGTCCACTACATAGTGTGCACTCCTGCATAAGCACTGTTAATTCAGTGCCACAAAATCACTCAATAAACCTGATATTCTCCCAGTTCCCTTAGTTCAGGTGACTGGAGATGTAACATTGCAATAACTAGCCTGTGGCCAAACATGCTCAGTTGCACATTGACGCTGTTATGCGTTTACCTCTGTGAATTCGCTCGCTGGCGTGCGCCGCGAGTACTCTATGTAGTGGCTCCCATTATACAGTGCGCGCCACCACACATTATTTACAATGAATCAGAGCTTTTCTAGTGGCTAGGTAGACTCGCGCCTGCAGAGCACGCGCTACCCATTAGCCCTGCCGCTAACGTGCACGTGGACTAATCCGCAAGAATGCGTCCACTTTACAGTAACACTATCCAAACACAGTGTTACGAGTTCATCTGTAGGCAGTGTGCCAACATCAAAGTTGTACCCCTACACTCAAGCACTTCCTATGTTCCCCAGCTCCCTGCACTCAGGCGGCTGGAAACATTATTCCTACAATCAACGAGCCCGCAAACAAACGCGCTCGCCTGTACACATGCACCATTTCCCCGGCGACACAAATAAAGAGTTCGCCGCTATTCTGCGTTCTCCGGCCCCCTGCACTCAGGCGGCTGGGAACACTATTTCCCTATTTACTATTTATGAGCCCGTGAGCAACGTGCTCTTCTGTACACAAACACAATCCCCTTGGTAAGCGCCATTTCCACGGCGACCCAATAAGGCGTGCGTCACCATTCAGTGCACGCCGCCTCTCACAGTGCCACTAGCACAATGCATCCGGGCTAACAGGTCCCTGTTATTCAGTGACCCGCCCCACAAATTAATTCAACCCTTGGCTTCGATAACAAGGTTACTCGCTACAGTTTGCTCACAGACCACCGTGCTTTCGCAAGCGACATGAGTCACGTGCTTCGAACTGAAATATCAAACTGTTAAATAAAGGGAGCGGTGGAAACCGTGCACCCCTCACAGAGCGAGTCAGGCTTTACAGTCGCTACTTCCTTGTGCCAAAAGAAGGGGGGTGGCCTCAGGCTATTCTAGATTTCAGACATCTGAACAAAGCCCTTATGAAGCGCCCGTTCAGAATGTTGAGAATGAAACAAATCCTCGCGCACATTCGCCCGGGTGATTGGGTTTCCACTGTGGATCTAAAGGATGCCTTTTTCCACATACAAATAGCCCCTCATTACAGGCCATTCTTGAGATTCGCCTTTGAGGGGAAAGTTACCAATACAAGGTGCTACCTTTTTGGTCTATCTCTGGCTCCCCGCACGAAGTGCATGGAAGCGGCGCTAACCCCGCTGAGGCTTCGGGGAATGAGAATTCTCAATTATCTCGACGACTGGCTCAGAATAGCTCAGTCAGAGATACAGTTATTAAACCACAGATCTTGGCTTCTCAACCATTTAGAATGCTTGGGACTCAGAATCAACGTGGCAAAGAGTTTATTGTCTCCCACACAGAAAGTTTCGTTTCTGGGAACAGTATTGGACTCACTGCAGTTGAGCGCGCGGCTGACGTCACAGCGCACGCTCTCTGCTCAGAACCGAGCGGTTTCCCTCAGGTCCGGTACACACATTCCTCTCAAACACTTTCAGAGGATGTTGGGTGTCATGGCCTCGGCGGCGCCAGTTCTCAGACTGGGTCTGTTGCACTTGCGCCCGCTACAGCGCTGGCTGAATCGCCGCGTTCCAGCTCACGCATGGCTTTCGGGCCGATTGCAAATCAAGGTAGACCACAGCTGTGTGCTGGCTCTGGCTCCTTGGAAAAATCCCGTCTGGTACAAGACGGGCGTGAGTTTGGGCACTGTTACGAAGTGGAAAGTTATCTCGACAGATGCATCCAACCTAGGTTGGGGAGCCCTTCACGAGGGCAGGCCGATCTCCGGTCTCTGGTCAGACTCGGAGAAGTGCCTTCATATAAACTGTCTAGAGATGAGAGCGGTCACGATATCGCTAAAAGCTTTCCTTCCGTACATAAGACACCACCATGTCCTGATCCGAACGGACAGCAGATCGGTGGTAGCCTATATAAATCGCCAAGGCGGTCTGAGATCTATCGACCTGCACTCAATGGCGGAAGAAGCCCTAATATGGGCAGAGCACAATCTGAGCTCGCTGAGAGCGACTCACGTGCCAGGCATTCTGAATTTGGGCCCGGACATGCTGTCCAGGGGCAAAGTGTCCCCTGCAGAGTGGTATCTTCACCCAAATATAATTCAGATAATTTGGGGCAAGTTTGGAGAGGCAAAAGTGGATCTTTTCGCCTCACAAGACAATGCTCAATGCCGAATATATTTCTCCAAGCACAAGGATGCGTTGGCCCACGAATGGCCCAACCTTCCTCTTTATGCGTTTCCCCCAATTTCAATGTTACCTCAAGTCATAGAGAGGATCAGGGAGAGCAAATGCGCTGTGCTTTTAATAGCCCCGCTTTGGAGAAATCAACTTTGGTTCTCACTGCTGAGTCAGATGTCAGATGCAGCTCCGTGGCCGATCCCGCTGAGGAGAGACCTCCTCATGCAGGCGGAACGGCAGATCTGGCATCCCCGTCCCGATCTATGGGCGCTTCATGTTTGGCCCATCAACGGGTACATGAGAACCTCTCTGAAAGCGTAATGAATACTATTACTGAAGCTAGAGCCCCCACGACTAGGCGGCTCTATTCAGGCAAATGGTCAGTCTTTTCAGACTGGTGTAAAGCGCGAAGTCTGACCCCACATGATTGTGCAGTGTCAGAGGTGCTTACATTTTTACAAGAGCTTCTGGACGCGGGTCGCTCCCCCTCCACGCTCAAAGTTTGTGTGGCTGCTATAGCAGCGTATCACATTCGAGTGAACGGACTGTCACTAGGAAAGAACGATCTCATTGTTCGCTTCCTTAAGGGGGCTAGAAGGCTTCACCCACCTCGCCCCCCTTCTGTCCCTATATGGGACCTGTCCACGGTCCTGGATGCCATGAAGAGCTCTGCATTTGAGCCTCTGCATTCAGTGAGCTTAAAGCTCCTGTCACTAAAGACCGCTTTTCTGCTAGCGATCGCATCAGTTAAGCGAGTGGGTGATTTGCACGTGCTCTCTGTGAGCGCCTCGTGTCTGGAATTTGGGCCAAACGACTCCAAAGTCGTCCTCAAACCAAGACATGGATACGTACCTAAAGTGCTTTCAACTCCGTTCAGAGCACAGGTCATTTCACTTTCGGCACTTTCATCACAGTCAGATGAAATAGATGCTAATTTGCTCTGTCCTGTCAGAGCGCTGAGAATATACATAGAGCGTTCCGCTGCTTACAGGCAAACTGAACAGCTCTTTGTGTGCTTTGGCAGCCGCACCCGAGGGTGCGGGCCACAAAGCAGACCTTGTCAAGTTGGATAGTGGATGCTATCTCACTGGCCTATGAGTCTAAAGATCTCAGCTGCCCCTTAGGCATTAAAGCCCATTCTACTAGAGGTATGGCCTCTTCGTGGGCTTGGTCTACTGGCATTTCTCTGAACGATATCTGTGCGGTGGCAGGCTGGGCCTCCCCGTCCACTTTTATCAGATTCTATAATTTAGATGTTCCGGCTTTACAAGCCGGGCTTTTTGCTGTGTAAACAGATTTAACCCCTTAAGGCTCGATAAGTCCGGCCTGGGTTGGATATTGTATAAGTCATAAGCATATTCCTTATATGGCTCGAATTATCTGGCCACTCATTATTCCTGACCCGACTATGTCTGGTCTATTCTTATTATTGCACGTATATCGTGTTCATTCTCATTAGGGCCCGACTCAGGTCTGGCTCACTCTGAATTATTGATATCATATTACGTCCCACCTAGGTTGGCCTGGGTTTGGTGTCGTTGGCCTTAGAGCCATTAAGCAAGCACGGCGTTTTGCATTGGTCCCCCTTGCGTTTTAGCAAAACGCAATACGAGAGTACTCTCGTAAGGGAACGTTTCGGTTACTAATGTAACCTCGGTTCCCTAAGAAGAGGGAACGAGTATTGCGTTTTGCTTGCCGTGCTTGCTCAGGAGTCGCTTCAGTCGATTAACCTGACTAACCTTGCGAGAGTGGGTCTTATATACCCTTGGCTATGCAAATTCTGTTGCCCCTTGTGGCGGGAATTTGGAAGGACCTGATTGGTCCGTCCTGCCCCACGGTCTCGCTATAGGTTGCTGCAGTTGCAGCGCACAGCCAATCAGCACGCAGCTGCTTCCTGCTGAGAGTTGTGCAGCTGCACTGCGTTTAAAAGGTATTTTTGGATAAAAATTTGCTTCAATATCTCGAGGAAAAGGAATTCCCCCTTGCGTTTTAGCAAAACGCAATACTCGTTCCCTCTTCTTAGGGAACCGAGGTTACATTAGTAACCGAAACGTTATCAAACACCTTTCTTAACTGCATAAATAATAAATGAAATATAGATTAATCATCATTAAAGCTACAATTTTCTCTGTTCCCGTTGTTCATTGATGAACATTAATGACAGGCATCATCAGTGCTCCTGTCACTTTAAGATCAGCCGCATCTAATGCGCTGTTCCGCGCATCTAATTTCCTCACAACTCTTTAAGTTCATTTAAGACGTTATTTAACTAATTTAAAGGTCCCGTTCTTCGTGATCCCATTGTTCAAACTTTAGTTAGTGTGTAATGTTGCTGTTAGAGCATAAATAATACCTGTAAAATTATAAAGCTCAAAGTTCAATGCCAAGCGAGATATTTTATTTAACAGAAGTTCCCTTTCAAAGCCTACAGCGAACAGCTGGCTTAGACTACATCCTGGTACTTCCTACATAAATGACGTCAGTAGAACAGTAGAACAGACTAACCTCCGCCCACAAGACTACGCGAAAAAAGGGGGCGTGGTCTTGTTACTGTCCCACGTGGAGAAGAGGACGTGTCGCGTGGAGAAAAGGAAGTGTTGCGTTTGACTGTGTTTGTCGCCATGTCGTCGAGACGCTGTTATTTTCATCCCGGAGTCAAATCACCTTTGTTTGGCTTTCCCAGGGACGCTGTAGAGATCATTAAGCGCGCATATATCTCCCGTTAAGAGGCGTGACCTTTCCACGTGCGCTAAGCTGCTGTCGAATCACAACACAGGACCGTGCTACGTTCGCTAAGCTGCTGTCCAATCACAACACGGGAACCGCTGGCACAATCAGAACTCGTTACGTATTTCTGAAGGAGGGACTTCATAGAATAAAGGAAGTCATCAGCCGTTTTTAGGAGAGTGAAAACAGCGGTGTACAGATAAGTAAATTGTGTTAAAAATACTGTTTTTTTTTTTAAATGCGAAACATGAACACATGTTATATTGCACACTGTAAACACAATCAAAGCTTCAAAAAGACACGAAGAACGAGACCTTTAAGACTCCTAATATGAGAATACTCAAAATTATCTGTGTTGTTGTTATTGTTTGTTCAAGAGCAAAAGAGAACTCGATGTGATGTGTGCATCGAGTGTGTGTGTGTGTGTGTCAGAGTGTCCCTCGATTAGCTGACATGAGACGCAGCCACACAGACAGGACATTGACATGCAGCGTGTGCTTTTGTGTCTTGTCACGCTTGGAAGCATTTACATGAATAGGAGCGTGATAATGTAATGCTAGGCAAAAATGGATATAAAAACAGACTTTGCATTATTTGCGTTAAATATTTTTAATGCGTTAACTAATGCGTTAAGCTGAAAAAAATGAATCGCCCGCGTTAACGCATTAATTTTTGCCCAGCCCTAGTATTTATATATACATAATTATACACAGTACACACATATATATATTATGTAAACACCAACTTTTATTTTGGATGCGATTAATCACGATTAATCCCCCAGCACTATTTGCAACACAGAAATAATCTATTTTCTGTGATTCGGCAAGACTTCAGATCCATTAGCCAGAGCACGCGCTACCCATTAGCCCTGCCGCTAACGTGCACGTGGACTAATCCGCAAGAATGCGTCCACTTTACAGTAACACTATCCAAACACAGTGTTACGAGTTCATCTGTAGGCAGTGTGCCAACATCAAAGTTGTACCCCTACACTCAAGCACTTCCTATGTTCCCCAGCTCCCTGCACTCAGGCGGCTGGAAACATTATTCCTACAATCAACGAGCCCGCAAACAAACGCGCTCGCCTGTACACATGCACCATTTCCCCGGCGACACAAATAAAGAGTTCGCCGCTATTCTGCGTTCTCCGGCCCCCTGCACTCAGGCGGCTGGGAACACTATTTCCCTATTTACTATTTATGAGCCCGTGAGCAACGTGCTCTTCTGTACACAAACACAATCCCCTTGGTAAGCGCCATTTCCACGGCGACCCAATAAGGCGTGCGTCACCATTCAGTGCACGCCGCCTCTCACAGTGCCACTAGCACAATGCATCCGGGCTAACAGGTCCCTGTTATTCAGTGACCCGCCCCACAAATTAATTCAACCCTTGGCTTCGATAACAAGGTTACTCGCTACAGTTTGCTCACAGACCACCGTGCTTTCGCAAGCGACATGAGTCACGTGCTTCGAACTGAAATATCAAACTGTTAAATAAAGGGAGCGGTGGAAACCGCGCACCCCTCACAGAGCGAGTCAGGCTTTACAGTCGCTACTTCCTTGTGCCAAAAGAAGGGGGGTGGCCTCAGGCTATTCTAGATTTCAGACATCTGAACAAAGCCCTTATGAAGCGCCCGTTCAGAATGTTGAGAATGAAACAAATCCTCGCGCACATTCGCCCGGGTGATTGGGTTTCCACTGTGGATCTAAAGGATGCCTTTTTCCACATACAAATAGCCCCTCATTACAGGCCATTCTTGAGATTCGCCTTTGAGGGGAAAGTTACCAATACAAGGTGCTACCTTTTTGGTCTATCTCTGGCTCCCCGCACGAAGTGCATGGAAGCGGCGCTAACCCCGCTGAGGCTTCGGGGAATGAGAATTCTCAATTATCTCGACGACTGGCTCAGAATAGCTCAGTCAGAGATACAGTTATTAAACCACAGATCTTGGCTTCTCAACCATTTAGAATGCTTGGGACTCAGAATCAACGTGGCAAAGAGTTTATTGTCTCCCACACAGAAAGTTTCGTTTCTGGGAACAGTATTGGACTCACTGCAGTTGAGCGCGCGGCTGACGTCACAGCGCACGCTCTCTGCTCAGAACCGAGCGGTTTCCCTCAGGTCCGGTACACACATTCCTCTCAAACACTTTCAGAGGATGTTGGGTGTCATGGCCTCGGCGGCGCCAGTTCTCAGACTGGGTCTGTTGCACATGCGCCCGCTACAGCGCTGGCTGAATCGCCGCGTTCCAGCTCACGCATGGCTTTCGGGCCGATTGCAAATCAAGGTAGACCACAGCTGTGTGCTGGCTCTGGCTCCTTGGAAAAATCCCGTCTGGTACAAGACGGGCGTGAGTTTGGGCACTGTTACGAAGTGGAAAGTTATCTCGACAGATGCATCCAACCTAGGTTGGGGAGCCCTTCACGAGGGCAGGCCGATCTCCGGTCTCTGGTCAGACTCGGAGAAGTGCCTTCATATAAACTGTCTAGAGATGAGAGCGGTCACGATATCGCTAAAAGCTTTCCTTCCGTACATAAGACACCACCATGTCCTGATCCGAACGGACAGCAGATCGGTGGTAGCCTATATAAATCGCCAAGGCGGTCTGAGATCTATCGACCTGCACTCAATGGCGGAAGAAGCCCTAATATGGGCAGAGCACAATCTGAGCTCGCTGAGAGCGACTCACGTGCCAGGCATTCTGAATTTGGGCCCGGACATGCTGTCCAGGGGCAAAGTGTCCCCTGCAGAGTGGTATCTTCACCCAAATATAATTCAGATAATTTGGGGCAAGTTTGGAGAGGCAAAAGTGGATCTTTTCGCCTCACAAGACAATGCTCAATGCCGAATATATTTCTCCAAGCACAAGGATGCGTTGGCCCACGAATGGCCCAACCTTCCTCTTTATGCGTTTCCCCCAATTTCAATGTTACCTCAAGTCATAGAGAGGATCAGGGAGAGCAAATGCGCTGTGCTTTTAATAGCCCCGCTTTGGAGAAATCAACTTTGGTTCTCACTGCTGAGTCAGATGTCAGATGCAGCTCCGTGGCCGATCCCGCTGAGGAGAGACCTCCTCATGCAGGCGGAACGGCAGATCTGGCATCCCCGTCCCGATCTATGGGCGCTTCATGTTTGGCCCATCAACGGGTACATGAGAACCTCTCTGAAAGCGTAATGAATACTATTACTGAAGCTAGAGCCCCCACGACTAGGCGGCTCTATTCAGGCAAATGGTCAGTCTTTTCAGACTGGTGTAAAGCGCGAAGTCTGACCCCACATGATTGTGCAGTGTCAGAGGTGCTTACATTTTTACAAGAGCTTCTGGACGCGGGTCGCTCCCCCTCCACGCTCAAAGTTTGTGTGGCTGCTATAGCAGCGTATCACATTCGAGTGAACGGACTGTCACTAGGAAAGAACGATCTCATTGTTCGCTTCCTTAAGGGGGCTAGAAGGCTTCACCCACCTCGCCCCCCTTCTGTCCCTATATGGGACCTGTCCACGGTCCTGGATGCCATGAAGAGCTCTGCATTTGAGCCTCTGCATTCAGTGAGCTTAAAGCTCCTGTCACTAAAGACCGCTTTTCTGCTAGCGATCGCATCAGTTAAGCGAGTGGGTGATTTGCACGTGCTCTCTGTGAGCGCCTCGTGTCTGGAATTTGGGCCAAACGACTCCAAAGTCGTCCTCAAACCAAGACATGGATACGTACCTAAAGTGCTTTCAACTCCGTTCAGAGCACAGGTCATTTCACTTTCGGCACTTTCATCACAGTCAGATGAAATAGATGCTAATTTGCTCTGTCCTGTCAGAGCGCTGAGAATATACATAGAGCGTTCCGCTGCTTACAGGCAAACTGAACAGCTCTTTGTGTGCTTTGGCAGCCGCACCCGAGGGTGCGGGCCACAAAGCAGACCTTGTCAAGTTGGATAGTGGATGCTATCTCACTGGCCTATGAGTCTAAAGATCTCAGCTGCCCCTTAGGCATTAAAGCCCATTCTACTAGAGGTATGGCCTCTTCGTGGGCTTGGTCTACTGGCATTTCTCTGAACGATATCTGTGCGGTGGCAGGCTGGGCCTCCCCGTCCACTTTTATCAGATTCTATAATTTAGATGTTCCGGCTTTACAAGCCGGGCTTTTTGCTGTGTAAACAGATTTAACCCCTTAAGGCTCGATAAGTCCGGCCTGGGTTGGATATTGTATAAGTCATAAGCATATTCCTTATATGGCTCGAATTATCTGGCCACTCATTATTCCTGACCCGACTATGTCTGGTCTATTCTTATTATTGCACGTATATCGTGTTCATTCTCATTAGGGCCCGACTCAGGTCTGGCTCACTCTGAATTATTGATATCATATTACGTCCCACCTAGGTTGGCCTGGGTTTGGTGTCGTTGGCCTTAGAGCCATTAAGCAAGCACGGCGTTTTGCATTGGTCCCCCTTGCGTTTTAGCAAAACGCAATACGAGAGTACTCTCGTAAGGGAACGTTTCGGTTACTAATGTAACCTCGGTTCCCTAAGAAGAGGGAACGAGTATTGCGTTTTGCTTGCCGTGCTTGCTCAGGAGTCGCTTCAGTCGATTAACCTGACTAACCTTGCGAGAGTGGGTCTTATATACCCTTGGCTATGCAAATTCTGTTGCCCCTTGTGGCGGGAATTTGGAAGGACCTGATTGGTCCGTCCTGCCCCACGGTCTCGCTATAGGTTGCTGCAGTTGCAGCGCACAGCCAATCAGCACGCAGCTGCTTCCTGCTGAGAGTTGTGCAGCTGCACTGCGTTTAAAAGGTATTTTTGGATAAAAATTTGCTTCAATATCTCGAGGAAAAGGAATTCCCCCTTGCGTTTTAGCAAAACGCAATACTCGTTCCCTCTTCTTAGGGAACCGAGGTTACATTAGTAACCGAAACGTTATCAAACACCTTTCTTAACTGCATAAATAATAAATGAAATATAGATTAATCATCATTAAAGCTACAATTTTCTCTGTTCCCGTTGTTCATTGATGAACATTAATGACAGGCATCATCAGTGCTCCTGTCACTTTAAGATCAGCCGCATCTAATGCGCTGTTCCGCGCATCTAATTTCCTCACAACTCTTTAAGTTCATTTAAGACGTTATTTAACTAATTTAAAGGTCCCGTTCTTCGTGATCCCATTGTTCAAACTTTAGTTAGTGTGTAATGTTGCTGTTAGAGCATAAATAATACCTGTAAAATTATAAAGCTCAAAGTTCAATGCCAAGCGAGATATTTTATTTAACAGAAGTTCCCTTTCAAAGCCTACAGCGAACAGCTGGCTTAGACTACATCCTGGTACTTCCTACATAAATGACGTCAGTAGAACAGTAGAACAGACTAACCTCCGCCCACAAGACTACGCGAAAAAAGGGGGCGTGGTCTTGTTACTGTCCCACGTGGAGAAGAGGACGTGTCGCGTGGAGAAAAGGAAGTGTTGCGTTTGACTGTGTTTGTCGCCATGTCGTCGAGACGCTGTTATTTTCATCCCGGAGTCAAATCACCTTTGTTTGGCTTTCCCAGGGACGCTGTAGAGATCATTAAGCGCGCATATATCTCCCGTTAAGAGGCGTGACCTTTCCACGTGCGCTAAGCTGCTGTCGAATCACAACACAGGACCGTGCTACGTTCGCTAAGCTGCTGTCCAATCACAACACGGGAACCGCTGGCACAATCAGAACTCGTTACGTATTTCTGAAGGAGGGACTTCATAGAATAAAGGAAGTCATCAGCCGTTTTTAGGAGAGTGAAAACAGCGGTGTACAGATAAGTAAATTGTGTTAAAAATACTGTTTTTTTTTTTAAATGCGAAACATGAACACATGTTATATTGCACACTGTAAACACAATCAAAGCTTCAAAAAGACACGAAGAACGAGACCTTTAAGACTCCTAATATGAGAATACTCAAAATTATCTGTGTTGTTGTTATTGTTTGTTCAAGAGCAAAAGAGAACTCGATGTGATGTGTGCATCGAGTGTGTGTGTGTGTGTGTCAGAGTGTCCCTCGATTAGCTGACATGAGACGCAGCCACACAGACAGGACATTGACATGCAGCGTGTGCTTTTGTGTCTTGTCACGCTTGGAAGCATTTACATGAATAGGAGCGTGATAATGTAATGCTAGGCAAAAATGGATATAAAAACAGACTTTGCATTATTTGCGTTAAATATTTTTAATGCGTTAACTAATGCGTTAAGCTGAAAAAAATGAATCGCCCGCGTTAACGCATTAATTTTTGCCCAGCCCTAGTATTTATATATACATAATTATACACAGTACACACATATATATATTATGTAAACACCAACTTTTATTTTGGATGCGATTAATCACGATTAATCCCCCAGCACTATTTGCAACACAGAAATAATCTATTTTCTGTGATTCGGCAAGACTTCAGATCCATTAGCCCACCACTAGATAACTAGAAGAATATCAATGTGCAGTAAACGGTAAAACTATTTGGGTTACAACGTGTTTATAATTCAGCATTGCAGCATAAAAAGCTGTTTTGTATAGCTAAAAATAATTTATAATAAACTTACAACCCTACATATTCTGGCATAGTTTGTTGTTGTTGTTATTATTATGTATTCACTGCAAGATAAACTGCAAAAATCATACCTCAAGATTTAGTAGACAGCTCATTTGTTAAACCTCCTGATGGTGGCATTCAGGGTTATTAGTTAACTAAAGCTACAAAATAAAAATAAAATGTTTTACTTATATTACAGTCAAACCACAATTTATTCAAACACCTTCATCATGTTCTCACATTATCACAGTTTATTTGCTATAGTTTAGAAAATGGTAATAAAATATGACAAGAACTCAGATTTAAACTGTGTTAGAACAAATTCACCTTGATAATGTCAGATAACTTTGATAGAAAGGTGTGTAATGGATTGCAATCAACAATCAGCTGTCAGATGTTCAATTTAAGTACACAATTAAATAATACTAATTTAGGTGAACCAATTACCAAGCAATGCTTCATTTTGTTCATTCTGTGGTGTAAAAGGTTGCATTAGCAATTAAATAAAAAAAACACTTAAGCAAAACATGGTCAGGTCAAAGTGTCTGAATCATTTTGGTCCCAAATTTGTTAATTTTACTGGTAGTCCACAGTATGAATAATTTTTGAGTATAATATGTCACAGTTTACTTTATTTTGCTATCCTCACTTACATAAATTAACTATAGTGTCCTGCACCCACTAGTAAAAAAATATATCTGGTGTCTGAATAATTTTTGGCTTGACTGTATAACATATTAACTGAAATAAAATATTTAAAAAAACTTAAACTAATTTCTCATTTTCATTTAGTTTAACTTGATGCACTAAAATGACAAAAAACAATAAAATGCACATTGAGTGCATGCCAATACATGTCCAATCTAACGTGTCTTGATCAGAAACCCCCCTAGGTGACACTGTTGCTCAACGGATTCCCTCTATGAGGTTGCTTGGAGCTTCACAAGTGCAAAGATGCGACATTAATGTGTTTCTGTGTGCAGTTTCCTTAAAAATAGACTTGGACTTAAAAGGATAGTTCACCTAAAATTAAGATTCTGTCATCATTTACTCACCATCATGTCATTCCAAACCTATTAGACTTCACAGCTATCACAGATTAATAGGTCTTGGGAAGCTGACATCAGTGTGGCAGCCAACCTTTAAAAGGAATAGTATATCCAATATCCAAAAAGGAATTCTGTCATCATTTACTCACCCTCATGTCGAACCATACCCATAGACTTAGTTAATCTTCAAAACACAAATAAATATATTTTTAATGAAACCTGAGAGGTTTTTTATCCATCTAAAGTCCAGGTAACCAAAACTTAGAAGATGCAAAAAGGTCATAATTGTAAAAGTAATTCATTTAATTTTTATATGATGAACAGATTTAATTTAGGCTTTTATTTACACCTAAATAATGATCAACAAACAGTAGCTTCATATATGGTAAACATTTGTAAGTTCAAATGTGTGAGTGTGATGTGTGAGAGAACCAATGAGGTTTGTTCCAGCACATGACACACGCACAATCTTCCATGTTTACCGATCCATTATATGTTTGTTTTTATGTGAACAAAAGCCTAAATGAAACCTGTTCATCATATAAACCGATTGTATCTTCACAAGCTTTGGATCAATCTGCTCAATATGGATTACTTTAAGTTTTGGTTACCTGTACTTTGAAGGAAATAAAATATCTTAATTTGTGTTTTGAAGATTAACTAAAGTCTTACAGGTATGGGGGTGAGTAAATGATGACAGACTTTTCGGCCCCACTTTATATTAGGTGGCCTTAACTACTATGTACTTACATCAAAAAATAAGTACAATGTACTTACTGTGTTCAAATTGTATTGCAAAACACCTTTGCTGATATTGAGGTGGGATACGGGAGTTAGGGACAGGTGTGGTGGTGTGGGTAAGTTTAAGGGTAGGGTTAGGTGTAAGGGAAGTGTCAACTGTGTAATTACAAATGTATCTACAGAAATTAATTACTGATGTAATTACATGCAGCTATTTTTTAAAATGTAAGTACAATGTAAAAACATGTTTGTACACAATAAGTGCATTGTATCAAATTATTAATTAAAATGTTAGTACATAATAGTTAAGGCCACCTAATATAAAGTGGGTCTGAATTTTCCTTTTTGGATTAACTATTTCTTTTAAAGGTTGGCTGCCACACTGATGTCAGCTTCTCAAGACCTATTAATCTGTGCATGTGATATCTTCTTTTCATCTTCCATCTAATAAAGCTGTCATTTAAAATGTAAACTATGGAGAACGTGACACTTTAATTAGGAAATACTTAAGTAAACATTTACTAATTTCAATATAGCTTGCAGATTGCTGTTTAGTTTATGCTCACAATGTGATTTTGGAAGACAAAAGAAAATAAATAAATACACTAATATTATAATATTAGTATATAATTATACTTTGTAACTGTAACAGAAAAAAAGACAAGTCGCATCTAACATCTGACACAGTACAATCAACATGGGAAAATCTCACAGTAAAACAAGCACCTGTGAAAATATGATAATAAAATATGAAAATATGATACACCTGTGTTTTGCCAGATGAAAAGTTTATCTATGAATCATTTTTTTTTTACTCTTAATTCCTTTTATAACTGCATCATCTTTGTTAGTCTTTTAATTCCTTTTATAACTGTTTTAATTTTCCTTGCTTTTATTTTGTGATTATTTTATGTGCTATATAAATAAACTTGCCTTGCCTAACTCCTCAGAACACTGTACAATCTTTGAAAAGGGGTTCCCATCATGGCATCATTTTATGGATTTAGTTTCAATTAATTAATTTAGTTTTACATTTTAAAATAAATTTTAATTTTATAAATTAAACAGCTCATAAACATTTTTATCACTAGAAAAAACACCTGTGAATAGATAACTCCAGCAAGGACTCCAGATAAAGTAAACTCTGAATCAACATGCACCAATGCTAAATTTTTCTATATTCTAATCATTGAACACAAAGTAAATTCCCCGGTGTTGAATTAACACCGCTCGGTGTTCATATGGGAACCACCCGCAGGGTGTTAAAGTAACACTGAAGCAGTGTTAGAGTTAATAAGATACTTAAGTGATTAATTGAGTGATGATTTGTTTGATTATTGAAGACACCTGATGATAATGATCAGAATCACTGAAAGACAGAAAAACACAAGAACTACAACTGACTTCAGCCACAGCTTTAGATGAAATCAACTGAAAATACATTAAATCTCTCTTATTACAAACCAGATTGACTTTATTTCTGACATCTACAGAAGTTCTTATTGAGAATTAACAGAGGTTTAGATGTTGATGTTTTATTGAAAATGTTTGGTCACCACTATGGTGATCAGTGTTCCTTTTAGTTGGGCAGTTTGACTCTTGGCTTTTGATGTCAGTTTGTGGTCTTTGTAACAGTTACCCCTTTTCCAGCAAGGCAGTGCTAGAGCTAGATCGGAGCTAGAGCTAGTCCCAGTTCATAGTTGGTTCAACTGAGGAGCCTGCTAAGAACCGTTTGCTTTTCCACAGGCTAGAGAGCCACAACAGAGCCAGGTCTTACGTCACTGTATACGTCTCATCTTTCTCAGCAACGCTAGTGGGAAACACAAACACACAAGGCTTGTTCGAGATGCATCGGCGCTGCGCAGACCGATCCACGTATAAAATAAAAAAAAACGCATGAGTGAATCAAAAGCATAAGGAGTCGTGTGTTCTCGCTGGACTCGTTATCATACGGCGATCAGTCTCTGCACAGCACCGCTGCGAACAAGCCTTCCATCAACAATGCAAACGTTGCGTTACTATTGATTCACATGGCTATACGATCCTACATCGGCATTAAAACACAACGAAAACACAGCGAATCCAACGCTTTCATGCAGTTCGCTGTAATTTGAATAGACGGAGATTACAAACGAGCAGCAGCTGTTAGCTCCATTAGCTGCTATTTCAACAATGGCGGATCTCAAGTCTGTGTTGGGGCCCTATCTTGCACCCAGCGCAATTGACTTTGTACACCGACGCATGTGTCATTCCTATTTTGCACCCGCGCAAAGCGCGCTTTTCCCTCCACAGAAGCACGTCGCTAAACTAGTGAAGGAACTTGCGCTCCCTGGGCGGTTCAGCGCAAAAAAGGAGGCGTGTTCCGGCGCAAACAATCCCTGGTGCTATTTTGCTGTTCCATTAAACAATTGCGCCACTGACCAGAAAAAACCTAGTCTAAAGTCAGTGGCGCGTTGCGCGTTGTTCATTATGCTATTTTAAGGGCGCATGCTTGACCATAGCGTGCACAACGCGCATACACTTTGCTCATGTAATCTACACAGATGCAACAGTTATTTTTGCAAATCATAAATTGTTACACTAAAAAAATATTAACACATGAGATAACGGAAATCATTGTGGTGTGCCACGAAGATGTGAAAAAATAGGCATAAATCTAGCTTACAGATTATTCAGGCTAATTATTTATTTAACCGACGCTATTTTGGGTGGGTTTCTCCCATCCCCATACAACACAACTTCTCTGTCTTTCACTGCTCTTACAAGAACATCAGTCTCCTCGGCTGTGAACCGCTCCTGGCGTGCGCCTGGTAAATACGCCATAATAATAGCAATCCATAATGGAACTTGCGCACCTGCTTTTAAAGGGAATGTTGGATGACGCTCTGATTGGTTTATTCACGTTACGCCCAAACCACACCTATGAATAATGAAGCTACTTCAGACCAACCCATTTTAGATTTGCGCCGGGCGCAAGAGCCATTTATCCCGCAGGGAAAATAGCAACAGCGCCGAGACCCGTCCACAAAGTTACTTGCGCTTTGCGCTTTGACACTTGCGTTTCAGATCGTTAAAATAGGGCCCTTGGTCTTGTTGACCCCGCCCCAGCGCCTGACGTAATCGGTTCTTACTTCTAGCCCTGTTCTAGCCCAGCAATGTTTTGGTGCTACTTAAGAACCACTTTTCCTGTCTCGGAGCTGGGGCTTTGGGTGTGGAAACACAAAGAACCGATTTGAAACTAGGCTGTGGCTAGCTCTAGCACTGCTTTGGTGGAAAAGTGTTTACCCAAACAAATAATTTGTTGCAAAAAAATAAAAACCATAAACAAAGACTGTTATGTGATATATCTTTCAACATAATAAAGGAGAATGATATTAGAAACATAAAAATAATAAATTGGCCAATTGTTATTACTAGATTTTCACCAGCAGTACTTTCTTGCCAGATATCAAATATTCTGAATTTTGTTATTTACATACATTGTGAAGAAAACCACTTAACGCACACCCACACAAACATCAAGAATCTGTGTATGAATCTCAATGACGGTGGCATGCTTCATGCTGCAATGCATGCTGGGAAATATCAATCATTACTTCCAGCATGCATTGAAGCATGTCACCATTGTTGAGATTCATATGATGATTCTTGATGTCTGTGTGTGCAACAAAAAATTCCTTTTCAATATATTTAAAAATCAAAATTTAGGATGACTGATCTGTGGCAGTAAAGCATTTATGGTGAAAATCTATTAACATATCCCCATTTTTCACAAATATTAGTTTAGTGAATATTTTTTTCTTTATGATGATAACTATATCACCTTTTAATTTAGGTTTATGGCTTCCTTTGCAACAAAGTACGTGTTCCAGTAAATGCTCTTACTAAGACCACAAACTGAAAAACTGCCCAACTAAAAGGAACACTGATCCCCATAATGGTGACAAAAAATCCATAAAACATCAACCTTTAAACCTCTGTTAATTCTCAAAAAGACCTGCAGACAAATGACAGAAATAAAGTCAGTCTGGTTTGTAATAAGATAAATGTAATGTCTTTTCAGTTGATTTAATCTAAGGCTGTGGCTGAAGTCAGTTGTAGTTCTGTGTTTCTCTTTCCTTCAGTGATTCTGATCATTATCATCAGGTGTCTGCAATAATCAAACAATCATTCCTCAATGAATCACTTAAGTATCTTATTAACTCTAACACTGCTTCAGTGTTACTTTAACACCCTGCGGGTGGTTCCCATATGAACACCGAGCGGTATTAATTCAAAACCGGGGAATTTACTGTGCAGCATGTAGTCTTCAATGACTTCAATGAGTTCATAGTTTCTGCTTTAAATTAATACATTGTTAGCTAAATGCATGATTTGTATATGTACATTTCTGAAATACATAACTTGGACAGACACTGACATTTTCTGTCCTCTCTAAAGCAAATATTTGACCTCATCATCATTTACTCACCTTCACATGGTTCCAAACCCAGATGACTGTCTTTCTTCTGTGGAACACAAAAGGAGACGTTAATCAGAATGTTCATGCTGCTCTTCAAACTTGGCAAAGTACAACTGACATTTGGAATCTGCAGCAAATGGCAGGATTTTCAATGATCAATGCCATTCATCACACAAAGCTATTGAATGGTTTTCAAATGCATATTTTGTTTTTGTTGTTGAGCTTGACAGACAGTCCCAATTTACTTTGATTATATATAATAACTTGGGTAAATGAGTCCTTTAAAAATACTATATTGCCAAAAGTATTGGGACACCCCTCCAAGTAATTGAATTCAGCTGTTCCAATCACTTCCATGGCCACAGGTGTATAAAATCAGGCACCCATGCATGCAGACTGCTTCTACAAACATTTGTGAAAGAATGGGTCACTCTCAGGAGCTCAGTGAATTCAAGCGTGGTACCGTGATAGGTCGCCATGTTTCCACGGGCAACTGTTAGTGGTATTATAACAAAGTAGATGTGATTGGGAACAGCAGCAACTCAGCCACAAAGTGGTAGGCCACATACATTCACAGAGCGGGGTCAGCGCATGCTGAGGCGCACAGTGCACAAAAGTCTCCAACTCCTGCCGAGTCAATAGCTACAGACCTCCAAACTTCATGTGGCCTTCAGATTAGCTCAAAAACAGTGCGTAGAGAGCTTCATGGAATGGTTTTCCATGGCCTAACAGCTGCATCCAAGCCCTACATCACCAAGTACAATGCAAAGCTTCGGATGCCAGGAGAACGGTACTTGCCTGGCAGCATTATGCCAAGTGTAAAGTTTGGTGGAGGGGGGATTATGGTGTGGGGTTGTTTTTCAGGGGTTGGGCTTGGCCCCTTAGTTTCAGTGAAAGGAACTCTTAATGCTTCAGCATACCAAGACATTTCGGACAATTTCATGCTCCCAACTTTGTGGGAACAGTTTGGGGATGGCCCCTTCCTGTTCCAACATGACTGCGCACCAGTGCACAAAGCAAGGTCCATAAAGATGTGGATGAGCGAGTTTGGTGTGAAGGAACTTGACTGGCCTGCACAGAGTCCTGACCTCAACCCGATAGAACACCTTTGGGGTAAATTAGAGTGGAGACTGTGAGCCAGACCTTCTCATCCAACATCAGTGCCTGACCTCACAAATGCACTTCTAAAATAATGGTCAAAAATTCCCATAAACACACTCCTAAACCTTGTGGAAAGCCTTCCCAGAAGAGTTGAAGCTGTTATAGCTGCAAAGTGTGGGCCAACTCCATATTAAACCTTACATATTAAGAATGGGATGTCATTAAAGTTCATGTGCATGTAAAGGCAGGCGTTAAGTTATTTATCAAGTGTTAAATTAGGTCATGGGTTACTTGCTGCATACAGAGGTGGAAAAGCCTCAAAAGATGTGTGATGAAGTATCTGTTCATTTGTGTTAGGGACAGTTGTGTAGTGAATAATTGTTAATATTGGATTTCATATCCCCTCTCAGCCTCCCTGCTAAGGCCACATTAGCAGCCAATTAAATACAGTGTTAAAACCCATTCCCTGTGCTGAACGGACATTAATGAATGTCAATGACTTTACACAGAATATATTCGTTCCCTTTTGCTTGGTTATTCAACTGATTAGTTTATAATGAGGTTTACGCCACAACCTCATAGCCAGAGCACTGAGAATTGAAACCTCCATTATGAAACTCAAGCTTGCATAGCAGCGCAGGCCTAATCATAGATCTTTTTTACAATTTCCAATGAACATCATATCCAGTTCACCTCACAGAAGGTGTCATTCGGTCAAACAATGAAAATTATTGTACCTTGAAGTAACATTACAGGAAATATGAAGAATCTTTAATAGTGATGTGAAATTACACCATCAGATGTCTACATTACTCTATCACTGCCATTATAATGTCTGTAAATGTTGAGCGAATTGAGAGTGAATGAGCTTCATATTTTATGAAGCAGAAATAAGGATCGACAAAATAATCCAAAGAACTTGTGCTGTGTAGCTCACGTCAAAAGTGAAGGATGATTAACTGGTGCTATTGCTGAGTTAATTACTTATTGATCTTGTCTGGCAGCATGGGTGTTTGTGACCTTTGAGGTTTCAGTATGTTTTTTTTTCTACTTGTCAACTATGTAGAGGAGGTGCATTTAGATAATGTGTGCTGACAAGGAGAGTGCTGTAACCTGTTTCAAAGCCTGGTTTCCTGTTGCCACCTCTGAGAGACATTCTTCAATTGCTCTTGTCAAGTCAAGTCAAGTCACCAAGTGTTTGGTGGCTAGAGAATGCAAACTTTGAAATAGGTTTTGAAATAGTTTTGAAACGATACCGTTATCATCTTCGTGTAAACGTAAAAAAAAAAAATGGTGGCGGCATGCATGTGAGCATTACATTTTTGTCTCACGTTTGAATACGTATGTGTGCAGGTGCATAGTTTTTCTTTACAAAATGACTGCCAAATGACTTGTCTGGCATTGATAATACAGTGTTTTTAGTTGTTTCTGATCATTTTGATAATCTGTACAGAGGGAAAGTGAAGTGAAGGAGGCCTTCACAGGGGTGAGTCTAGTTGACACAGTCTCTACTGACACTTAAGGGCTGCATTGTGGTCGTCCACGAAGAAGAGAGTTCCAAGAGTTTGGAGTCAAGGTGCCTTCACATTAAAAAACCCTTAAAACTCTGAATATGTACTTATTATGACACTGAAAAGGCTATTAAAGTGTCCACTCATTGACAAGACATAATCATAACCCTAACTGTCAGAAAGAGTCTCGGAGTCAAATGCAAGTTCAATGTTTATTAGGAGAACAATGAGAAGTCAAGGCAAGGCAAATCACACTCCACAGAATTGAGTCCACACGCGGCGTCCCACGACGTAATCCACTCTGGCGGATAACCGGAGAGAAATCCTCACTTTGAATGACTGACGAAATACTCCATGCACTGGACAGAAGACGAGGCAGCGTCTGGTAGCAAGACAGCTCGTCGAACTCAGGATCAGACTGGATCTCGCCTAAAAACGAAGCGTACCAGTCACACTGACAAAGCAGGGTAGAGTTCTCTCAAGGACAAGTTCACAATACCGCAAGCGTGAGAATTCCGGGCGAAGACAAGCCTCCGGATGCCTGCGACCGAACCTGCGAGAAACAGAAGAGAGACAGAAACCAGGACCTCCAACTGGACAGGACAGAGACTGAGACCAACCAAAAACAATGAGCGCGCGACGAGAGACAGGACAGCGTGCTATAAAAAGTAAACAACTGATGAGACACGGCAGGTGAACAATTAGTGAAACGAGTGGGAGGGACCAGTGAACCCGTGAGGAACCACCACCAACAGGTAAGAATTACATATACACAAACACGATCACCCAGGAATCCTGACAGTATCCCCTCCCCCATGACCGGCACCGGACGGGCATGGAGGAGACTCACCCTGTCGCCGACGGAGATCCTCGATCAGACCAGGGTCCAGTATATCCCGGGCCGGAACCCAGCACCTCTCCTCCGGACCGTAACCCTCCCAGTCCACTAAATACTGAAAACCTCTGCCCCTGCGACGAGAATCTAGTAATCTCCTAACAGTATAGGCAGGAGCACCATCCACTAGACGAGGGGCGGGGGGTTTAGGGGCAGAGACAGGGGGATTATTCTGGGCAAAAATCACAGGTTTAACCCTGGATACATGAAAAACTGGGTGAACCCGACCAAGAATAGGAGGTAACTTAAGCTTGACCGCTACCGGACTAATGACCTTAGATATACTGTATGGCCCAATGAAACGAGGAGCCAGCTTACGAGAAGGCTCACGGAGAGGCAGATCCTTGGTAGAAAGCCATACCTTTTGTCCACACACATAACGGGGTGGAGGTCGCCGGTGACGGTCAGCCGCAGCTTTGGTTCGTCTGGAGTTTTGTAATAAGAGTGATTTAGCTTTCCTCCAAGTGCGTCTGCACCTGCGCACGAAAGCTAAAGCAGACGGAACCACTGCGTCGGGCTCCTGTGATGGGAAAAGGGGAGGTTGATATCCGACAGATAATTCGAACGGAGACAAATTAGTGGATGCGACGGGAAGAGAATTATGAGAGTACTCGACCCAAGGAAGCTGTTGGCACCAGGAATTCGGATATTTAGACGACAGACAGCGAAGCGTTCGACCGAGATCCTGATTAGCCCGTTCGCATTGCCCATTGGTCTGCGGATGATAACCAGAAGACAGGCTGGCTGTAGCGCCGATCTGTCTACAAAACTCCTGCCAGAAACGAGAGATGAACTGAGGACCCCTATCTGAAACTACATCAGTCGGAATACCGTGTAACCGAAAGACGTGATCAATCAAAACCTGAGCCATCTCCTTGGCAGAAGGAAGTTTAGGCAGGGGAATAAAATGAACCGCTTTAGAAAAACGATCCACCACAGTCAATACGACAGTGTTACCATTGGACGCCGGTAAGCAAACTGTCTGACGTCTGAAGTCATAGAAGACCACCAAAAACGTTGACGGATGGCAGCCAACGTTCTCCGAATTCCCAGATGTCCGACAAACTTGGATTCGTGACCCCACCGGATGACATCGGAACGTAAACACTCGGGAACCCATAGACGACCCACCGGACACCCCTCCGGAACTTCCCCCTCTCGGCCGGCCTCTCTCACCCGCTGTTCGATTCCCCACACGAGGGCACCAACCACCCTCCCCTCCGGGAGAATGGTTTCGGTCCGCTTCGACCCGGAACCCTCGAACAAACGGGAGAGAGCGTCAGGTTTAGTGTTTTTAGACCCCGGCCGGTACGAGAGGGTGAAGTTAAAACGTTCGAAGAAGAGTGCCCAGCGAGCCTGTCTAGATGTTAACCTTCTGGCTGAACGGATATATTCCAAGTTCTTATGATCCGTCCAGACCAGAAAGGGCTCCGAGGTTCCCTCCAACCAGTGACGCCACTCACCCAGAGCGAGTCTAACCGCCAGCAGCTCCCGATTACCTATGTCGTAATTTCGCTCCGCTGGGTTTAACCGATGAGAGAAAAAAGCGCATGGATGCACTTTCCCGTCAACAGAGGATCGCTGAGATAAAACGGCGCCTACCCCGACATCAGATGCATCCACTTCCACTATAAATTGTCTAGCCGCATCCGGTATAGAAAGAACAGGTGCAGAGATGAAACGGGACTTTAATTCATCAAAGGCTTCCTGAGCTTCTGTATTCCAACGGAAACATACTTTAGAGGAAGTGAGTGCGGTAAGAGGTTTAGCGATCTGACAAAAATTTCTGATGAAACGCCGATAAAAGTTGGCGAAACCCAGAAATCGCTGAAGCTCTTTACGAGTGTCGGGCACTGGCCATTCGGCGACCGCTTTAACTTTAGCGGGATCGGGACAAATCTCTCCCTCGGCTATAACAAAACCCAGAAACGAAACCGACTCCTTGTGGAACTCGCACTTCTCCGCCTTAACAAAGAGCTGATTCTCTAACAACCGTTGAAAAACCTGGCGAACATGCTGGGTGTGTATCTGCTTAGAGGGAGAAAAGATGAGAATGTCATCGAGATACACAAAGACAAACTTGTTAATCATGTCACCCAGCACTTCATTGACCATGGTTTGGAAGACAGCCGGTGCGTTACAAAGGCCGAACGGAAGAACGCAGTATTCCCAGTGCCCTGATGGTGTATTAAAGGCTGTCTTCCACTCATCGCCCTCTTTGATACGTACCAAGTGATAAGCGTTGCGCAGATCTAACTTGGTAAACACGTGCGCTCCCTGTAATAACTCGAACGCTGACGACATTAAAGGCAAGGGGTACTTATTCTTAACAGTAATGCCATTCAGCCCTCTGTAATCAATGCACGGACGAAGAGACCCGTCCTTCTTTTTGACAAAGAAAAATCCAGCACCGGCTGGAGACGAGGAGCGACGAATGAGACCGGCATTAAGAGATTCATTAATGTAATTATCCATAGCCTCTCTCTCTGGTTTAGATAGGGAAAATATACGACCCTTAGGCGGAGAAGTGTCTGAGAGAAGTTTGATCTCGCAATCGTACGACCGGTGAGGAGGTAGAGAAGTAGCCCGGGTCTTACTGAACACCCGATACAGATCAGAGTACTCCGCCGGCACTCCCGAGAGATCAACATCCGGAACCTGAAAAGTTGAACAAACAACAGGAGAAGGAGCAGGACCAAGACATGAAACATGACACGAAGACTTCCAAGATAACACAACACCGTTCTGCCAATCAACGTGAGGATTGTGTTTGGTCAACCAGTCATGTCCTAAAATGACAGGTGATTGAGACTCTTCTAATAAATAGAATTCGATCTCCTCACGATGATTGCCAGAGACAAACAAACTGACAGGGGGTGTGCGATGGGTGATCACCGCCATATGCTGTCCTTTTAAGGTCCAAGCGGAGAGAGAGGAAGACAGAGGAATAGAAGGAATGTTCCACGATTCAGCCAACCCGGCATCCAGAAAACTTGCCTCCGCACCAGAATCCAGCAACGCCTGTGAATGAAAAGGCAGTTTATAGTCAATGATTACAGGTAGTGTGGTGCAGCTTACGGGAGATTTGAATGACGACACGCCCACCGAAACTCCCGAAGTCATCGGCGGGCGGTACCTTTTACCGGACAAACAGCGGCGATATGCCCTGCTTTATCGCAATACAGGCACAAACCACAGGATAAACGACGCTGTCTTTCAGTGGTGGTAAGGCGGAGCTTGCCCAGTTGCATCGGCTCCTCCGTCTGGAGAGAAGATGCGGTGAATTCCTCCGGCTCAGAGACGGCGAGATGACGAAACGACCGGCGGATGTCTCGTTGACGGTGGCGAGTCTCGATCCTCAACGCCAGGTCGATCGCTGTCTCGAGAGAGGTGGGAGGATCCCGTGCAGCGATCTCGTCCTGAATGGCAGGATTAAGCCCCTCGAGGAATTGAGCCCGTAGTGCAGCGTCATTCCAGCCGCTGGTGATGGCTAGCGTCTTGAACGCGATGGCATAATCGGTAACGGAAGAGGTCCGTTGCAAGAGTCTTACCAGCTCGGCGGCTGCCATATCCCCACGAAGTGACCGATCAAACAAGCTCAGCATCTCCGTCTCGAGAGCCTCAAACGACGCCGTGCACGGAGCCCTGGCCCCCCATACAGCCATTCCCCACTGTCTCGCCCTTCCGGTGAGAAGTGTCAACACATATGCCACTCTAGACGTTGAAGCGGCGAAGCGCCGTGGCTGGAGAGCGAAGACCAGGGAACACTGCTGTAGAAAAGCCCGGCAGGTGTTGGGGTCGCCGTCGAAGGACGGAGGTGTCGCCGCGTGTGGCTCACGGTCTGCAGGTGCAGTCTCAACAGGTGCAGAAGGAGAAGGAAAACGATCACCGACCGAGGAGACAATCTGGTCTACTCTGGTATTGAGCTCAGTCATTTGTTCAGACAGAACACGGAAATCTCGGGAAGCCTCAGTCAACAGGGATGAATGCTGTTCTATGACCACTCCCTGCTGATGAAGTGCGGCGTACACCGATTCCGAATCCTCCGAACTCACTGACTCCATCATTGGCGCGCTCATTCTGTCAGAAAGAGTCTCGGAGTCAAATGCAAGTTCAATGTTTATTAGGAGAACAATGAGAAGTCAAGGCAAGGCAAATCACACTCCACAGAATTGAGTCCACACGCGGCATCCCACGACGTAATCCACTCTGGCGGATAACCGGAGAGAAATCCTCACTTTGAATGACTGACGAAATACTCCATGCACTGGACAGAAGACGAGGCAGCGTCTGGTAGCAAGACAGCTCGTCGAACTCAGGATCAGACTGGATCTCGCCTAAAAACGAAGCGTACCAGTCACACTGACAAAGCAGGGTAGAGTTCTCTCAAGGACAAGTTCACAATACCGCAAGCGTGAGAATTCCGGGCGAAGACAAGCCTCCGGATGCCTGCGACCGAACCTGCGAGAAACAGAAGAGAGACAGAAACCAGGACCTCCAACTGGACAGGACAGAGACTGAGACCAACCAAAAACAATGAGCGCGCGACGAGAGACAGGACAGCGTGCTATAAAAAGAAAACAACTGATGAGACACGGCAGGTGAACAATTAGTGAAACGAGTGGGAGGGACCAGTGAACCCGTGAGGAACCACCACCAACAGGTAAGAATTACATATACACAAACACGATCACCCAGGAATCCTGACACCTAACCTTACGACCCTTACTCCTAAACCTAACCCTAACCCAAACCCATTGGTAAACATAGACCTTTTCCACAACAGTTAGTTACACATAAAATGCAAAGGCTGTGTTTGAAATCAACCCCTATACCTAGACTCATTCCCTATTACCTACATTAGTCCACTTGAAGAAGTAAATGAAAGTGTGAATTCGAAAACTGAGTGTGCTAGGACGGCTACTGCTTTTGCATTGTTTGTGCTGGCTGTTTAATAATCATTTGAAACTTTGCAAACTGCCAGTTCCAGTAGAAAAGATGTATATTGTACTTTGTCATGAAAAATAGCATGTATGAAACTTAATTAAACAATTTAATAATTAAAAAGGAATGTATACCTGTATTACACTGTAACCACATTGGACCAGCGGTTAGGAAGAATGGATGGCGAGATGCGGGAAATCATTCAGTGCGACCCTTACAGAGCATTATGAGTATTCTCTAGCCATTGAGTGCATAGGTGCGTTCCGATTTACAGGGTCCCTATGCAGTGTTCACTGCTCCCTGAGTACGGTATCTGGTATCCGTTCAGTAATATCCATTGAAGTCGACTTCGCTGGCAATAAACGGTAATTTGGAATTCCCTGCAACGTCAACAAAGAAAGGCAATGACAGGGTCACACAGATTATGATACAAAGCAAATAAATATTGTAATTTACTTTACTTTATATAGTTTAAAATACATATGAAATACATACACAAAACACACATTATATAGGCCTTTCTGATAAATATAATAAAAACTTCTGTTTATTATATGTGACCCCGGACCACAAAACCAGTCATAAGGGTACATTTTTTAAATTGATGTATGATATTGATATTGATGTTCCATTTATGTATGGTTTGTTAGGATAGGGCAGTATTTGGCCGAGAAAAATCAAAATATTGAGAAAACCTTGATAATTGAAAAAAAAAAAAAAAAGAAAATCGATAATTTTGACCCATAGGCTACAATGTATTGTTGGCGATTGCCACAAATATACCTGTGCGACTTATGACTGGTATGACTATTGCAGCTGACTGTTAACAGATTTGAAGCTTCAAATCTGTAATCCTGTGTTCTTAATCCATGGTTTTAATAATTGAATTGTAGCAGTCTCATCTTGTGTGTTTTCTTACCCACGCGCATAGGAAACAGAGGTACAGTCTCTTGGAAATGCAGAGAACAGTCCACTGACATGCATTCTTCATCCTTCCTTGAGACGTGTGTTGTCCTGGTAGCCACTGGCTAAAATGGGGGGAAAATATAAATGAGCCACAATTAGATGACAAGCAATCATATCAACTGCTCTTTGGAGATTTAGCTCTTGGAGTCGTTTTAGCTCTATCTATATTCTGACAGTATTGTAAAAGTCCTCTGGCTCACGGCATTGCACTGAAGACTCACTTGCGATTTAGATTAGTTTGTAATATAAAATATAATATAAGCTCAGACTTCATAAGAATCATGTAAACTTTATATTATTTAAAGTTTCAGTTTTCATATCTAATTTATCGCTAGCTTTGGTGTCACATAATCATTCAGAAATCATAATTATTATCATTGTCAAAAACAGGTATGCAAAATTCACGTTTACATGATGTTTGGACATAAATGTGTGTTGGCAGTGTGTGTACACAACCACCCTAGAATGGTAAAAATCCACCCACTCTTCTTTTTTAATCTCCATAAATCATAATCAGTGTCTTAGAACAAGCCGTTTGCAGATGCTACCTTCATATCTACAAGTTTTTAAAATGTCATCTTTGTTACAATTTTGAGTTATTGTATTGTAGTTATTGTTAATTATTATTAAATACGTTCAAATTGAATTAAGGAATACATTATTTCTTTTGAAAATCTGAAAGTATTTGTGTAGCAACATTTGAAACTATCTTTGTCTTATGGTTTATAAAACATACTTAACTGGTCCGGTTTTCTTTTATAGGCTTTGTTTGCCCAAATATCTGCTTCCTGCATGAGGGACAGGTGATAATGTTCAGGAATGTGGGGGTAATAGGGCTATTAGCATGATAGTTGAGGACACAATAAGCTAGCCAGACTGTATTGTGCGAATTCTGTGGAATGTGTGAATTCTTTATGTGTAAGCATTGGGATATGGAAAATAACCAGTGTTTTTTTTTTTTTTTTTCATTTCATTTCAGAATGCCACCAGCCAGGAAAGACTATGTTATCAACAAAGTGTATGATGTCATTGATGCTGTCCAAAATGGGAACAGTGATTTTGAAATGGATTCTGATACAAGAAGATTAATGTGGAGATGCCTGTGAACTGGAAAAGTAAAACAAACAACCCATTGATCACCCGTCTGATGATTATGTGGACATCATGCCAACAAAATCAATTCACTCAAGAAAACAGACCATGCCCTGTGACAGGTATTGCTGGCTGATAAATGATTTTAGTTCTCACTAAATGAGTGTAGTTCTCACTGATTTTTTCAGGTCAGGATATCAGTAATGATGCCGTCTCCCTTCATACACCACTGGAGTCAGAAGATATGAGCAAAATAGAGGACGCTGCAGACACTGTGGTAAAGGCTATTGATTAGTATGTGGGGCGTTGCATACCAGAATGCAAAACTGAATGCGAATCATTCACAAAAACATCAGGAAGAAAGTAAAAGAGGATGATTTCATGTGACCTCCAGAATCAATAGTTTTTTGGCAAATAAAATGAACGGAGGATTCTTTATTTCAGGGTTGCACACAGTTAATTAATCTGCAAAAAGCTATGATTTAAATAAACAATGGTCTGCATGTGGACTTTAAGGTGAAAAGCTGATGCCTCATTTTGTCAACATAATAGCACTCGTGGAGCTCATGATAGAGTTTTTAAAGGTTTCTCAGAAACCGTTTTTAATGGTTTAGTTAAATTAAATAAGTTTCATGAACAAACAACCTTCAAGAGCAACTCTTTCTATTAGCAGCTGGGCCAATGTCTTTTGTTCTTCTAACCTTGATATATAAGCAGCAATATCAAAATCAAATCAAATCACTTTATTGTCATTCAACCATATACACAAGTGCAACAGTAGGTGAAATTCGTAGGTGCAGTTCCGAGCAACATGGTAGTCATGACATGACATGTACAACATTTAAAGCAACATCAGATTACATCATCTGATGCGCCCACAATTACTCACAGCACAGTAAACTCTACAATAAACAATAAATAATTTACACAATGTGAGTGTAGTTCTCACAGCTTTAAACAATATACACATACTTACAATATACATATACTTTAAACAATATACACTAAACATACATTAAACAATATACATTACGCTATAATAATAATAATATACAATGTACAGTATACAATATTATTCACAATAGAAATCCAATGTACAATAGATGCTATATGATAAATAAATGTGTATATAATGTGTGTGTATCTACAGTGGGTTGTGCTGAGTGATATTCTGTCCAGTGTGTGTTATGATCCTGATGGATCAAGAGTTAAGGAGTCTAATTGCTTGTGGGAAGAAGCTGTTCTGGAGTCGGCTGGTGCGTGTTCTGATGCTGCGGTACCGCCTGCCTGATGGCAGCAGTGAGAGCAGCCCATGGTTCGGGTGGCTAGAGTCTCTGATGATCCTCTGAGCTCTCTTCACACACCGCCTGGCATAAATGTCCTGGAGGGAGAGAAGCTCACCTCCGATGATGCAGCTGGCCGTGCGCACTACCCTTTGCAGGGCTTTGCGGCTGCAGGCGGTACTGTTGCCGTACCAGGTGGTGATGCAGCCAGTCTCTATGGTGCCGCTGTAGAAGCGTGTGAGGATGTGGCGGTTCATTCCAAACCTCCTCAGCCGTCGCAGGAAGAAAAGGCGCTGATGAGCCTTCTTCACAACGGCCTCGGTGTGGACGGACCATGAGAGTTCCTCTGTGATGTGGACACTGAGGAACTTGAAGCTGCTGACTCTCTCCACCGGTGCTCCATTGATGGTGATGGGGCGGTGTTCTCTCTCATTCCTCCTGAAGTCGACCACCAGCTCCTTGGTCTTGCTGACGTTGAGGGAGAGGATGTGCTCCTGACACCATCGTGTCAGAGTGTGCACCTCCTCTCTGTAGGCCGTTTCATCATTGTCAGTGATGAGACCTACCACCGTCGTATCGTCTTGATGATGGTATCGGAGCTGTGGGTTGCCACGCAGTCATGTGTGTACAAAGAGTACAGGAGTGGGCTGAGAACACAGCCCTGAGGGGCTCCAGTGTTGAGAGTCAGTGATGAGGAGATGTTACTGCCCATTCTGACCACCTGGCGTCTGTTTGATAGGAAGTCCAGGATCCAGCTGCATAGCAAGCTGTTTAAGCCTAGAGCCCGGAGTTCCCCGTCAAGTATGGAGGGCACAATGGTGTTGAATGCTGAGCTGTAGTCTACAAACAGCATTCTCACATATGTGTTCCTCTTTTCCAGGTGGGAGAGAGCAGTGTGTATTGTGGATGAAATGGCATCATCAGTGGAGCGGTTTTTGCGGTATGCAAACTGCAGTGGGTCCAGTGAGGGAGGGAGAACAGAGCAGATGTAGTTTCTGATTATTCTCTCAAAGCATTTGCTGATGATGGGGGTCAGAGCAACAGGACGCCAGTCGTTTTAAGCAGATGATTTTTGACTGCTTTGGTACAGGCACAAAGGTGGACGTTTTGAAGCATGTGGGGACCACAGACAGGGAGAAGGACAGGTTAAAAATGTCCGTGAAAACTCCAGCCAGTTGGTTTGCGCACGCTCTGATGACGCGGCCCGGACCCGCCGTCTGGACCCGCGGCTTTACAGATGTTCACCCGCCGGAAGGATCGGGTAACATCCGCTACAGATACAGAGAGTGAACTAACCTCTGCATCTTCAGCCACGAGCTCTCTCTCCGCGAGGGCGGTGTTAGTTCCCTCAAAGCGAGCATAAAAGGTGTTTAGCTCGTCCGGGAGAGAGGCAGCGGTGTTCACGGTGGAGTTTGTGTTCCCTTTATAGTCCGTGATGGTGTTAATTCCCCGCCACATGCTTCTAGAGTCGGTGGTGTTGAACTGTCCTTCAATCTTGTCCCTGTACTGGCGATATGACAATATGAGATCTGATACAGTTAAAATCCTACATAATCTGACAAAAATATTGGTGTCCACATTGTACAGGCTTCATTTCATTGAGGAAAAATGAATTGAATGAATGTAAAGTGTAAAACATACACTTAGACTGATTGACAGAATGATAGTTGTTGTAGAAAAAGAGAAAAACACTCTTTATTTCCTCCACGTCTGTCAGCTTTGGTCTTAGTTTAAGGTTAATCCTTTGCTGCCCTTGTCATGGCTGTCAAAGAGGTTGGGAGCAATAACCCACCACCATGACTGAAAAAACCCTCAAAAAGACAGATTACACACCACTGACTTCTAGGCACTGGACAAAAGTGACAATGGCAGCCTCACTGCCATGGCAACATGATGTATCTGAATTGCTTGTGTTAATGAGTGAGAGAAAGAGAGAGAGAGAGAGAGAGAGAGAGAGAGAGTAGTATAGTAGGAATTGTTCAGAACAGCACTATACTATTGCTATATGTATGATGATCAACTGCATTTGCTAAAATTGAATATCCTATTCCATTTTTAGTGTGATGAATAATACATAATTTTTTATATCTCTTTCTTGAGAGCCACATCTTTTTATACATCTTTTTATACAACATTTTGATTGAAAAATTTGCATTCACTTTCTCCATTTTAAAAATAGTGACAGAATATGGCGTATTAAAAACAAACTGAAAATGAACATTCATAAATTATGTTCATATGTTACGGTTGGTGTTATTCTGAGGTTCATGTTTTTTCTTTTTATAAAATCAAAACTTTACACAGTAATCAGTGCATATATAAAATATTAAAGGTCATTCTGTGCACTGATTAATGTAGATTAAAAAGAATTCTGAACACTGAAACTGCTATTCGGTTGTTAAGTCTGACGTCAAAACGGCAGCGCTTCCGGGTCCAAACGCATCTCATACCACAAGAAAAACAACAAACGGTGCTAATATACACACATAATGTGGTGTAATACTACAAAAAACAAAAAATAATAATAATAATAAATAATAATGAATGAATTATTATTAAATGATTAATAAATAACCTTTATCTCCATAAAAAAATTCCAGATGGCCAGACAGTGATTCATCTTTTATAAATCGTTAAAATATTAATGTCTGCGACGCTGTGAGCACAGAGACTGTTGTGTAGACTGTAAGTATTTAAAATATTTAATTTTTAAAAATGTTTGATGTTTAATATAAATAACGCTCATAAACGGCCGTCGATGGCATTCTCAAGTGAAACAAGACTAGGACCCAGAAACGGCATTCTTTATGTCACAACTTAACAAGCGGATATTATATACACTTTTATACACTGAGATTATTGATTCATACATAAACTGTAGGTCACTTTTTTTTAAATGAAAATCAAGCATTGCGTCAGCCGCTGTTCCTGACATATGCCAATACAGTTTCGAAACCTATCACAGCGGCCTATTTAAATTCCCATTCTTCAGCATCTCTTCTATCGCATCGCTGCTCACAACTCCAACCCTAACCGAACCTGTATGTAATCTGACTTTGTTTCTTTTCCTTACAGTGCACTACATTGCAAGCTTTTTCTATCATGTATTTTTATTTTCTACACACATAATTGTGAATTGTAATTTCTGGTTATGTTCTGTACCCCAGGGGGGTTGACTTGCTGTTCTCCTTGCTCCATCCAGGCATGGCTGCATGAACAGGCGTGGGGAGTTTTGCCCAGAACAGAATCATACTGTCAACACTAACTGTGTGCTATAATTGTAATAAATAATATACTTGATGAAATGGTCCTGAGTGAATAGTCTTAAAGTGGAAATGAAGCAGTCACTCAAGTTTTCATTACTTAGTAAACTGATTTCCACTTTATTAAAAAAAATATATATATATAACAAACACTATTAATGTAACCATTTTAAAGTAAAAAAGGATATAGCTTTCTTATAGCTTTTAGAGCAAGGGCGCCGCCATCTTGCAATACCATAGTATATGATGTAACGGTGTTGGTTTGCGCCGCTATAGACACTCCGACAAGGAAATAGTTTGAGAGTCTTATATAAAATCTTAAAATTATTTAAGGTTGGGTTCAACTTGAGAAGCGGAAGTGACTCAGAACCTGGAGAGCTACTTCACCACCATGCTTCAGGGGAACTGTTGTTAAATTAGTGAAACGTACTCACTTTGAATCAAAAATATCTTCTAAATGCCAAGCAACTAACATACACACCATGGGGTTGGTTTGATTACTTTAACAGCACTACCTGTGAGACACTGACCTTTTCTGATGTCCTGTTTTTCACGTTTTTAAACAGCGCAAATATTACAAAATATGACATTAAAATGTTTTAAAAATTTGTTTTAAGTGACACTGACCAACACCAGCAGGTAATGATATCAGATATCACTTTTATCCAAAAATATAAGTTGTCTAGTATAAGAACACAATGTGACAGTAATCCAATCAATTCCTAACGGACAAAATATTGTGATGTATTGTGATGAATCCCATGTATGTATTGAAATGGCTTCTCGAACAAGAAAAAAATGTATCGCAGAAATTATTTTGTCCATTGGGAATTGATTGGATTGTTTTTGTCAGAGTTATACTCAATTTCTCCTTGCGTCAATGACGCTTTGGGAATACTTGGGAATACGAAACAACGCATCGTTTCGTTCCCTTCTCAGGGAACAAAGGTTACAGTTGTGACACTTTGGGAACTACAATACCTGTCTGTGTGAATACTGCGAGCACAACAGCCCAGGTCCAGGAGAAGTAAGGCCTTGGAGGCCACCATAATCCTAGTAGAATGAGCCCTGGCAGCCAAAGGTAAAGGCTGGCCAGAGACCTCATAAGCAAGAGAAAGAGCCTCGACTATCCACTCGCAGGAAACCCTTTCTTAGGCGATCCAAAGCAGACAGTTTTTCTCCACAGGGCAGCTTTGTGGACATAAGCATCCAGCGCTCTCACTTGACACCCAAGGTTCAACTTAACCCTTCATAACCCGATATTGGATATAAGAGTGCTTTGACCATCCCTTGAGCAAACTCAAAGCACGTAAGCAATACCGACCGGGCCTGAAGGTATCCCACTCTTTTAAGAGATGTGATGGCTAGAAGAGATACTGTTTTCAAGGTAAGAAACTTTTCTGGAAAAGTCTTGATGGGCTCGAAGGGAGACGCAGATAATTCCTCTACGGCCAGGTCCCAAGCTGGAATAGCCTGCATCATCACTGAATCCCACACCACACCAAGAAAAGTGGTCCTCTGTGCTGGAGAAAGCACGCTCTTCTTGGCGTTCAGCCTTAACCCCAACTTTTGCATGTGGGTGAGAACAACATCTCGATGCCGAATCACCATATGCTCTGATTTAGCTAGAATGATCATCTATATATTTCTACCAGAAAGACGCAGGAGGCCAGATGAAGTACAATAAAGTAGCAAGTTTATTACCAGACCAGCAAGTATTATAATTAGAGGTTCTTTGGTGTAGTCCCCCATCCGTAGCTCTCATATCGAGGGTAACGGACTCTGCATTTGCCTGAAGATATTCCCCCCTGGGAGGTATAGGCGAGGGCCATCCTGGTGGTGGTGGGGAGGATGGAGTTAAATGTTGGCGTCAGTGACCAACTTTTATACTCTGAGAACTAGGACATGATTGGTTAGGTCTGAATGTGATAAGTGACATACCATTGTATCTTCCTGGCAGAACTTTACGCTAGAGCTTTCATTTCAATATGCCCTGAAGTCTCAGCAGAGCCAGAGCTGCATCCACAAATTTTGTGAAAGTGCTGGTGCCATACCAAAGAGGCATGAAATCGCTCTCACGGACCTTTTCCTGGACTGCCCCCACCTGGTGGAATGACCTGCCCATCTCAATTCGAGCAGCCGAATCTGTAGCCATTTTAAAAAAACAGCTAAAGACACGTCTTTTCCAGCAGCACCTGACCAATCAAGAATAGCACTTAACATTCTATTCATTTTTGTCTGTCTAATTTATTTATAAAAAAAAATAAAAAAAAATTCCTGTGTGTTCTGTGTTAGATTAACTGAGACTTGTTACAGCACTTGCATACTGTAGCCTTTGACTGTTCTAGTTGCTTCTATTGCTCTCATTTGTAAGTCGCTTTGGATAAAAGCGTCTGCTAAATGACTAAATGTAAATGTAAATGTAAATGATAAAGCTAGACCAAAGGAAAGAACCCGATATTGGTATGCTTCGCCACTGAAAGCAAACCTTCCTGTGTTGTGGAAGGATGCATATGTGGAAGTATGTGTCCTTTAGATCTGTTGTGACAAACCAGTCCTCGGATCGGATTTGAGTCACAAACTACTTCAAAGTCAACATTTTGAACATGAGCTTCTTGACTTGATTCAGATAGCATAGATCTAACATCATATGCAACCCTCAAGTGAAGTGCCAGCTGCAGAACCTGGACTCTCTGCTGGGTGGAGTAACCCATTCTATGGCCTCCTTGGCTAAGAGAGTTTTTACTTTTTACACCATTACCAGATCCTGCTTGGAGTGTACTAGTGTGAGTAGAACCCTGTTGAGTAGCGGCAGTTGAGTAGAATTTTTGTACAGTCGGCAGGAACCATTGAGATAAATTTGGCAGAATTGTCCATGCTGCCAGATGATCTAGCCAATGTAAATCAGTCCAATGGAACTCATATTTATGATAATTCCGATAGCATGTGAATGTGGCCCCTCCTGTTCGAACCACCCGCTCCAAGTGGGTCTCAAAACTGGGTCTGCCGGCATGAGAGTCGGACGCTCTAACAAGGAGGCTAAAGGCTGCAACCCCTAGGGTCAGTCACTAGAGCGTCTCTTGAGATCAGAGGAGTGAGGTTTATTCGCACAGCAACTACTAGCTGGCCTCTGTTACACTCACCCCCCTAAACCTCACTCCATCCAGGTCACAGCACCAATGTAACCCCTCCTGTTCGAACCGCCCACTCCAAGCGGGACTCGAACCCACGTCCGCTGGTATGAGAGTCGGACGCTCTAACAAGGAGGTTTGCAACCCCTAACGTCAGTCGCTAGAGTGTCTCTTGAGATCAGAGGAGTGAGGTTTACTCGCACAGCAACTACTAGCTGGCCTCCGTTACATGAAGGCATAAATATATTGCAGTAGCACCACAAACACACAGCAAATATGTATTTTATTCTCTACATATCAAAATCAGCATGAACCGCAATTTGAAACCCATTTTAGATTTGCTATTTTATGTAACTATAAAGTTATGTATTCCTGTCTGAAACATATTTTTCAACCAGAAGATAATCTTTGCTGTGAAGGACATGTTAATGTCAGTCTCTCCTTACTATAGAAAATGCAATCATAAAGAATTTCTCTGCCAAACATTCTTTTGTGTGTACATCTTTTGTACATTAATTCACTATGCACTAAACTCCAGCTTACAAATTTTTTTTTTACCATCAGGTCTTTGTCAGGTTTTAGAGAATATTTTTTTTTTCTAAAGTCTTTATCTGTCAGACTTGCCTGAAGGTGAACACAGGAATACTTTTGAAACCATAGAATATATTTGATGTTCAATTTTCCTTTAGTATGTGACAAAAACAAATAAACGGAGGCTCTGTAAAGCATTGAATTAGAAGGACATTTTTCAAAGCTAACTGGGTCATTCTCTAATTTAGGGTACATTTCATGTCAGCAAAAAAGCACAAGAGCACTGTCCTTTCTCAGTGGAACATTAAGCGTCTCAATATAGTCTATTAATTCAGTGTTACATATCTGTTATCTGTAGAGCTTAAACATGAAGTGTTTTAAAAATTTTTTAATTAAAAACATGTTTTTACTTCAGAGTTTGTCAACTATGTTACGGACAAACAGAGTGTTATAAAAACCATTAAATTCAGTCTTGCACTTGAAATGAAATGCAATTTAGAAGGCTATTGAGTCTATTTCTGCCACACATACAATTGTTATTTAAAATTATTTTCATAATCAACCTTTTTTTAAAGATGAACATGCAATCCATTTATAACTGTCCTTATGGACAAGGATGTTTTTGATCATAAATCTCCATTAAAGTTATTTTTGATCATTAAAAAAGATGTTATAGTAAACTCCAACCTATGCAAATAAGTAGAATGCTTAAAAATGTCAGCAACATCAATATTGGCTATTTTAACTTTAAAAATCTAAGTGTAACCTAGTTGACGATGAAAATCACACGGTTGACACTAGTAACCTAGTTGACTGGACATATTGTTAACCATGGACAATATTTTATTCATGAGACAGAATTTAATTAGCAAAGTTGCTTTTGGTGAAAACCTCTTTTTATTTTAAATGTAGAATTATTAAACAGTACAGAAATGCACATAATTCCACAGCTTTCATGTTGGCCATGAGTGCATTGTGCACAAGTAGTGACCTGCGCACCTCAGAGGAAACAGAGGCATGTTGAAGTTGTCGCCTAGTCTTGGATCCTGGGGATTCTGCTCTTTTGAAGTGCTATTGTTTCTTTTTAGTTTCTTGCGAAGTTTATCTGATTTTCTTTTTTGCTTTTCAAGCAAGTCTCTCAGTTTCTGTATTTCTCTATGTAATTTTGAGTTTCCTCTTTTGGCCTTTATTCTTCCAGTCTTCTTCTGTCTGAAATAAACAACCAGTATATTGTATATTAATGTACAGACAAAACATGTGGGTAACTGGGAACATGAAATGCATAAACCTGTTTCTGTCTTGCCTCATGAACTCTACCTGCTGCTCTGATGGGTGGTTGTCTGGACTGTCCGGTGGTGAAACTACGTTATCAAGCCTGCTCTTTCTCTCTCTGTTATTCTGTTTTGCTTTCTTCTTTTCTCTCTCTCACTCATATCTGCCACTGTCTTCACCTTTCCTTGTGACCTGAGCCTGTGCCATGCCTCTCTCTGCTTCTCCAACTATGCTGCCCTTCTTTCAGGATCTGCATCATGACGAGCCCTGTATCTCCGCTGTGGAGACCTATTTAAATGTATCATTTTTAAAAGTAAAATTATATATATATATACACACATGTTCAGGATATAAATAACATAGGAACAATTAATGATCATGATATGCCATAGAGCACTGATGTAACTTAGTTGAAAGATAGTTGAGCACTGGTGTAACTTAGGTGACTGTAACTTAGTTGACCATAACTTAGTTGACAATTTCCATATTTCTTCCCCATAACAGAAATGGTGGACCTAGCCTAGCTAACCACATGTCATTTTTTTGAGCAGGTTAATGTAAGAATTCAACACAAAATTGCATTATAGTAAATAAAACTTTTTAGCCATGACAATGTACATAACATAGTTGATGGTTAATAATACGGCCGTGGACAATATGCTTTTCTACATCAAATATTGAAAAAACTGAGAGGAGACTCACCATGGTGTGTTTGAAATGGCCGCCAAAAAGGAAATTGACATCACATGGTGCGGGTCACATGGTCTTGGGACAAACCATTTTTGAGTTGCTGGGGGAGGTTTTGTTTGTAACATAGTTGACCAACATTTTGTGGACACGAATAAATTAATATATTTTAAGTATTTAAATAAATAACTTATATTTGAAACTATTATTTTCCTTTAATATTAAGACTTTTGTAAAAGATTGCAAAAATAATTAATTTATTTTAATGATTTTAATTGATGTTTTTGGGCCCTCAACTTTCTCACATTGAAATCGGACATGGACAAAACTGTACATTTAGGGTCATAATGTCACATTTTAAGCAAAATGAAGAATATATTGCTCATATTGTCTGCGTGATGTTATTTCATGAAGCAAGTTTACACATAAAATGCAATTTGTTTGAAAAAATTTGATTGTATAAGTATAATTAACATCAGTGGACATGCAATGTACCCTAAATTATAGAATCACCCAACTAACCCAGGAAAGGCAACATCTTTCCCTACTAATTAAAAGAATGCTCCAAGGATCCTTGCATACAGCTTGACGGTAGTTTGTCAGTAATATGCTAAAAGACAATGGTAATGGATTTGACATAATCTGAGCTTCTGGCATTCCTGCACTTGATAAGTGCAGTATTTGAAGCTGGAGTCGCTGGAAAAACCTAAGGATGCTTATGTTGTACACGGGGTACAGAGATAGGCCTCTTCAAAGGAGTTGGCCATTCGCTATGGTGCAGTTTAGTTCAGAGAGGCTGAAACACAGACACTGTTTGAACACTAAACCCAATCAAAGCCTGCAAAAGTGTGCCAGAAGAGTAAATTGTGAGATGGTGGTCCAGTGGGTTAAACCATGGAACTGATACGCAGAAGGTTGCTGGTTCGATCCCAGCGGTCACCACCAGTGTGTCTTTGAGCAAGGCACTTTACTCCATGTTGCTCCAGGGGGATTGTCCCTGTAATAAGGACACTTATAAGTAGCGTAAGCGTAAGTCGCTTTGGATAAAAGCATCTGCCAAATGCATAAATGTAAATTGTTTAGTCTTATTCCATGCAGGCTCCCTGCATGTGTCAGTGGGATGCATGAAAAACATACTGAAGTGAGGCAGCATGTGGTTGATGTGTGTTTACAAATGAGCAGAATCAGTGAACAATCTTTTAACACTGTGCTGTGAACATACATGCATACATACACTTCTCATTGTAACATCATAACACACGTGTTGTCTGTTTTGCGCAAAAATATTTCCATTTAGCCACTTACATATTATAGATAGTCATACTTGCGTAGTGGAACATTTTCCCCAAACAGAAAACCCTGTCACAGTAAATGTCACAATTTCTCCCACCAATAGATGGTATAAATACCATTTGCACACCATTGGAAAACCTTTATTTTTGCACTTGTGGAATAAACACTCAGAACTTTTGACTTCATCGTCACATCACTTGATTTTTATGCCTCCATCTGCCGGTACATTTATAACAGTGGTGCTAATACTGTTCAAAACATATTTGGGGCCCTTTTGTTGCAGTTGCACTGTCTCTGTTACACTGTTCACTAAAATAAATTACAAAGTGAAGAAATAAATGGAAAAGAAACAATAAATCTAGAGCAATAGACCAATCATCCTAAGGCCAGAAGTACTATATAATAAGAAATATACTGAAACCAAATGTCAAGAATAAAAAAGGAAATATCAGAGCTATGAATAAAAATTATCCAAACGTAAAACCCACTCAAGTCTGACCACATTCGAAATGAAAAATGTATTCATGTAATACAATATTGATGAATTATACCAATGGTTAGCGAATATAATATCTCATATTCCATATTCCTACTGTCAGCATGGTATGAAGTCCCACATGCCAGTGCATGGGGCTGAGGCTACGTTCAGGATATGTTCAGACTGTCAGACCAAATTTTGTGCATATCTGATAGAAATCCGATCAGATTTAGCAAGTCTTAATTGCCAAAAATCACAGGAAATGTGGATTTCAAGTGGTTTATGTGACTTTCTCAGGCCATGTAAAACGTAAACGTCAGACGCTTTTTTTCAGAAACAAAATTGTGTTGTTGCAAAGTGCCGGTCGAGCAGAAAATGACAATATAACAGGGACATGTTTTCAAACCGGCAGATATGACATCACGAAATAAAGCTGCTTAGCCTCCTACAATTCTGCCGTTGCCTTGGAAAACGCAGTCATCCAGCGCGTGGCGGCTACAAAATTTCATGTTATAAATAAGTCAACATCTGTATTGCAAACCCCTCTATGTTGCGGCTGTTGCTGCTGTTTTTGGCTTATGCCTACCAACAAAACGTCATTGCCATAGAAACAAATGCAGATATTCCGGAAAACGAAAGAGCTGCATGGACACACAAATTGGATCTGAACAGTTGGGCAGCAATAATTTTAGATCAGATTCCAATTGGATACGCAAATGATTGGATTTGAACTGACAGTGTGAATGTAGCAGAATCACTCATTTAGAATGGGTGCAAGGGACTAAGGCTACGTTCACACTGTCAATCCAATAATACGTGGCGTGAGGAAGTCACATAAACCACGCAAAATCCGATCAGAACGGTCAGACTGAAACGGATTCCCAGAAATGTGATTTGAATAGGATTTAGGACACCACTTAATGTAGGACTTTAACACCAATAGAATGTAGCTCGAAACGCATTGGTAAAAATTTCACTCATTTCATGTGATTTTTGGCCGTTCAGACTTGCTAAATCTGATCTGATTTCAATCGGATATGCACAAAAATTGGATTTGGACTGACAGTTTGAACGTAGGCAAACTGCTGCTCTTTTTGTTTTCTGTGTTGTTAGGGTTGTAATTGCTTGAAATAGTTAATGATGAATAAATAGTGTCTTTGAGGGAATTGGGTAATAAGTAATTACCTAATTTACATAAACACAAAATAAATCTCACAAACATAAAAAAACACAACAATGTTCAAGTAATACTGTTGTTGTGTCACATAATGTATTTTTAAGACTTTTTCAGCTGAGAATATAATTGTTTAAACATCAAATCTGTGATTTATTTATAAAGATGGCTCCTATTTTAAAAGCACTCATGTACCCCGCCGAGAACAGCCTTAAACCTCAGCAATTTCTTCTGACATTTACCACTGGCTTTGATGTCTTTTTAGTGCATTTGTTGTTCCCAAACTGAGGGGGTGCGGAGTTCTTAAAAGGGGGACGTAGCAAGGCTGTGGGATAGTATACAGTCAGCAGGTTATGCAAGAAACCTCTTCAGGATGATACAAGACCCCACTGCGTAGAAATTATCCTGCTTGTTATGCAGCTACTTGCAACATAAGTAAATAATTTAACACAAAATATTAATTTGACATTTTATTACCTCAAGATGACTTGCAGTAACTGCTTGAGCAGTCTATTGTCGGTTTTAGCATTTGTTGTCGTGCAATAACAGACCACTAGATTGTGTGATTGAAGAACCAGAATTAAGTATTGCAGGGAGCCGTGTTAAAATATAAATTAATAATGCATAGTACAAAGCAAGTTTGTTACAATACGTTACAACAGCGATGCTCAAAAAACAGAACAAAAAAACGTGGTGACAAGATGAAAGATTGCATTGCAAGTCAATTTTTGATGCTGAACAGAAATAGCTCTACAGTCTTGGAGTGCCAAACTGGTTTATTTTGCTTCCTGCTGACAATAAAGTCCATCTCTTCAAAGGATCCTTTGAAGGGATAGGACATGTGGGAGCATCTTTTCAGCATGAAGGCTTTTGAAACCAAATTCTGTTTTCAAGTATGTGAAATTTAGTATGCAACTGATGTCCAATAAAAGTTGCCATGACAGAAAGCACAGATGAAATGCTCGGCCTTAGAAGTTCTTAGTAGTTTTACTTAAGCAGTTCGATCAAACGTATTATGATTGTGGATTTTCTACATCATGTTTTACTGGTGGAACATTCAGCTCTCATTAAAGCATGCATTGCTCCCTCATGCAAGTCAGGCTAATGACTAAAAACAATTCATTCTTGGTCAGTGTCGTTGTGGGTTTTGGTTCTTTTGCTGTTGTAGGCTGTAAAGACTTTTTCTTTTTCTTTCTTTTTCACTTCACTCTTTTGGTGAAGTGATATGGAACTGTAATGCAGTCAAAACCTGCCTTGAACTAGGTTTGCGTGCGTTTCCCTGAAAATAATTGCACACTTTAGACCGTTTGTCAGCCAATCAGATTTAAGCATTCAACAGCCGGATTTATAGCATGAAACTGGGTAAATCATCTTTATATTTGAATATGAAATTCAGTGTCTTTGTTGCAAAAAGTGACTAGTTGAAAGCATTAAGATGTGCCTTCTTAGAGAGAATTGTGGCTTTTGAACAGAAGGTTTTTATAAGTGGAAGGAGTGTGAAAGGAATCAGAGTGACAATGTAATTCCATTAGAATCAGATTAAGGGGCCAGAGGACATATTTAATAAAGCATGGCTATAGTTCATCATGACCGTCTATCGTTGTGTGAATGGCGACCCTACTTCATTTCAACAACCGTCTGACATTTAGAGAGAGAGAGAGAGAGACGGCATGCTGTGCTCAGTGTGAGTCAACACTCACTCTCTTTCCTCCTCCGTCTCTCTCCTGCATCAGTCTTCCTCACATATCCACTATACTTGCATGTTCTATCAGCATATACCTTACAATACGGTTTAATTTGTAAATACACTATTTTTAATTTTCACAGAACTCATGCTTGTTCATTCATTCAATAACATTATAACAAATTGAAATGTACAAAATATTTGTGTATGTGCAGCATTAAGTAAGATTAATAAATGTTGCACATTTTTTCGTTGTTATAGTTCATGACACCTAATACATTAATTAATGTAGATGGAAATGTTAACAGTATAAAATTACCTGACATAAATTCACAAAACTAATTTCAAACTTATTTGTCGACAAGTAAATTACCTAAATATTTGGTAAAACATGACAAAGGACAAAGGATTATTAATTGACAATGTTCTCAGACCCTATAATTTATCATGTTTTATCATGCTTAAATCAGTGAATCTTACTTGAAAAAAAATGAAGAGTACATTTATTATTATTTTTTTTTTAAATGAACAAACTTTACATAAAATGCCACAATGTTCAAAGTTTAAAATAAATAAATTGTTTATTAAGAGTCTGAAATTCCAATGGTAAAAAGATACACATTTCCCAAAAGAGTTATACGCCATGAATATGCAAACTTGTAGATTACAGTTTTAGTGCATGCATGTCATGTAATTAGCACATTTTTGCCTAAGGGGTCTCCAGTCACCACAAACCAGCTGCATGTAATCATTAAATCAATTTCAAACAGCTCTTGGGGAATAAGCCCTTGCAGAAGCTAATATTTGTTTGAATGATATAGAGATTTTAGAGATATTTTCTCTAGGCAAAAGTAGATTAAAGACTGTACACATTTGATGGACATGATAAAAAAAAAAGTTATGCTGTTACAGAAATGATTTTAAGAGAAGCTGGTCTATGCAAATCCTTGACCAATCGATGGCATAAAATCAACATTTCTATTTCATGTCGGAAGTAATGGATCATGAATTCTCATTACAGAAGTAATGGGATGCAAACAGCAATTCAGTTGACAAATTGACAACTGCAGTCACTAGAGATGTTCAACCAAATCCATAAGAAAAATGTTGATTTGCACTAAACAAGATGGTCTTGGTTTGCATTGCATAAATGTCGGTCTGTTCATTCTTTAACAACAGATTTGTTTTACGCCTATCATGCTGACTCATATACAGACAAACCAGAATTTATTCAGACACCTTCAACATTTTCTCACATTATCACAGTTTATTTGCTATAGTTTAGAAAATGGTAATAAAATATGACAAGAACTCGGATTTAAACTGTGTTAGAACAAATTAATCTTGATAATGTCAGATAACTTTGATAGAAAGGTGTGTAATGGATTAAAATCAACAATCAGCTGTCAGATGTTCAATTTAAGTACACAATTAGATAATACTAATTTAGGTCAACCAATTACCAAGCAATGCTTCATTTTGTTCAGTCTGTGGTGTAAAAGGTTGCATGAGCAATTAAAGAAAAAAACACTTAAGCAAAACATGGTCAGGTCAAAGTGTCTGAATCATTTTGGTCCCATTTTTTTAAAATCAATTTTACCGGTAGTCCACTATATGAAGAATATATCGCAGTTTACTTTATTTTGCTATCCTCACTTACATAAATTAACTATAGTGTCCTGCACCCACTAGTAAAAAAATATATCTGGTGTCTGAATACTTTTTGGTTTGACTTTATTCCGTTAGACTGAAAATGTAAGCCCACCCTCAATGAACCTCATCTGAATTTAATATTGACTCCAAAGTTGGGCTCTGTTAAAGAGTAGGAGGAAGCTGCAAGGTTTCTCTCTTCAAAAACGTACAAATGTGCAATGGAAGAAACTGGCCAGTCCCTGCTGGCCTGTCGTAAAAGGGAATGATGCAAGTAAATTACATCTAACTGTATGCCAATGTAAAAACAAACAACCCCAGCTGTGGTATTTCATATACAGTAGTACTATTAAAAATAATCTAAATATACACAAAAATTAGATGAACATCACAACCAACTGTAACCTATAGATTACCAAGAGTAAACTTTTTTTTTTTTTTTTTTTTGGAGAAAAACAAACAAACATAAATTGTGTTAAACTGAGCAGTGAGTACTTCAATGTTTTTGGTATCTGAAAACATAATCAGATTAGTTAAAATTGGACAGTATTTTACTTTCTATAGGTTCTGGTTTCAAATGTTGAATATCCTCTCCAGCATCAGAATGTTTTGAAATTTCTGAAGACCTATTGAATTATTAAAGTCACCAGCAGACCTCTCATCTCATACAACAACCCTCAAAACAGGAAACCTTTCCTCAAAGAGAAAGCAAAATGAGTTTGAAAATGGCTCTGATAAGAGAACTCAATTTGCGTTTTTATGATAGAGAGATTCTATTAAAAACAATAGCTGAAAAATTCACATTCACATCACGTTACACCCCTGCATTTCAAAGCGGAAATTGCCGGCTCACTGAAAGGTCAAGTGTCATAGGCTTGTCATTGTGTATATATTGAAAGCAAATTCCATTTTCTCCTTTAGAAAGGACAGTACAGATTCTTGTTAGCTTATGTCTAGTGTGTTAATTCTGTCATTTATTTTGAAGTATGAGCAAAGCTGCTTTTTAAACTGACTTTTTACTGTATTCATTGATGTTGTATACTGTAATTTAGCCATGTAAGCAATTGGTCACAAAGTGCTGTAATGTTAAAAGTTATATAAAGCAAAGTCCACTCATGTCATGTTTTTTGCTGTTTGCTCAGTTTACTTAACTTAAATTATTCGGCTAGAGCCCCTCAGACCCTGTTCTGAAGCGGGTAGGGAAATTCACGCAGGGAGAGTCACACTGCTGTTCCGCAAGACCCATTTAGCAGACTATTGGATAATGCTGGGAAAGCGTGTCCGGAGGGACGCTGCGGAAGCCCCATCATGCCCGGAGGGAGTTACCATGTGGAGAATACACGTATGGACTGGCCTTGGGCAGTGCAACATACGGAAGTCCCAGGGGTGGCCCCGGCCTGTTGGAGGTGGGGGAACAACACCGTACTGAGATGGCAGAGGAACTCTGCCGAGGGAAAGACACAAGCTCGCCGTAGGAAGCTGTATCGTGGAGAATACACGTATGGGACCGCCGTAGGGGTCGCAACATACGGAATCCAGCCTGACACCAATGTTCCAAAGTTCCACCAATGCATACAAGTGCCAGACCTGGCGTCGGACGCTCCGTCACATCCGACTGCCGTGGGTTGCGGAGGACTCAACAGGGTTCACGATTTGCTGGGGAACTCGACTGGAGAAAATAAGCGCTCGTATCCGTTCCATGGGGAAGGGAATGGCGCAGCAAGCCGACACTAGAACGGGCACTTCAGTGTTGCTGACTAGGGGAAGCGAGCACATGAGAAGCAATCGGCTCTACACGTAGGCTATAAAACCTAGCGAACATGTTTGGTGTCGCCCAGCCCGCAGCTCTACAAATATCTGTCAGCAAGGCGCCATGAGCCAGCGCCCAGGAAGAAGCTACACCCCTGGTTGAGTGGGTTCTAACCCCGAGCGGGCAGGGCACGTCTTGGGATTCATACGCCAAGACGATGGCATCCACTATCCAGTGGGCCATCCTCTGCTTGGAGACAGCCTTTCCCTTCTGCTGGCCTCCGTAACAGACAAAGAGCTGCTCTGAGGTCCTAAAGCTTTGCGTTCTGTCAACATAGATGCGCAGGGCACGAACTGGACAGAGAAAAGCCAGGGCTGGGTCTGCCTCCTCCGAGGGCAGCGCTTGCAGGCTAACCACTTGGTCCCAAGGGAGTAGTGGGAACCTTGAGCACATATCCGGGCCGGGGTCTCAGGGTTACCTGAGAGTCGCCTGGCCCGAATTCCAGGCACGATTTGTCGACCGAAAATGCCTGTAGGTCCCCTACCCTCTTAACAGAGGCCAATGCAATCAGGAGTATTGTCTTGAGAGACAAGATTTTCAGCTCAGCTGACTGCAAAGGCTCAAAGGGCGCCCTCTGCAGTGCGGTCAGCACCAGAGTTAAGTCCCAAGAGGGTATAGAGGGGAGACAAGGCAGATTTAGTCTCCTCGCCCCCCTCAGGAACCTGACGATCAGATCGTGCTTGCCTAAGGACTCACCATTAACCATATCGTGATTTGCGGCAATAGCGGCAACATACACCTTGAGGGTGGAGGGAGACAGCCTTTGCTCCAACCCGTCTTGAAGAAAAGAGAGCACAGATCTGACCGAACACTTTCGGGGGTCTTCTCGTGAGAAGAGCACCAATCGACGAATAGGTTCCACTTCAGCGCATACAGCAGTCTCGTAGATGGGGCTCTGGCGGAAGTGATGGTGTCTACCACAGCCTGTGGTAAGTCACCTAGAACCTCCGCGTCCCATCTAGGGACCAGACATGGAGTTTCCAGAGGTCCGGACGCGGGTGCCACAGGGTGCCCCGTCTCTGAGTCAGGAGGTCCTTCCTCAGAGGAATGGGTCAAGGAGGTGCTGTCGCGAGGAGCACTAGTTCCTGGAACCAAGTTCTGTTGGGCCAATGTGGAGCGACCAAGAGAAGCTGCTCCTCGTCCTCCCCTCCCAGACCAGTGTCTGTGCGAGAAGGCTCACTGGGGGAAACGCATATTTGCGTAGGTCCCGGGGCCAGCTGTGTGCCAGGGCATCCGTGCCGAGGGTTCCCTTGGTCAGGGAATAAAACAACTGGCAGTGGGTCGTGTCGGGGTGGCAAACAGATTGATCTGTGCAGCCCCAAAGTGACTCCAGATCAGCTGGACCAACTGGGGGTGGAGTCTCCACTCTCCGGGGAGCACCGGCAACTGTGACAGCTCGTCGGCCACATGATTGAGCAGGCCCGGAATGTGAATGGCACGAAGGGACCTCAGATGCTTCTGACTCCACAGGAGGAGATGGCGGGCGAGTTGGGACATGCAGCGGGAGTGTAGACCACCCTGTTTGTTGATGTACGCAACGGCCGCAGTACAGAATGCCTGGACACATGTTCTAGAGGCACTCCTGCCGGTAGAAATGAAGGGTCCAACCACGGGCTGAAGGTTTGGCGGCATCTCGGCGTCACTTGGACACGGAGGGACCCGCTGTGCCACGCCCATCTAGGGACTTGGTTGTGTAGCCAGCGTTGAAGCGGTCTCATATGGAGCAGCCCTAGCGCCGTTACTGCGGCTGCCATATGCCCCAGGAGCCTCTGAAATTGTTTCAGTGGTACCGCTGTGCTGCGTTTGAACGAATTCAAGCAGTTCAACACTGACTGGACGTGCGTCCTAGGTGAGGCGCACTGTCATGGCGACCAAGTCGATCTCCATCCCGAGAAAAGAGATCCTCTGTACGGGACAGAGTTTGCTCTTCTCCCAGTTGACCCGAAGACCCAACTGGCTGAGGTGCCGAAGCACCATGTCCCTGTGTTCGCACAACTTATCCCGCGACTGGGCAAGGATCAGCCAGTCGTCGAGATAGTTGAGAAGGCAAACACCACGCTCTCTCATGGGAGCAATGGCCGCCGTGAAGACACGGGGCGACAGGGACAGCCCGAAGGGCAGGACTTTGTACTGATATGCTCGTCAGTCGAATGCAAAGCGTAGAAAAGGTCTGTGTCGAGGGAGAATCGAGACATGAAAGTACGCGTCCTTCAGGTCGATTGCTGCAAACCAATCTTGGGGACGGATGCACTTGAAGATGCGTTTCTGCGTTAACATTCTGAACGGCATCCTGTGGAGGGAGTGGTTCAAATGTCGCAGATCCAAGATCGGTCGTAACCCTCTGCCGTTCTTGGGTACAATGAAGTACGGGCTGTAGAACCCGGACTTCATATCGGCTGGAGGGACCGGCTCTATCGTGTCCTTCGCCAGTAGGACAGCGATCTCTGCCTGAAGCACAGGGCCGTTGAACTTGGCGCTGAACTTGGGGGGACGCCGGGCGACCTGAATCGCATAGCCGAGTCTGATGGTATGGATGAGCCAGCGAGACGGGCTGGGGAGCGCTAGCCAAGCTCCCAGAGTCCGTGCAAGCGGGACCAACGGCAGCACAGACGTACCCGCAGCGGGGCAGTGGAGGGGTCTGAGTGTGTGACACACAAACCTGCATCCGCTGAGGGGGCGGGCGAGTGTGAGGAGGCACATTGTGTGCGTCCCGACAGCCAGCGCCCCCTGCTGGCGAAGGGAGAGGCGTCCGAGGGGAACGAGGCATGGTAGCGTCGCATAAGCCAGACGTGCTCTCTTGGCACCCAGAGATGTCGGAAACTGCTCTTTTATTGAAAGTTTGGGTAACACTGGCACTGGGGCCAGTGGCGGAACAGAAAATACAGAACAAAGGATTTTCCCCCGACCCTCCTCCGGGGGAAGGAGTGGTGCTGCAGCCATCTCCTGAAGAGCAGTCTCCTCCTTCTCTGGGTGGCCTGTCTCAGGGTCTCTTACGACGGCGTTTGCCACCTGGCTTGGCAGCGGCCTGGACGCCCTTCCCGCGGCTGGCTCCACGCCTACGCCCGGGTGGATGCTGCTGCTGGGCTGGGGTGGGAGCTGGTGGCAGCAGGCGGAGGTCCTCGGCGACGGGCAGATGGAGGTGCTGCGGCCGGCGGCGGGGTGGAGGCAGCAGTAGACTGCCAGGGCTTATGTGTTTGATGGCCTCCGTCTGCTTCTGGGTGGCAGAGAGCTGCTAGGCAAAGTTCTCGACCGTGTCGCCGAACAACCCGGCCGATGAAACGGGGGAGTCCAGGAACCGGCTCTTATCGGTCTCCCTCATGTCGGCCAGGTTGAGCCCGAGATGCTGTTCCAGGACCACTAAGGTGGACACCAATGGAACGGGCGGTGACTTTCGTCGCTCAGAGGACGAGGTCCGTCACATTCCGGAGCTCCCGGAGGAGCTCTAGGTCAGGCCTACCCTCATGCATGTCCATGAGTGCTTGGGCTTGGTGCACCTGAAGCAGCGCCATGGCATGCAAGGCGGACGCGGCCTGTCCGCAGGAGCTGTAGGCCTTCACAGTCAGACTGGAAGAGAACCTACAGGTCTTGGAAGGGAGACGAGGGTCACCGCGCCAATTGGAGGTGGTCGCCGGACACAGTTGCATTGCGACGGCCTGCTCAACTGGTGGGATTCCTTCGTAACCCTTGGCCTGCCCGCCGTCAAGGGTAGTGAGGAGGGAGGAGCCACCAGGTCTGTTTCTGGCACTGAAAGGTGTCGTCCACGACCTGGTAAGCTCCTCATGCACCTCCGGGAAGAATGGTACTGTGGCAGGACGCTGAGAACCAGCGTGACACCCCCCCAGAAACCAATCATCCAACCTAGAAGGTTTGTGATGTGGTGGAGGGTTCCACACAAGCCCGACCTTTTCGGCGGCCCGGGAAAGCATAGCCGGCAACTCAGGGTCCGACTCGACCGTTGCCACTCTCCCAGAGGGAGGCAGTACAGCCAAGTCTTCATCCTCTGAGGACAGGAACTCCCCCTCCGATGCAGTGATCGACATCTGCTCGTCAGCGGGCGCCCCGAAGGACACCGCCGGCCACCCATGGGAGGGGCCAGCGGTTTCCTCCAGAAGCACCACCGGCTGCGGCGCTTGTGAGGGATCAGGGGCCTGCGGAGGTACGCTGGGCGGGTTTGCCCTGACCATGATCCTCAGGTCACCCCGGCCATCCGTCGAAGTAGGTCTATCTTGTGAGATAGCTCTAGATCGAGGTATGGGGAGGTGGACTCCACCTTCAAGGAGGTAGGCGAGTCTCGACCTAAGCGCCGAGATAGTCATGTTCCCGCAGTGAGCCTCAGCGTGCTGAATGCCCAGGCACGTGAGACAGCGATTGTGAACGTCAGCGGGCGAGAGGGAACGACCGCATTTAGAAACGCACGGGTGGAATAACATTTTGAAAAAGACGCAGTGTCACACCCGTGTTGCTCTTTTTGTGAGGAAACGCTCTTAGAGATGTGCTGAAGCAACCAGGGACAACTGCGGCAACACACAGGGGATAGTGCAGCCTGTGTTTGCACTCACTGACAACCACACCCTTACGATACCAACAGAAGTTGCTGTGAGAACAGCAGTTGTGTTTTAATGCAGCAGTGGTCAGCGGTCGCGCTGTTGTGTGCTTTATCGCCAGCAGAAGCGTCCTCTTCTCTCTGTAGACTCGAAATAGTTTGCTGAAAGCAGGCAGTCTGTTCTTCATCAACGCCGTTCGGCTCCGAAGTGAATGACGTCAGTGCATTGCTCTCACTTCCTGTTTATACCCGCCGCGCGGGGCAGAGCGCAAGATGCAAATTTTGCACGCCAATGGCCCATTGGCCCATTCTATAAAACTTGAAGCTGATAGGGGCTCTCTGAAGTGATCCCCAATTCGTCGGTACAACCGACGTACGTCGAACGTGACCGACTGAAAGGGAACTAGATTAGTGGTCTCTTTGAGACTAAAGTCATACACACAACCAAAAATATTGTTGAACACAGGACTTGTGTTAACTGGTCCCATCCCAACAAATAATTTAATTTATTGTATATGTGTCAGTGCATGAATTAACTTATATTTTGTTTTCTGAGCCTTAAGAAATACAGGGAGTTTGTCGTGGCAACAGAGTGGATTCCCTTACGAAAAAAAAGTATACTTGAAGTTAATTTTATGAAGTACACTTAAGTAAACTTCAAGTATATTTTTAAGTTTGGTAAGTATATAGTAAGTATACTAATATCAATGCACTAGGGTACTATTTCTGTACTGCTTGGGACTAACTTGGCCCACTTTCTTAGCATATAAGCTTTACATTTAAGTGTACTATACATGTAACAGTGGTAAACGTTTTAAAGTGGTAAAGTGTTTCTCATTTGTACTGCACCTGTATTTAGTGAACGTATAAGTATACTAGTAGTTTACTATTTTAATTCTTGAAGTACATATATTTAGTTCATGAAAGTACACATTGAAGTGTACTATCAATAAACTACTAGTTTAGTAGTTTTATACTGTAATTTTTCTTTAAGTGAACATAGCATCATACTTATAGTTTACTAATGATATATAATTTTTGTACTTGTATTCTACTATCTTACTATTTAGGTCTTCATTTTTTATACTTGAAATATACATTTTACTGTACTCTATTTTCATTTTAAAAACATTTTATTCTAGCTTCATGCATCCTTTTTTTAAATAAACACTTGAATGTTGGTAAATTTCATAACAAAAGCAAAAATTTAAACAAAATCCTGAGAAAATCGCATTTTTATCAAAGACTACGTCCAGATGGGATTTAGAATGATGATCAATAGTTACACAGATGGAGTATCGAGTCCATCAACACCCCCAAAGATTCACAGTCGTTTCCTCTTCATGGGTTAGACATTTCATTCGGTAGCACCACGCAGTTTTGATTTATAAGCTGTTTAATGTTTGATGATCGCATGGTTTTACATTTGCGTAAGCAATCTTCTATTACTTTTTTCTGCTTCTTCACTTGTGTTTTGATCCGGAGATTATGTACTAGAAGATGCATAATAGCGCCCCCTACCATATAACAGTGAAAACATGGCTAGTCAGAAAATTCTGTCAATGGCGGGGAAAGAGTACATTTGCACATTTGTATAGTACGTACATTTGAAGTAAATTCCTATGTACACTGCCAGTGGACAAGCCTACACAAACATCCAGATACTCAGAATTAGGAAACTCAGAAAATCATTATTTTCAAACAATGTGTTTATAAGACTGTAAGTAAAAATGTGAAAAAAGTAATAGGCTACTCAATCAAACAAGACTGCAAGCCAAGTATACTAAGAATACTTAATTATACTTTTAAGTGTATCTCGTTTAAGTAGGCTATATCTATTTAGCCACAACTATAAGCCAAATATACTTTTACTTTTCTGTCAGTATAAGCTAAGTGTACTTAAGTGCGATTTTAAGTATGTTTCTGTTTTCTGAAAAGTACAGTAGTGAAAAAAGTGTAGCAACTCACAATGTAAGAACTGCACATAATGCAATAAGTATTACATTTTTGTTGTAATAAAATGTTCATATAATAATTTTCTCAATTTTATAAAATATTGAGCTCATAATGTAATACAATTTTTACATTTTTGAATCCGAATACGAAGCAGTCACGTGGTTGTGTGCAAAAACGAATCAAGCTCCGATACAGTGCTTCAATGTTAGATGTTTGTTTTTTTGATAGAAGCTTCGAAACCTCAGTGCCGAACGTCACATCACTATTATCTGCTACTTAAGTTACCTGCTATAAAGATCCTTACCCGTCATCTATCTTCTGCCATCCGTCATCTTCCCGTGGTCTGATTACCCTCCAGTCATCAAAAGGACAGTACTACTTTAGCCAACTCATCATTTAATTCCATTCATTCTGATTTCTACTCACCAGTCTGCATCCCATCTATACCTCTGCTCATTAAACTTTGTTTTTACACGTTACCTGTCTGCATCCTTCTGTTGCGTGACAATTATAAACTCACAAAAAACATGTCATATTTTAATTATTGTAATAGCTTTATAACAAAACATAAAAAAATTGTGTTCCTTTACAGTACATTTTAAAAATCGAAATCCAGTCCTAACCTGCCTACAAAATCCACCAGATTACTGATACTACTACTAGTAGTAGGCCCTAGTAGTAGTAGTAGTAGTAGTAGTAGAAGTTTAAAGGTACAAACGTTCTGATTTTATTTATTTATCTGGATTTTTAAAATACACTGTAAAGGAATACCAATGCTTTACGTTTAATGAACATATAATAATAATAATTGTATGAATATTCAAATTTTGCATGTTGCAGGTAGTAATGCTTTGTTTAATAAACATTTAATAATAATAATAATAATAATAATAATAATAATAATAATAATAATAATAATATGACTTTTTGGTGAGTTTATAATGTAATAATTTTCTCAATGTAAAAAATATTTCTGTAACGGTTAGGTGTGCACAGGAACAGGCTGAAGACTCAGACGATCAATATACAAACTTAAACTTTAATAATGCCGTTCAGGAACAGACAGTGACTAGACAAAGACTGAGTGAACAAGAGGAACTTAAATAGGAGACAGAAATGAGATAATTAACTAAAAACAGCTGAACAGAACTTAACTAACAAGGGTAACCAAGGAAACACAAATGGCAGAAAACTAAGACAAAGGAATAAGTGGCAGAATCAAAACACAACTGAAAGATCAAACAAAGACATCTGACAATTACATTATGAGCTCAAGATTGTATAAAATTATGAGGAAATTATTACATTATTATATTATATTTTATTATTATAATAATGTAATACATTATGCACAGTTTTTACATTATGTGCAGTTATTACATTATGAGTTGCTACAACATGTCTGCACTGTTTATGGCAAAACAACTGATTTAAGTTTTTCCTAACAAAAAGCTTAGAATCAGTTTAGAGAAATTATCAAATTGCTGTATTACCCTCTAGCATACATTTGAAAAAATATATAACATAAAACAAATATAATATAAAAACCCAACCTTAAACCACCATGATCTGCTCCATTGGTGTGCTGGTTTGGTAAAAGAAAAGAAGAACAAGTTTTTCAAATGAAAATATATTATTGGTCCAATTATTGTGGATGAAGTAGTGATAGGGGGGGAAAATCCTATAACCTGTAATTTAGCCCATACCTCAATTTGGTCTCTTTTCACCTCACCTGTGTCATAGTCAACCTGTAGATCTGACTCCAGACCTGGATAATGAGGAGAGGTTAGGAAAATTAATCACACATCTGGCTAGCCAGAGGGAGTGTAGGAGGAAAGCATTTACCTTATCTCCTGAGCTACAGCCAGTCATTCACATGAATGATAATTAAGGCCTAAATACAAACCTCAAGAAAGAAAAAATAATAATAAATATTCTATATTTTGATGAACAAAATGCTTACCAATTAAGCTCACCAATACTGCACATGGTAACACTTTACAGTAAGGTTGTATATATTAAAATATTAGGTATCTACTATGAATTAATATAGGCTACTCTCTTGGGAGAGTAAGCGGAGAGGTTGGGGGAGGGCAAGTGTGGTGTATCCTTGACACTAGTAATGCTTTGTTTAATAAACATTTAATAATAATAATAATAATAATAATAATAATAATAATAATAATAATAATAATGACTTTTTGGTGAGTTTATAATGTAATAATTTTCTCAATGTAAAAATTATTTCTGTAACGGTTAGGTGTGCGCAGGAACAGGCTGAAGACTCGGACGATCAATATACAAACTTAAACTTTAACTGTGCGTTCACACCGCCGCCGGCGAGAGCGTCAAAGTGGCCGGAAGTCATTCATTTTCAATGGGAGCCCGGCGGCGAGCTCCGGCGAGAGCGGCGCGTCTTGGACGATTTGGGCGTCGAGGAGAGTTGGAATCAGGTCAACTTTATGGTAATGAGCTATGACGCGGTTCGGCGGCAACCGGCGGCAACCAATGGGAATATAGAAGTGCTCCGCTTGAGAGGATTCCAGAGAACGCAGTGCTGAAAACTTTGGTTCCGACCACATTAGTTCCCCAGCAAAATAGAGGAGAGGTTGATCACTGCGGGTGCGGCGGGTTTTATTAGAAGAAGCGCAACATTATTTATACACCACACAAATGGCTTTTAATTGGTTTATTTCGTTAGCAAACATGTAACTATAATTGTTTAGTTCTTTCCATCGATAAAATTTCACATTTAAATGATCTCATGAGGTTATATTATACAGTTATACCCTACCTGTGGTCAGTCTGCACAAACGCCGATCAACATGATTGTTTTCTTTGCAGCCCCTTTAAATGCAGTTTTAAAAAATACCAAGCATTCGATCTACGTCAGAGCGGCAGCGCGTCCACGAATCTTTCTACAGCGTCGATGGCAGGGCGGCCAGAGCGAAGTTTGACGCTCTCGCCGGCGGCGGTGTGAACGCACAGTAATAATGCCGTTCAGGAACAGACAGTGACTAGACAAAGACTGAGTGAACAAGAGGAACTTAAATAGGAGACAGAAATGAGATAATTAACTAAAAACAGCTGAACAGAACTTAACTAACAAGGGTAACCAAGGAAAAACAAATGGCAGAAAACTAAGACAAAGGAATAAGTGGCAGAATCAAAACACAACTGAAAGATCAAACAAAGACATCTGACAATTACATTATGAGCTCAAGATTGTATAAAATTATGAGGAAATTATTACATTATTATATTATATTTTATTATTATAATAATGTAATACATTATGCACAGTTTTTACATTATGTGCAGTTATTACATTATGAGTTGCTACAACATGTCTGCACTGTTTATGGCAAAACAACTGATTTAAGTTTTTCCTAACAAAAAGCTTAGAATCAGTTTAGAGAAATTATCAAATTGCTGTATTACCCTCTAGCATACATTTGAAAAAATATATAACATAAAACAAATATAATATAAAAACCCAACCTTAAACCACCATGATCTGCTCCATTGGTGTGCTGGTTTGGTAAAAGAAAAGAAGAACAAGTTTTTCAAATGAAAATATATTATTGGTCCAATTATTGTGGATGAAGTAGTGATAGGGGGGGAAAATCCTATAACCTGTAATTTAGCCCATACCTCAATTTGGTCTCTTTTCACCTCACCTGTGTCATAGTCAACCTGTAGATCTGACTCCAGACCTGGATAATGAGGAGAGGTTAGGAAAATTAATCACACATCTGGCTAGCCAGAGGGAGTGTAGGAGGAAAGCATTTACCTTATCTCCTGAGCTACAGCCAGTCATTCACATGAATGATAATTAAGGCCTAAATACAAACCTCAAGAAAGAAAAAATAATAATAAATATTCTATATTTTGATGAACAAAATGCTTACCAATTAAGCTCACCAATACTGCACATGGTAACACTTTACAGTAAGGTTGTATATATTAAAATATTAGGTATCTACTATGAATTAATATAGGCTACTCTCTTGGGAGAGTAAGCGGAGAGGTTGGGGGAGGGCAAGTGTGGTGTATCCTTGACACTAATGTTAACAGGGATTCATAAATTGTAGTATCTATTTACTCCAAGTGTGAATAGAACTCTGCGGGCATGACACCAAAACCTGGAAGACAAATTCCTCAAGATTTTTTTTTATAATGGGGTTGAATAATTGGACATTTTGTTCTAAAACATACCAAAAACAAAATTTTTGAAGCTGTTATATTTATTTAAAATAAATTAAAATAATTTGTTTCTAATAAGGTGTGAGTGTGTGCATTGTAGAACAAAACGTCCAAGACCTAATTTTACTTATAAATTGAAAAACCTTATTAAAAAAACCCTTAGGACAATGTCAAGGGAACCACTGGTGAACTATTAGTCCATGTTTTGACATCATGCATGCAGCACTACAGCCAACCTTGTTGGCAGAGGCCATTTACAGTAATTCCGTCCACCATTGTCTAATTGAGCCAGACAAGTGCAGTTTTTCTTAATTGAGTGTTTATTGGAGTGGGCCAAGACCCTAGGACTTTTGTCATACTTGAACCACGAATACAACAACAACACAACATTGACTGGAATCGATGAGTTTTGATGGAATTAAAAAAAAAAAAACGAATCCTTCCCTCGTGAGTCAATTTGACCCCCATAGGAATGAATGCGAGGAATGCTTAAGTACACATAGACTATATGCTATTGCCAAAAGTATTGGGACACCCCTCCAAATCATTGAATTCAGCTGTTCCAATCACTTCCATTGCCAAATGTATATAAAATCAAGCACCTGCATGCAGACTGCTTCTACAAACATTTGTGAAAGAATGGGTCGCTCTCAGGAGCTTAGTGAATTAAACCGTGGTACCGTGATGCCACCTGTGCAATAATTCCATTTGTGAAATTTCCTCACTACTAAATATTCTATGGTCAACTGTTTGTGGTATTATAACAAAGTGGAAGCAATTGGGAACAACAGCAACTCAGCCACAAAATGGTAGGCAACGTAAAATCACAGAGTGAGGCGCAGAGTGCGTAAAAGTTGCCACCTTTCTGCAGAGTCAATTGCTACAGACCTCCAAACTTCGTGTGGCCTTCAGATTAGCTCAAGAACAGTGCATAGAGAGCTTCATGGAATGGGTTTCCATGGCCGAGCAGCTGCATCCAAGCCTTATATCACCAAGTGCTATGCAAAGCGTCGGATGCAGTGGTGTAAAGCACGCCGCCACTGGACTCTAGAGCAGTGGAGATGTGTTCTCTGGAGTGACCAATCATGCTTCTCTGTCTGGTAATCCAATGGTTTGGTGGTTGCCAAAGAACGGTACTTGCCTGACTGCATTGTGCCAAGTGTAAAGTTAGGTGGAGAAGGGATTATGGTTTGGGTTTGTTTTTCAGGGGTTGGGCCCTTAGTTCCAATGAAATTAACTCTTAATGCTTCAGCATACCAAGACATTTTGGACAAATTCATGCATCCAACTTTGTGGGAACAGTTTGGGGACGGCCCCTTCCTGTTCCAACATGACTGCGCACCAGTGCACAAAGCAAGGTCCATAAAGACATGGATGAGCGAGTTTGGTGTGGAGGAACTCAACTGGCCTGCACAGAGCTCTGTCTTCAACCCGATAGAACACCTCTGGGGTGAATTAGAGCAGAGACTGCGAGTCAGGCCTTCTCGTCCAACATCAGTGCCTGACCTCACAAATGTGCTTCTAGAAGAATGGTCAAAAATTCCCATAAACACACTCCTAAACCTTGTGGAAAGCCTTCCCAGAAAAGTTTAAGCTGTTATAGCTGCAAAGGGTGGGCCAACTCCATATTAAACCTTACAGATTAAGAATGGGATGTCATTAAAGTTCATGTGCATGTAAAGGCAGGCGTCCCAACACTTTTGGCAATATAGTGTATAAAAATCTAAAAATGACTTATACCTACTTAAAACTGACCTAAACCTAAAAAAACTGAAGAACTGACTTTAAGACCCAGAGGGACAGCTCATTTGCTCCATATAGAGCTATAAGGCCATCAAGTGGAAAGAGTCATGATATATCACGTACTATATATTTTTTTTTCCACAAGAAGTCGGCAAAGACATCCAATCTAAGATATTCAGAGCTGAATTAAAAGGGTTATGCATGAAATTGTGTTATTTTGAATTTAAGAAAAGAAAGAATGTGCTTAAATTATTATTTATTTATTATGTATCGAAAAAGTCTAGTAATTTAAAGGCAAAAAACCCCAGAAATATAGAAAAATTATTATCAAAATTAAATTAAATAAGCTTTCTGGACAAAACAGAACATTAATGTAAAGTTTTTTAGTTTTCTCCACAATTTTACCTGAGCTCTCTTGTGCAGTATTTCTATGTCCGACTGAGCGGTAGACATGGTTCGCCAATCCACATTCGGCAGCCCAGTGAATCCAAACATCCCCTCTGCACCAAACATCAATCTGAGCAGAGGCAGGGGAAAAAAACAGAGACAGAATGACAGGTCGTAATGATGCCTTGCAGCCCCTGAGGATCTGTGCTTTTTTAAAGCATTTCTCACTTGTCTTATATGTAGCCGGAGACAGGGCCATCCTCGTGTTATGGAGCATCAGAGATAATAATGCTCAGGCGGTGTTGGCATGTGGTGGGAGACTGAATGCGTGACCTCCTCTTGGTCTGGCTGTGGAGAGCTGGTTGGTGGTGGGTTGGAAGCAGAGGGCTTTTGACAAGGTGCAGCTTAAGTGATGTGCTCTAATGAGCTCTAATGAATGGGGGCAGACAGATGAGACAGAGGCAGGACTGCAGGAGCAGATAGAGCCTGTCTAGGGTAAAACACGTTAGTGAGAGATTATGACATTAGGAAGTGCAGTGTATCATCTCTCATGTCAACACCACTCACTCAACCAGAAACATTTTGATGCTCAGGAAACTTGATGGATTTGCTAATAGAGTGCTGTAGTGACAAAGTATTTTTGTACTCCAAGCCGAAAGTTTGCATCACCCATTATCCCTCGACAAAAACCCATTAGTCACTGGCGACTTTTGGATTATTACATAAAATAAGCTTTGTGACCAACAAAAGGTTATGATTTTGCTAATCATAATAATCTTCACAAACTTTGAATTTGGAATCACAAAAGGTAAAAAGCTAAAAATAGGCTAGAAACAAACCATTGTTTGTTAAAATGTTATTTTTAAAAAAACAAAACAAAAAAAACAATCCATGAAAGTTGAGTTAGAAATGAAAAAACATTATAAACAAAATGAGGTTATGAAAGTGGACTATTAAGTAGATGAGTTTTCCCACTGTGCCCCCAGAGCTAAATTGCATGGATGTTATTTGAAAATATACACAAAACCATATAAGGTGTACACTATACAGTGTCATTTTTCACTGTTTGTACTCCCCAAAAAAGTGTATTCATAAATCTGTCATACTGGAATCTTATTTTGATTAAGTCACCTGTTTTTAAAGTTACGCCACATCCCTAGGTATCATTTTGTTTAATGTGTTTAAATTATCCATAACCAACATGACCTGCTTTATGTTGTCATGGCAACAAAGTAGAAAGATTGAATATGTAGTCCTGTAATTTTTTGGGATAAATTCTTTTGACATTTTTTGTTGCAGGAATCAAAATTCTTATTTAGTATAGATTGTCATTTTGGTAAAAAGTGCTTATTAACATCAAACGGGTCTGTCAGTTATTTCCTCTAGTTCTTTTTTATCTGATAATTTTTTTTTCTCTTTTGTCTGAGTATGAAGACTTTATTCTTATAGCATGAACAGCGTAAATTAATCTCTTCTGCCTCTCTTCAAGTCATTGTTGCCTGAGAGATCTCAAAACTGCCTTGTCGTTGTTTTGCTAGTGCATCATTATCTTTTAGTTCACAAAAGCTGAAAACAAGAGCTACAGTATAGTAGACTGGATGTATATGTGAGTGGAGAGGCACATGAAAGGACCCTCCTTCTTGTAACACTGTCCATAATGTTGAAGGAGGACTTTAACGTAAAGTTTAAACAACAAAATAAAATTCAAAACAGAAAGAAAAACAGGTGGCAGCCACTGTTCAGCAGACTGCCTCATGAACATACATAATGCTTCAAGTCTGTAGCTCTATCTCTGTCCCACACTGTAGTCACCAGAGTCACCATGAAAGCAAAATTAACCATTCTTATTTTGTTATATGGAATATTTCAGTATTTATTATAAATGATTTATCAGTGCACAATATTAGTATTATTCTTTTGGTAACACTTTACAATAAGGTTGTAATAGTTAACATTAGTTAATGCATTACTTAACATGAACTAACCATGAACAACACCTCGGTTCAGCATTAGTTAATCTTTGTTAACATAAGTTCATAAAAATACAGCTGTTCATGGTTTGTTCATGTTCGTTCACAGTGTATTAACTAATGTTAACAAGATTTTAATAATTCGTTAGTAAATGTTGAAATTAACAAAGATAAATAAATGCTTTATAAGTGCAGTTCATTATTAGTTCATGTTAACTAATGTAGTTAACTACTGTTAACTAATGAAATCTTATTGTAAAGTGTTACCATTATTTTTTAATTAATGTGTCCTTGTAATCTTTAAAGGAATAGTTCACACAAAAATGAAAATGTTGTCATCCTTTACTCACCCTTATGTTGTTCCAAACCTGTATTAATTTCTTTCTGGTGCTGAACACAAAAAAATACATTTTAAAAAATGTTGGTAACCAAACAATTTCTGTTCCCCATTGACTTCCTTTGTATTTTTTTCTTTTTATACTATGGAAGTCAATGGGGACCAGCAACATTTTGGTTAGCAACATTCTTCAAAACATCTTTCTTCATGCAGGATTGGAACAACTTGAGGTTGAGTGGTCCTGGAAGTCCCCGTGCTTCCCTCCTCCGCCTTCTCTGCCCTTGATGGGGCCGTGGCCAAGGGTACACTGGGGTCCCCCCACTCTTGAACACTCTGTTGCGCACTACGGTGTCCATGGAGGGCTTCGACGTGGCGTGGCTATCCTAAGCAATCCTCCCCCCCCCCCAAAGTCTGTGGGCTCGTCTACTTCGGTGGCGTGGTCCTGCAGAGCTACGGGGCAGGCCACCGCCCCTTTGCACATGCACGAGGGTGGAGCCGACCCAGGGAAGTTCAATGAGTTGCGTGCCACCACTGATCCCGCCGTGAAGGTGGCCACACGCTCCCTGGGTCGGGCGATGTCCACAGCTGTGGTCCGGGAGAAACACCTGGCCTTACCTGGTGAGGTGGAGGACGTTGAGCGGGCCCGCCTGAGAACTGTGCCCAATGGTTCTCGGCCGCCCGAAAGCAGACTGAGGCTGTAACACGTACTGCCCCAGCAGCCAGCTGCTGCACCCAGCCGCCTCAGCCTGCTCACCGCCGAGGGCTCACTGCTGACTGTGCCCCCACACCGGGACGCTACGACTCCCATGTCTGGGCCAGTCATGCTGCCTCGCTGCCCCACCCGGGGTACGTCTGTGGTTCCAGTGACCCTGCTGGTCAGTTCCTGGGAGCCTGGCTACAGCTTCAGGGACTGTCTGCTGGGTCGCGAAGACCATCAGGCTCGGCTACGCGAGTCAGTTCGCGCAGGCTCCTCCCTGCTTCCAGGGAGTCCGTGCTCCGTGGTGGGGCCCGATAGAAGGCCCCAGTCATGTGTGCGGAGGTTGCCACCCTACTGGCGAAGGGTGCGATTGAGCCTGTCCCTCCAGCCGAAGTGAAGTCCGGCTTCCTCAGCCCTTACTTCATTGTACCCTAGAAAACCGGTGGGTTATGGCCAATCCTGGATCTGCACATCTTGAATGGATACCTTCACAGGCTTCCGTTCAGGATCTTGACAGCGAAACGCCTTTTTAAATGCGTTCGTCCAGCCGATTGGTTTGCAGCGATCGACCTGAAGGACACCTACTTCCGTCTCCATCCTACCTCGACACAGACCGCTCCTATGGTTTGCTTTCGAGGGGCAGGCATATCAGTACGCGGTCCTCCCATTTGGGCTAGCACTGTCCCCTCGCGTCTTCATGAAGATTGTCGAGGCCGCCCTTGCACCGCTCAGGCAGCACAGGGTTCGCATCCTGAACTACCTCGACGACTGTTTCATAACGAGTCACTCTCGAGCGCAGGTTTGCGAACACAGAGACCTAGTGCTCCAGCACTTAGCCCGTCTGGGCCTTCGGGTCAATTGGGAGAAGAGCAAACTTTGCCCCGTGCAGAGGATCTCTTTTCTCGGTATGGATATCGACTCGGTCGATATGTGCGCTCAGCTTACGAGCGAGCGCGCGCAGTCTCTGCTGACTTGCCTCCGTCAAATCGAGAGCAAGAGTGCGGTTCCACTGAAACTGTTTCAGAGGCTCCTGGGGCATATGGCATCTGCAGCCGCGGTGACGCCGCTCGGATAGCTTCATATGAGACCGCTTCAGCATTGGCTTCGCGATCGAGTCCCGAGATGGGCATGACGGTCTGGCACGCTCCGGGTCCTAGTAACTCGGGCCTGCCTTCAGACGCTCACCCCGTGGTCGAACCTCAGCTTTCTACGGGCTGGTGTGCCCTTAGAACGAGTTTCCAGGCATGTTGTTGTGTCAACAGATGCCTCCGCCACAGGTTGGGGTGTGCAATGGACATGCAATGGACATGCTGCCGCGGGCTCCTGTACAAGATCCCAGCGCCGCCTGCATGTCAATTGCCTCGAGTTGCTGGCAGTACGGTTCGCCCTGCACCGCTTTCGAGCGTTGCTGAAGGGTCAACATGTACTAGTCCGGTCAGACAACATGGCCACAGTAGCGTACATCAACCACCAGGGCGGTCTACACTCCCGCCGTATGTCTCAACTCGCCAGCCATCTCGTTCTATGGAGTCAGAAGCACCTGAGGTCCCTTCGTGCTGTCCATATCCTGGGAGAACTGAACCGTGCAGCCGACGAACTCTCGCGGTCTCAGCCACTTCCTGGAGAATGGAGACTCCATCCCCAGGCGGTCCAGCTGATTTGGGAACAGTTCGGCGACGCACAGGTAGATCTGTTTGCCTCCAACGACTCTTCCCATTGCAGCCTGTTTTATTCCCTGACCGAGGGAACGCTCGGCACAGATGCACTGGCGCACAGCTGGCCGTGGGGCCTACGCAAATATACGTTCCCTCCAGTGAGCCTTCCCGCACGAGTCCTGTGCAAGATCAGGGAGGACTAGTAGCAGGTCATGTTGGTCGCCCCGTATTGGCACGGCCAGACCTGGTTCTAAGAACTGTTACTCCTTGCGACAGCCCCTCCCTGGCCTATCCCTCTGAGGAAGGACCTCCTCACTCAGAGACGGAGCACCCTCTGGCACCCACGTGGTGGCTACCACCACTTCCGCTAGGGCAGAGTCCACTCTGCATGCCTATGCGTTGAAATGGAACCTCTTCGTCACCTGGTCTTCTTCCCGCCAAGAAGACCCCTGGAAATGCCCGATCGGGTCCATGCTCTTGTTCCTCCAAGAGGGGTTGGAGCGAAGGCTGTCTCCCTCCACCCTTAAAGTTTATGTGGCCGCAATATCTGCCCACCACGATTTCTTTGGGGGACAAAAAGGTAAGTCAGCACGACCTGGTGATCAGGTTCCTGAGGGGAGCCAGGAGATTACATCCTCCTTGCTCTCCCCTCGTACCCTCTTGGGACCTCTCATTAGTCTTAGATGCTCCGCAGAGGTCCCCCTTTGAGCATTTGCGGTCAGTTGATCTTAAGTTCTTGTCTATGAAGACAGCTCTCCTGACCGTATTGGCCTCCATCAAGAGAGTAGGGGACCTGCAGGCATTTTCGGTTGACGAAGCGTGCCTGGAGTTCGGGCCGGATAACTCTCACGTGATCCTGAGACCCCGGCCCGGATATGTGCTCAAGGTTCCCACCACTCCGTTCAGAGACCAGGTGGTGAACCTGCAATCGCTGCCCGTGGAGGGGGCAGACCCAGCCTTGGCATTGCTCTGACCAGTACGCGCTCTCCGCGCTTACGTAGACAGGATGCAGTGTTTCAGGACCTCAGACCAGCTCTTTGTCTGTTATGGTGGAGAGCGGAAGGGAAGAGCTCTCTCAAAGCAGATATTGTCTCACTGTATGGTGGACACCATTGTTTTGGCTTACCAGCAGCAAGGTCGACCATGTCCCCTTGGGGTCAGGGCCCACTCCACTCGGAGTGTGGCCTCCTCTTGGGCTTTAGCGCATGGCGCCTCACTAACAGACATCTGCAGAGCTGCAGGCTGGGCGACACCTAAAACATTCGCCAGATTCTACAATCTCCGAGTGGAGCCAGTGTCCGACTATGTACTCGCCTCTACTAGTGGCCGGTAATGGACCAGGCTCAGGTGTCTTCGCTTGCTCGCCATTCCACTCCACGGACGGGGTATTCTGCTCAGGTGAGCTTTCCAAAAGCCCTGAGTTCCTCCAGCACTGTCGACGCCGACATTAGTAAGTCTGCCCTTTCGAGCCAGACCCTCATGTCCGGCCATGTGCCCCGTGTGCATGTTTCCCCTCCGGCGACCCCCACACGTGTATTTCCACCGTAAGCCCGTGCTGCTGAACTCTTGGCTCCGCAGCAGTAACATAATGCGATGTTGCCATCGTACTTCCTTATATACCCACGATGTGGGGCGAAGTTACGCATGCAAATTCCGCATGCCCATGGCATTGGCACTGCCATTGGGCGCTGTTAGATTCCTCGAAGGTAATTGGCTTCTAAGCAAAACCCCCCATTCGTTAGTCACTAACGTTACGTCTCTGTTCCCTCCTCAGGGAACGAGGGTTACATACGTAACTGAGACGTTAACATTAGTTAACTACATTAGTTAACATTAAACTGTACTTATAAAGCATTTATTTGTCTTTGTTAATGTTAATTTCAACATTTACTAATACATTATTAAAATCTTGTTAACATTAGTCAATGCACTGTGAACTAACATGAACAAACCACGAAAAGCTGTATTTTTATTAACTAACATTAACAAAGATGAACAAATACAGTAACAAATGTATTGCTCATGGTTAGTTCATGTTAGTTAATACATTAACTAATGTTAACAAATAAGACCTTATTGTAAAGTGTTACTGCTTTTTCTTTGCAGTTTGGCCGTTCGTCCACATGCAAAGCAGTATCCGGACACTGAAACCAAACTTTTTTGAAAACTCCTGCCAGGGTGAACATTTTTAGAAACTCCGGTTGCAGTGTAATCGTGTGGATGGAGATTTTGGCTTTTTGCGTCAGAACCGGAACGGCACTACCATTTTTTCATGTGGACGCTATATATACACTCACCTAAAGGATTATTAGGAACACCATACTAATACTGTGTTTGACCCCCTTTCACCTTCAGAACTGCCTTAATTCTACGTGGCATTGATTCAACAAGGTGCTGAAAGCATTCTTTAGAAATGTTGGCCAATATTGATAGGATAGCATCTTGCAGTTGATGGAGATTTGTGGGATGCACATCCAGGGCACGAAGCTCCCGTTCCACTACATCCCAAAGATGCTCTATTGGGTTGAGATCTGGTGACTGTGGGGGCCATTTTAGTACAGTGAACTCATTGTCATGTTCAAGAAACCAATTTGAAATGATTCGAGCTTTGTGACATGGTGCATTATCCTGTTGGAAGTAGCCATCAGAGGATGGGTACATGGTGGTCATAAAGGGATGGACATGGTCAGAAACAATGCTCAGGTAAGCCGTGGCATTTAAACAATGCCCAATTGGCACTAAGGGGCCTAAAGTGTGCCAAGAAAACATCCCCCACACCATTACACCACCACCACCAGCCTGCACAGTGGTAACAAGGCATGATGGATCCATGTTCTCATCCTGTTTACGCCAAATTCTGACTCTACCATCTGAATGTCTCAACAGAAATCGAGACTCATCAGACCAGGCAACATTTTTCCAATCTTCAACTGTCCAATTTTGGTGAGCTTGTGCAAATTGTAGCCTCTTTTTCCTATTTGTAGTGGAGATAAGTGGTACCCGGTGGAGTCTTCTGCTGTTGTAGCCCATCCGCCTCAAGGTTGTGTGTGTTGTGGCTTCACAAATGCTTTGCTGCATACCTCGGTTGTAACGAGTGGTTATTTCAGTCAAAGTTGCTCTTCTATCAGCTTGAATCAGTCAGCCCATTCTCCTCTGACCTCTAGCATTAATAAGGCATTTTCACCCACAGGACTGCCGCATACTGGATGTTTTTCCCTTTTCACACCATTCTTTGTAAACCCCAGTAACTGAGCAGATTGTGAAATACTCAAACCGGCCCGGCTGGCACCAACAACCATGCCATGCTCAAAATTGCTTAAATCACCTTTCTTTCACATTCTGACATTCAGTTTGGAGTTCAGGAGATTGTCTTGACCAGGACCACACCCCTAAATGCATTGAAGCAACTGCTATGTGATTGGTTGATTAGATAATTGCATTAATGAGAAATTGAACAGGTGTTCCTAATAATCCTTTAGGTGAGTGTATATATATATATTTTTTTAAACTCAGGAGGGAAAAACATCTAGTTTAGAAAAATACCCACGTACACGTGGACTAGGCCTTATGCTACATTCACACCAAACGCAAATAGAAAGTCAAAATCATGTCTACCGCGTCTAGTTGGATGCTCAAACATTTTGAATCCATTCGCACGTCCACAGCGGATTGGACGCGCATATAAATTGAGCGTTTGAAGTGAAATAGACGCATTTTCAAGGCGCTTCAGGAGAAATTTGTCATAAAACACCACTCTGCCTTTTTTTCATTTTCATTAAAAAAATATATTAAACATTAATAGCCACACAAATGTGGTCCAGGCAACGCACTACCTACATTATCTTTAATAGTATGAATGTATATTTAAATTTCCTAAAAAATAAAGTTATGAAACTTCTCTTTGCCCTCAGTCAAAACGATTCGGCAGACAACAAATTATAGAATCATGACACCCAAAATCGACCGTTAGATCTACACAAGACAAATTCTATCTCATGTTTTACCACTACAGAGGCATCCGAGCCAGCGGCAAACGTCAGAAGGACTGGCCGAGGAAAGGCTGCTCTTGTTGGGGTTAATGAGCGCTGAGCGCCCGGTGATCGCCTGGATCTCAAAACTCCAAAAACGCAAGATATATTTTTTTAAATAGGTGCTCTCTTTATAAATAAACCACAGATTTGAGCTTTAAACAACTACATTCTCACCTGAAAAAGTCTTAAAATTAAATTTTGTGACACAATAACAGTAGTATTTTTAAATTATGTGGGGTTTCTCATCACGTCACTTTACCACATGACAGCAGCAAGCAGGCTCCTGATTGGTTAACGCTGCGCAAAGTTCAGATTTTTCAACTCGGGCATCAGACGTGAATTCACTTCAAATGCGTGAATGCACAAAATGCACCAAATAAAATCACTTGCGCATATCGTGCCACAGGACCTCCAGACGCGCGTCAACGCGTCTTTACATTGACTTAACATTGAAATCACTCGCTCTAGACGCTCTTTGTGTGTCTTTGACGCATTTGGTGTGAACGCAGCATTATACTCCCTGTTCTGTTCATTCCTTTGTCAGTTATTGTTCAATGTCATGCAGTCTTTACAGTATGTGAGTCAACAGTAAATGTTATTTTGACAGTATCCTGTTTCCACATCTTCCTTTATCAGCTCCCCGTGACAAAGAACAAATAATTAAATTACAAATAGCACAAATAAATACAATAGAACAAAGATGCAAATGAAATAAACACCTACTCTTCAAGTGCAAAAAGATGTGAAAGAGCGCTCAATCAAGTTCCTTTCAAGGAAAGTCTTTTCACTCGGCGGCCATATTTGCAACGCCTCCGGGCATCTATTTTGGGCATTCAAGACCAAGTCCTATCTATTTGAATAGGGGAATTCTGAAATCTCAAAAACTGCTTGACGGACTCACAATTAATTAACACATTTCAAATCAGCAACAAAATGTGACATGAACTGTCCCATAAATGTTGTTTCTCATGCTCGAATAGCGTTAAAAGCTTATTTTTCAGGCTAGACCAGCCAATGTGAATGTGCAATCATAAGTGCAAGTCTCAAGTTCCTATGGGAACTGGAGCTTCTAACGGCAGCTGCAGTGATGCAATGACTTTACCAATCAGCAATTGGCTCTTTTACTTTAGAAGGCAGGACGTATTCCGCCATATTGCACGTTGCAGTTTCTTCCATTCATAAGTAAAAGAAGTAAACTGTCTTTGGCTCAATTCACTATTTGTGTGCTGTGAGAAGCAGCTTTCTGGGCGCACACTTAAGATGTTTGTGCACAGAAAAATAAGATTCTGCCAGTTACTGCAAGTACCAATAGTATAGAGCCACAAAATACATTTCTGGATGTTAAACATGACCTGCACATAAGAAAGGTCTTGTTGTTTCTCCTTTTTAATTCAATTGCATTCTCTGATTGGTCAGCACTGGAGCAGCATGTGGTAGAGGGCATATCAAGTGAATGCATTGATTGAATGTGCTAAACCCAATCAAATGATTTAAACATTTCAAAGAAAGAAATCATGTTTCAGACACAGGGCACTGACTAAGTCTGTGCCAAAAATCATGCACTATACCCTTATAGGGCACTATTTGAGGGACAACCATTTGTAGAGGTGTCCGAAACCATAGTGGACGTTATCGAGGGCACTTATTCAGACCAACAATGCACCACGGTCCACGGGGGATTTTGCATATGTGGAGTGGGTGCTGAAACCTGTCCTTCTACCCAGTCTCTGCTATCCCCTGTCAGCCCCTCTGTTCCTCATCAGCCTCCTCTCTGGCATCCTACAGTGTTGTTCCAGTACATCGGGTCTCCGTCTGTGCCTAGGCCTCCACCACTATAGGCTCTGTCACTATCTATCATTGTCATGGCCGCGTCTAGGAAATCCCTGCCATGGGTCCTTCCTCCTTCGACACCAAAATGGGTTTCAATCCTTTTTTTGTACCAAGCAAAAAAAATACCAACCCTAAACTTTTGAACAGTGGCTCATAATAATGACTTAATAATCAATAATAAATATTTTAATGGCACTGCAATATAAATATCATGGCAAAGTATACAAATACATGAAAATGGTTAACTTTTATATACACAGTTATACACTCACCTAAATTATCTAATCAACCAATCACATGGCAGTTGCTTCAATGCATTTAGGGGTGTGGTCCTGGTCAAGACAATCTCCTGAACTCCAAACTGAATGTCAGAATGGGAAAGAAATGCTGTTTCACTAAACGAGGTTCGGGAGGAACATGTCAGATAATTGACACAGGTGGAGAGTACTCAGCTAATCAACAAAGAGGTATATATATACGCAGCCGTCCTACCTCCATTTTGTTGACAGTTTTTTCAGCATCCCTCCACCACCCCTTCTCCACATCTTGCCCTATCTTTTAGTTCTAAACCACTTACATACGGGGGGTACTCTGGGTTCGGGCCGAAGTCCGAGCTCGAAGCCCCCCCCCCCCCCCCCCCCCGGACAGCACGCCAAATACGCAATTCAATTAACTCTCTACAAATTATATGTAAGTGTGAACTCGTGAAAGGTGATTTAAGCAATTTTGAGCATGACATGGTTGTTGGTGCCAGACGGGCTGGTCTGAGTATTTCACATTCTGCTCAGTTACTGGGATTTTCACGCACAACCATTTCTAGGGTTTACAAAGAATAGTGTGAAAAGGGAAAAACATCCAGTATGCGGCAGTCCTGTGGGCGAAAATGCCTTGTTGATGCTAGAGGTCAGAGTAGAATGGGCCGACTGATTCAAACTGATAGAAGAGCAACTTTGACTGAAATAACCACTCGTTACAACCAAGGTGTGCAGCAAAGCATTTGTGAAGCCACAACATGCACAACCTTGAGGCAGATGGGCTACAACAGCAGAAGACCCCACCGGGTACCACTCATCTCCACTACAAATAAGAAAAAGAGGCTACAATTTGCACGAGCTCACCAAAATTGGACAGTTGAAGACTGGAAAAATGTTGCCTGGTCTGATGAGTCTCGATTTCTGTTGAGACATTCAGATGGTAGAGTCAGAATTTGGCATAAACAGATTGTGAATGTGATGAAAATAATATTGTGCACACTGCAGCCTATTTCCTCATGTTCTCTCTCCTGTAATGATCTTTGCTGACTCGCCTCATTGCCTGCTTCAAAACATTCAAACATGGTGCTCAGCACCCACACATTCAAACAGATATGGCCAATGTTTATTCTTCCTGTTGACTTTGTCTTTAAAAAGCAGATAAAGCATGAGAGGCATGTTTCCTCTCCCTGAAAATCCAAACATGGCTCGTGTACCAACATAACCCTACATCCCCCTTCAGAAATTGTATTTACCACAGATATTAAACTGGAATGAAAGCGAGGCCCTGGGAGGACAACAAAATTGATCAAATGTTGCTCCTTTTTTATCCCTTTCTCAAAGAGAGGGGGATTTTGAAAAAGCAATTAGACCTGTGCGGAGAGCAGGAACTCAAACGCAGTGATAGCTGAGCATGGTAATGGGCCAGAGGGAATGTGACGGGTATATGGTAGAACTGCCCAGAGTGAGTCTCCATCTGCTGCAGCTGCTGCGCACTAATTAGCCCAGCAACAGTGACAAGGCACATTAAGAGTTCTGATTCAGGCTCCTAGGCAGAATTAAGGAAACGCTGGGTAGTCACAGCCCCCAGAGCCACTTAAATGTCGGAAAGAGGTGGCATCGATCATCGAGCGCTATCAGTTATGCTGTTTGAGTGACTAATGCATTTGATCGCCCAAGCTTGCAGTTCCCACAACACCTCTTTGTTAAAAATGCAAGCGTTAATTGGCTTGTAATGCTTTGTTGCTCTCTTAACATATTCCTCTGATGTTTAAATACACGAGAGCTTGTTGCTTGGCTTGATTTGAAAGTGATTTTTTCTTTGAATATGCATTTTAGTTCTTAGCTCCAGCAAGTGAATCAAATTAAAACAATGCACTGTAAAAAAAAAAAAAAAGGAAAAAAAAGCAACTACATATTTTCCAGTTTACAGGATTCTTTTAAGTCACAAATACTAAGAAATGTTAAAAATTAAGTAAAACCCCTTTTCAGACCAAGAGAAATCCCCCAAATGTTTTCTCACAACATTAGTCAAACACAGTTTTCTGAACAAATTGAATAAGATTGCTGAAATGTTAAAGGTTTGTGAGTTCCCAGCATGCACTGCTGTATTATACTGTATACATTTATTTATTAAATACATACCATTATGACCCGTGAAGGCATGGACTCCACTAGAGACACCAAGATGTAAGCAGCATATCCTTTAAGTCCTGTAATTTGCAAGGTGGGGCCTCCGTGGATCGGACTTGTTTGTTCAGCACATCACACAGATGCCCGATTGGATTGAGATCTGGGGAATTTGCTTCTCAAACCATTCCTGAAACATTTTTGCTTTATGGCAGGGTTCATTATCCTGCTGAAAGAGGCCACAGCCACGAGGGAATACGCTTAGGTAGGTGGTATGTGTCAAAGTAACATCCACATTGATGGCAGGACCCAAGGTTTCTCAGCAGAACATTGCCAAAGCATCACACTGCCTCCACCGGCTTGTCTTCTTCCCATAGTGCATCCTGGTGCCATGTGTTCCCCAGGTAAGCGCCGCACACGAACCCGGCCATCCATGTGATCTAGTGCCTGCAGCGGCAGTGGCACCGATCAGACTTTCTAAACAGAATGCATTGCATTTGCCAGGCACCGATCGGCCAAAGCCGCTTTAAGACAAGCCTCCGAGGTTAGCCAAAAATAGGGTAATGCTGCAGTACGCAGGGAAGGAGACCAGAGGCCTTTTTTAAAATGGATGTCAATGGAGGATAGGCTTCTTTAAAGGGGTACTTCAGTGCTGGGAAGATGAATGTGTATTTAAACTGGGTCATTTATGTAGTAGAAATGTGAAATCAAATTCAAAAATAGTTCCTTCTAGACTGAGAAAAGACAGAAAATGTATTTTTGTCTCATGTGGATGAAAGACAACAACTCCCAGAATGCACTTGCTTCGCTGCTCAATGAGGCCACTCCCAAAGCCACGGCTGCTGGTTATCACTTGCCCACCATTACACCGTGCCCACTGTCGTTTTGATTTTCATACTAATAAAATATATTTGTTCAGTTAGAGAATAGACACTACAATTAAAAACTGAACGTGTCTTTTTGATAAAGTGTGAGCCGAACGAAAGTCATGGCACAGACGCAGCAGAAGTCAGATTTCATTCATCATGAGAGCAAAGAGCTGAGCAGAGCTGAGGTAAGTGCGGCAGTCATTCACGGCGCATGTCCAGTCTGGCGCGTTTTCAGATCATGCCTATGGAAGCTTAACTTTCATAGGAATTCACTGAAAAGTTGAAACACTCACTTTGCTCCGCACCGCTCTATTATGAAAGCCAGAGCCAAGCGGCCGTGCGCATTTACATTCTGTGAGTGAGATCCCACCCCTATGGGCTCGGTTGATAACATGTGGAACTAGCTCCTTCTACTGGCTGTAGTCTCTAGCCTCTGGCCAAACAATCCTCAGATAACACAAAATGACGATATTTGCGTCATCTGAGGATTTTTTTCCAGAAATAAAATGCATAATTCATAATTGTTTGATAAGAGAAGTCATGAACAATTGTGCAACAAGTAGGATTCAGTTTACGGCACTTCTTAAAGTGTCATGAAACCCCTTTCCACTTGTTGGTAAAATGTATGAGTGCTTTTAGTGTTTTCAGCGATGTGCAGCCTGTACATATATTTTCACATCTCATAAATGTGTTTTGGGGTTTCATGACCCTTTAATCATGGCATCCACAAACAGTGATTGACAGTCTTACAAGGCTGTAATGGGATTGGTTAACAAGGCACACGTGATCCAAGTTGGCTGTTACACTTTCTCCAATGGTAGAGCCATTATATATATACCAGTGATGCGCGGGTCAATGTATAAACAACCTGACCAACGTTTTCAATTAACCCGCCCGCAACTCGGAGCACAAAAAAACCCCAAAAGAAAATATTGTACCCGACCCGCTTCCTGACCTGCATTTTTTAAATGTAGTAAATGCTCATCGTAGCATCATTGGGCCATAGACGTAGGGACTAGGGGTGCGGGGGGTATGGCCGCCGCAAACTGTTCTTTTTCTGAATGCTGTATGATATAGCCTAGTGTTATGTAATAAAGGCTTGATTTATTCATTTATTTTGTTTCATTTTCTTAACAATTAAGATGCTGCATGTGTTTATCCAGTCTAATCGAAGTGTGCATCTCTCCCCCACTTTACCAACAAAAATCCCGCCCCCTCTCAGAAAATACATACAACTGACATTACTGCTATATGCGTTATTAGCCTATTAAAATTGTACTTTGCATTGCTCAGTTCGTGTTGGGAAATCGGGCATTTTGTCCCGCGTCAGCATTTATTCAAAAATTAATAACGCTCAACATTCAAAAGGTAAAATAATTTTTCCCACTTTGTTACGTATGCTGTTTGGGGGTGACACGCAGGTAAAGCTGCGACAGCTCGAGTTAGAATCAGCGACGGTTGGCTCTGACCGAATTGCGCAGTCTAATCCTGTTAGTCCTGTTGTTTCTTCAGTTAATTCGGCAAACTCTGTGAGTGATGTTTCGACCGCTACATTTGATATTAGTAAACATATCGCTTTAGTGCCTCACTTTCGGGAATCTGAAGTGGATGCGTATTTTGCTGCTTTCGAGCGTGTGGCTGCTGCTCTTCGTTGGCCAAAAGATGTTTGGTGTCTTTTATTACAATGCCGTTTGGTGGGTAAAGCACAGGATGTTTGTTCGGCACTATCGTTAGAGGAAAGCTTGCAATATGATGTAGTAAAGAACGCTGTTCTTCGCGCCTATGAATTGGTGCCTGAAGCGTATCGGCAACGTTTCAGAAACCATAGGAAGGTAGCTCAACAAACCTTTGTGGAATTCGCCCATGAGAAGGGAGTTCTTTTTGATAAATGGTTGTCTATGAATAACGTGCAGGATTTGAGTTCATTGAGAGAGCTAATGCTTTTGGAAGATTTAAAAAATTGTTTGTCGGAACGAGTAGTCACCTACTTGAATGAGCAAAAGGCTGCGTCGCTTCACAAGCCACGGTCCTTGCAGATGAGTACGTGTTAATGCACAAGAGTGTGTTTGTGGTAAACCGACTAGAGAAAACCGTGAGTGCGTCTTCAGCTCAGAATTTGAGTACCTGTGCAAAAAGTATTTCACCACCGAATAAGGAGGTATGAGAATGCTTTCATTGTCACAAGACAGGACACCTGATTTCTGATTGTCTCGTATTAAAACGTAAGAATCAGCATGGACAGTTCAAATCTGTTAATTTTGTGAAGACTGTGCCTGAAGCCGTTTTAGAGAAGGATGAGATTGATGCAGAGTTCAAGCCATTTGTGATGAAGGGGTTAATCTCTGTAAATGGCAAATCTGACGATCAGAAAGAGGTGAGAATTTTGCGAGATACGGGAGCGATCCAGTCACTTGTAATCTCTAATGCACTTCCATTATCAGAACAGACGTTCTGTGGGTCAAGTGTTTTAGTTCAAGGGATTGAAATGGGGGTCGTACAGGTACCGTTGCATCAGATACATTTACACTGTGATTTAGTCTCAGGTTTTGTTAAGGTGGGTGTACTTTCTTCTTTTCCTGTGAAGGGGGTCGCATTCATTCTGGGGAACGATTTGGCAGGAGGTAAAGTGTTGCCCGTACTTGAAGTCGTTGAGAGACCTAACTGTTTTATTCCTGCTGATGATATCTCTGATAATTTTCCGGATGTATTTGCAGCTAGTGTAGTTACGCGTGCACAAAAACGAAGAATTGGAGACGACATTGTGCTGTCTGATTCTTTTATGTCACCTGTGTTTAATGAGACAGATTCTGAGTTAGATCACAAGAGTTCTGAAGAGGTTAGACAGGATAGACATTCTGTTGATGTTGTGACTGCGTCCGAGTTGTTAACTGAACCTATTTCTCATGAACGCATTAAGACTGCACAAAGGGAAGATGTGTCACTAGCTAATTGTTTTTCTGCTGCGGAAAGTTTTAAATCTGATGACCGTAGTTCGGCTAAATATGTGATTGAAAATGGGCTGTTGTTGAGGAAGTGGCATCCTCACACGGATGTGGAGAATGAGTGGGATGCTGTTTGTCAGATTGTTCTGCCTAGGGCCTATCGTAAACAAGTCTTGAGTTTGGCACATGATCATGAGTTAGCAGGTCACTTGGGGGTGACAAAAACTTACAATCGTATTCTCAAACATTTCTTCTGGCCTGGCTTGAAGAGAGATGTATCTCAGCACTGCCGCACCTGTCACGAATGTCAGGTGATGGGCAAGCCGAACCAAAAGATCCCGCCAGCGCCACTAATTCCGATTCCTGTCATTTGTGAACCGTTCGAGCATGTCATTTTGGATTGTGTGGGGCCTTTTCTGAAATCGAAAACAGGTAATCAATTTATTTTAACCATTATGTGTTCCGCGACACGTTTTCCGGAAGCAGTCCCCTTGAGAAGAATCACTGCACCTATTATTATTAAAGCTTTGCTTAAATTTTTTTCTACGTTCGTACTGCCGTGCAGACAGACCAGGGAACAAATTTCCTTTCTAATGTCGTTCGGCAAGTTTTGAAAACCTTGGGTATAACGCATCGAGTTTCGAGCACGTATCATCCTGAAAGTCAGGGCGTGATCGAACGTTTTCACCAGGCGCTGAAGTCAATGTTAAGGAAGTTTTGCCTGAGTTCTGGTAAAGAGTGGGATGAGGGAGTACCACTAGTATTGTTTGCAGTTCGTGAGGCAACTCAAGAATCTCTAGGATTTAGTCCCGCAGACTTGGTATTCGGGCATACAGTACGAGGTCCGCTAAAGGTAGTGAAGGACGGAATGATGAATGACACCAAGTTAGCAAAACAAAGCGTGCTGGATTATGTTAGCCGTTTCCGAGAACGACTGCATAATGCATGTTCATTGGCACAAGCATCTCTATCGGCCACACAAGAGGGCATGAAAAAACGCTACGATCAGAAAGCTGTTGTACGAGAAATTTGACCTGGCGACGAAGTTCTAGTATTGTTACCGATACCTGGTTCAGTTCTGACTGCTCGTTTCTCTGGGCCGTACCAAGTATCCAAGAGACTGAGTGAGACAGATTTTGTAATCTCTACGCCTGACCGTAAACGAAAATTTCGCACATGCCACATTAACATGTTGAAACTGTATTGTTCTCGTACGGTATCTGAAGAATCGCCGGAGGAAGTAGAAAAACCCGTTGCTGCTCGTAGTGAGGTTTTAGCTGCTGCAGCTATCGCTGTACCTGACTCTGCCACAGGGTCTGGGAATGTGTTGGTGCCACCTTCGGGTGAGTGTGATACTGATGATGGTGTTGCACTTCGTAATGATTTGTCGACGTGTGGGAGACTTGTGAATTCGGAAGTTCTGAGAAACTTGTCAGCTAAGCTTGACAATTTGTTTGAATCCCAGCAACAGGATATGATTCAGTTAATTCAAGAATTTTGTGTGCTGTTTGGTGATGTGCCAACACAAACCCATGTAATACAGCATGATATTCAATTGACCTGTGATTCTGCTATCAAACAACATGCTTATCGTGTGAACAATACCAAACATTCCGTGATGAAAACTGAGGTTGAGTATTTGTTGAGAAATGATTTAGCTGAACCTAGTTATAGTCCGTGGAGTTCTCCTTGCTTACTGGTCCCGAAGTCCGATGGTACATTTCGCTTTTGCACAGATTACCGAAAAGTTAACTCTGTGACTGTACCAGATAGTTATCCTCTTCCTAGGAAGGAAGATTGCATCGATAATCTTGGCTCTGCTAAATTCGTAACGAAATTAGATTTGCTGAAAGGGTATTGGCAAGTGCCATTGACTGCTCGAGCTGCAGAAATTTCAGCTTTCGTTACGCCGGATAACTTCCTACAGTACCGTGTTATGGCGTTCGGGCTGCGAAATGCCCCCGCAACTTTTCAGCGCCTTGTAAATGTTGTATTGTCAGGAGTTCAGAACTGTAATGCATACTTGGACGACTTGGTGATCTACTCATCTACATGGTCTGAGCATTTGACTGTTCTGCGGACAGTTTTTGAACGGTTGGCTGGCGCCTCACTTACAGTTAACTTGATCAAGTGTGAATTTGGTAAAGCCAAAATCACTTACTTGGGGAAGGAAGTAGGGCAAGGTCAAGTTCGTCCTGTTAGTGCCAAAGTATCTGCCATCGCGCATTTTCCGATTCCTACGACCAGACGCGAGTTACGTCGGTTTCTAGGAATGGCTGGTTACTACTGAAGTTTCTGCAAAAATTTCTCTGTTGTAATACATCCTTTGACCAGTTTATTAAGACCCGCAAATGCTTTTATTTGGACTGACGTGTGTCAGCATGCGTTTGACAGCGCAAAACTGTTGTTGACCAGTGCACGCTGCTCCGAATTTTTCACATGCTTTTAAGTTGGAAGTAGACGCTAGTGCTTTAGGTATGGGTGCTGTTCTTATTCAAGAAAATGACGATGGTCTTGAGCATCCAGTTTGTTACTTTTCTCGAAAATGCAATCGACATCAACGAAATTATTCTACCATCGAGAAGGAAGCTTTGGGTCTGATTCTGGCGTTACAGTTTTTCGAAGTTTATGTAGGTTAATCTGTTCTTCCTGTTACTGTGTACCACAATCCTTTGGTGTTCTTGACACGAATGTATAATCACAATCAACGCCTTATGCGTTGGTCGTTGATTGTGCAGAATTATAACTTGATTATCAAGCACAAAAAGGGTTCTGAAAATATCATCGCTGATACGTTATCCAGAGCATAAAAGCTGCCTTAGGAAACATCTTAAGGGGGTGAGTGTTACGTATGCTGTGCTACGTAGTCTGTGTTGAAATGTATATCACGCTGTGTATGGGTGAATGTGTTACGTATGCTGTGCTACGTATTCTGTGTTGAAATGTATATCACGCTGTGTATGGGTGAATGCGGTTGTACCAGCTGTCTGTTTCAGGAATGGAACGTGAGTGGAGGAACCGCCTATCAGTCAACGGACGTCAGACGCTGACGTCAGGATTGCGGGTAAGAGAGGTTGTGTGACAGGTAAGCAGGTCGCGACCTACATTTACCACACGTAGTTCATTCATGTATTAGCCACACCAGGTTTAGCAGTGGTGCTATTATTGTATGTTTTGTTTGGGTTAGTTAGGTAGTTTAGTTATGGCGTTTTCGGACGCTGAAGATGTTTCTTTCTACATCTTTTGTTGCTAGTTAGTTTATTTTCCTTAATCTTCAGTTAGATGAGTTTTGGTTATGTTTTGTTCTTTGATTTAAGCACCACTCGTTTGCTCCTTCCTCTCTCCCAGTTTGTTTGTTGACTTTTTGCTTTATCCTGCTTAATTGTATATTTTGTAAATATTCTTTATTTTCATTACTATATTACTTTTCACTTTATTACTTCACTTTATTGTCAAACAAATTAAATCTTTTTCAATTTAAGTCCTTGGTCTTGGGGTCATCCTTTTGCAGTCTTCCCTATACTGTCGGAAACGCGCACACGCTCATCCTGTGTTATGTCTGATAATATACTAGACAATGTAACATCTAATTAACGAGGGACGTAACACACTTGTATTAGTAGGCTTAGGCTATTTCGCCACGTGGATGCCCAATTGAAGCTCTCACAAGCACAAAATGCAGGCATAGAATATGTTAATAAAGTCTTTATTAACGAATTTTAGACGAACAAAAACAGGTAGGCTAAGCCAAAGACTGAGGCTACAATATCCATAAATAAATGTTCACAAATACCTATGAAGGGAAAACTGAAAACTGAAACACACAGTAAACTTAACCTGGGCTAAAGGGTGCCACTTGTTGGTTCACGAGTTCACACTTACATCAAATTAAATAGAGTAAATATTATGCGTATTTGGCGTGCTGTCCGGGGGAGGGCTCCGGGCTCGGAATTTTGCCCGAACCCAGAGTACCCCCCCCCCCCCCCCCCCCCCGTGATAGAAATAGTCTATAACTAGACTGCATGTATTAAGCTGATGTCTTATGTGAGTTTAATTACGTAAGTGAGGAGAAGGGGTGGTGGAGGGAAGCTAAGAAACTGTCAACGACAGGTAGGTAAATCGGCTGTCTATATACACCTCCTATCGATTAGTTGATTAACTTATTAGTTTAATGAGCTCCTCTTGTGTTCAATTAGGTTTACTTATCTGGGCCTGCTCCACTTGTGTTTAACAGTTTTCATTTCCTGAATGTGCTTCTCCCGAAATTTGTTTATAAAACTTCAATAAAAAAAAAAAAGTGGCCTAATACAAGATAAACGCAAAATATGCATTTGTATAAGAAAATAAAATAGGCTGCATTGTTTAGCCTACACAAATATATCCATAAAACTAACACAGGAACCTAAATCAGATACAGTAAACCTAACTTGGGCTTAAAAGGGCTATAAGATGCCCTAAAACAGAATAGCCTACTTATTTTTAGCTTTCCTCACGCTGTTTAGAAATAATATTGAATCAACCAGCAAGGAGGATCCTCTGCGTTCCAGCATTAAGTGCAGCCAGTGAGTGCACATTCAGCTCCGCAGGTCGTGTCATAGAGGCGAGAAGAAACCGTCTTTATTTCAAACAACCCGACCGACCACGACCCGAATATCATTAAAAATATTTTTGGATGACCCGTAACCGCGGGTGACCGCAGGCACCCACTCATTTTGGATCAACCCACGCATCACTGATATATACTGTATATACAGCTACTAAAATAATACATACATTTATTGTGTTACTAATTGAAAATTTGCTAAACAAGAAATCTATAGGTGCCTTAATGAATTTATTGGCTGAATGAGGCATTTGGTGAATGAACAAATTCCAATTCATAATGATAAAGTAGTGTTACTTAGCACAATATTTATGACAATAGCTGAGAGAACCTAATAATCTGAATGCAAAAAAAAAAAAAAGGATTCTCAAGATTTTTCACATGATAAACTGAGCAATAAAGGTGCATCAGCAAAACATCAGTCAAATGTGGGCTGCTTATCAAGATTAGAGAGCAGAGATGGTATTATCATTAAATATTACCCCAGTCATGACTGACACCCATGCACAATTAAAATCACACCTCAGTAAAAGTGGGGCCACCCACATTAAAATGATATCCCTCCATCTCCTCTCTAAAAGTGTATGTCTTGTAGAAATTTCGCAAGCATTCCTCCAACCACATTTTGTGCTGTTGTAGGTCTGAAAATAAGCAAATAATCAAGCATTTGAGAGAAAGATATTGTTTGCTGTGGTGAGAAACATTTGAGAAATGCTTACTTCGGGGTAGCTTTGTCATGTGCAAAACACACCTTTATGTATGAGCATGAAGATGTTATGAGGGTGAGACTGACTAACACACTTCCTCATCCTGCCACTTTTTTAAAATAATCTCTTCTATTTCGGCATAGGAAATCCAGATTGGTTAAATGAACATTGAACAATATGGAAAGTGTGGGATTACAAATGTAAGCATGTGTTAATGATCTGCTGATCCTATGTCCTAACATCACATGAAAATACAAACTAAGGTGAAGTACATTGTATTTAGCATTTAAGGTAACGATGACATCAGATGAATGATTCTGTTAAGCACAAATTTTAGCAAGAGGTTTCAGCCAGTTCCTTTTGTCTTGATTGTAAATCAAATGGAACCATTTTACATTTATTTACATGCAACCTTAAACTAAACCCTAATCCTAACCCTATAGTAAGTAGATCTACATGTTGTTAATTAATATCACTCAGTACTTCAATGTATACTTTGTAATAAGGACATCTTAAAATAAAATGTAAACACACACAAAAAAAAACATGATATAGTATTACTGAAATAAAAAGCCACTAAAGAATGCACTTTCACGACTAACACAATTAAGTACACTTTTAAAAAGTGCGCTTTGTAATAACGTCAAATTAAAAGTTTCACTTTAAAATACCTTTTAAATATTTGTTTTATATTTTGACAAATATACTAAAGCACATTTATAGTACTTTACATTTATGCATTTGGCAGACGCTTTATCCAAAGCGACTTACAGTGCCCGTATTACAGGGACAATCCCCCTGGAGCAACATGGAGTAAAGTGCACTGCTCAAGGACACATTGGTGGGATCGAACCAGCAACCTTCTGCATATCAGTTCCTTGGCTTAACCCACTGGACCACCATCTCACATAAATTTAATGATAAATTTAAAATTAAAATTAAATATTTATTTAAGCCCTACTTAAGTGGATAAAAAAAACTCTAAAATTAAGATATTTGCTTTTCATATCAATTAAACATGGTCAATTAATTACAATTAACATGCATTCAAGTGTTTGAAAAAATATATTCAGTTTGCACTCAAGTATATTCTTGTAAAGGGTATTATTTCTGTAATAAGTACTCTTTTAAAAAGTAAGCTAAAGTATACTTCTTTTTCATAAGGGTATACAAACAGGAGACTATAGTTTGGTTGCAGCCCAGGTATTTAGAGTCACTGTCATTTCCATATAAACTGTAGTAGCACAATATTTAATTAAGAATACATCCGTAACAGGCATGTAATCCTCAAAGTCTTTGCAGGCTGCAGTGTGTGTTCATTTTGTGATAGTGACTGGCCATGAGGCAGAACATTCTGAAATATATGGTATATCAGAGATGTGTATGTAAAAAAAGTCAAAGTTTTAATGAGGATTTTAGCTTTCTAATTAGCCTTTTCTAATTTTAGCCTTCTATCACAATAATGTGCATGCATTTTTTTGTATTTTATAAGGACAATATTTATACAAAAAGCAAAAAAAAAAAAAAAAAAAAAAAAAACCTCTTTGATTGTGAAATGTATTGAATTTATTTTAACCCTGATGAAGATGCTTTTGAGAATTTGGAGTCTTGTATATAATCAGCAGTTACTAAATGATTGAAGACTTAGTGTGGTGAAGGACATTTGTGAAGCTTGAAACACTGAAAAAACTTTTACGTGCCTTAGCATTGAGATAAAACAAAAAAACAAAGACAAAAAAATAAAACAAGGTAATAACCCCTTGCATGTCCTTGCTGAGAGAACAAATGTATGCGTTTCATCCTTTGAATGACTCAAGGTCAATTACAACCATGACCTCCAACTAAATAATTGTACTACAAAAGTTTAAGTGCTCATTTAATTTTCTGCAAAGCAAGAGAACTGTTATGTGTTTGCACTATGTGCAAGTCATTTTGTATGCGAGTTTATGATTGCCACTTACAGCGCGTAATCTGAATGGAATTTATGACCATTAGCTTGGTGGTTCAAAACCCACACTGTTTCTACCCGGAAAGGGGAAAATGTAGGGTTAATGGGCTGCTCTGCAGGAGCTTTCCTAAGATGTAATAGGGTTAAAAGTGTAAACATTTCATTGACTTCAAACTTGATCACCCTCTAGACTAGTGAACTCTTTTCCGCTGGTGCCAAAACACTCAGCCTCTAATCTAAATGGCAGGGTGTCCTATATATGTCTTATTTATTAAAATTAAAGTAATTGGTGGACATTGACAAAGAGATATGGAGGTACTTCTGGGAGCAACTGTGAGAGAAGACAGCTCGGTTCAGGTAATTCAAGATAAATATAAGGTACTATGTGATTGTGAGATCTCACTTCATGTTTGCTGAAAACAGTAACCTCAGGAAGCTACCTGATGTTATTTAATTGTTAATCCTCCCCCTGGGTGTAACGTGTCGGGAACCAGGGACAAACTGAAGATACAGACGATTAAAATCCAAACTGAAACAAAATAATGTAATTCAGGAACAGACAGATGGCCAGGGAAACAACCTAACATAACAGTGAATAGACAAAGACTGAAGGTGAGGGTACAATTTAAGTAGAGGCCTCAGGAGTCCAACCGGGGAGGGGGGACAGGCACCCTGGAGTCCTTGAGGACAAAGGCAGGTGATCCGGATCCTGCCGACTGGCTAGGAAGCTTCCAGGGTGGTACCGGTGCTAGAGGGGACCACGGTTGCTCTGGCAGTTCAGGGACAGGCTCTGTGGATGGGTAGCCCTCCCCCAAAATCTTCTTGGGAGGAGCTACTGACTCTGAAGCAGGGACAGGAGCCGGAGGAGCTACTGACTCTGAAGCAGGGACAGGAGCCGGAGCCGCCACTGGACTCTCGACGGGGACAGGAGCCGCCACTGGACTCTCGACGGGGACAGGAGCCGTCCAGCTTGTTCTGTGGTGCTGAACTCCACAGATATACATAAAGGCTAGATGTCTTACGGCGGAGTCTCTAACATCATCACCGGCGGCCATCTTGTAACAGGCAGGGCTCTGTGGTACCTGATGTAAGTCAAGTCAAGTCAACTTTATTTATATAGCGCTTTTAACAATGTAGATTGTTTCAAAGCAGCTTTACAGTGTTAAACAGGAAAATAATGCAGCATAATTTTATTAAGCTGTATAGCCATTTGATGTCAGTTCATTTCAATTTCCATACGGTGACAGTGTGGGCTTTAGATCAATAATTAGATCAGTAATTTAGTTTATATGGTTAATTTAGTTTATTGATTAGATGTATTTCGATGGTTAGTTGAAAAATTTAGTGTCCCCAACTGTGCAAGCCAAGCCAGAGGCAACAGTGGCAAGGAAACCAAAACCCCATTAGGTGACCTAATGATGAAAAATAAACCTTGGGAGAAACCAGGCTCAGTCGGGGTGCCAGTTCTCCTCTGGCCAATTAACAAACAGAGTATTATTATTATTATTATTATGGCAGCTTTACAGGTCAGAGGTCATAATAGATCGGAATATTCGAAGGACCAGAGGCAACACGCCAGAGACGGGTTTATTGAGGATGATGTTGATTAAATAATTATTAAAGTGCAATATTCGAACAATCGGAGTCAACACGCTGGAGACGGGTTTATTGCGGATGACATATCGATTTAAGTATTATTTAATTGTAATATTCGAAGTATCGGAATCATCACGCTGGAGACGGGTTTATTGAGATGCCGTGTCGATGAGGCAGTTGCAGGGGGAGGATAATTGACACGGCTATTTGGATACGGCCCGGATCCGGCTGACTGCAGTAAAACAGAGAGACTATCATTAGCGTAGATGCCATTCTTCTGATGATGTAACAAGTAAATCAGGTGTTATGGGAAGTGTTCCCGGTTCCGGCTGACCTAGTTAATACAGCCTAGCAATCATTTCATTGAAAAAGTGTTTTTTGTGTATGCCACAGTAAAGAGATGTGTTTTTAGTCTAGATTTAAACTGACAGAGTGTGTCTGCTTCCCGAACAATGTTAGGAAGACTTTTCCAGAGTTTAGGAGCTAAATAGGAAAAGGATAGACCGCCTGCAGTTGATTTGGATATTCTCGGTATTATCAACTGGCCAGAATTTTGAGACCGCAGTAGACGTGATGGAGTATAATATGTTAAAAGCTCGCTCAAGTATTGGGGAGCTAAACCATTTAGTGCTTTGTAAGTAATAAGCAAGATTTTAAAATGTATGCGATGTTTAATAGGCAGCCAGTGCAATGTTGACAGAACTGGGCTAATATGGTCATACTTCCTGGTTCTAGTAAGTACTCGAGCTGCTGCGTTTTGGACCAGCTGGAGTTTATTTATTAAGCGAGCAGGGCAACCACCCAGTAAAGCATTACAATAATCTAGCCTTGAGGTCATGAACGCATGAACTAACTGTTCAGAATTTTGCATTGAGAGCATGTGCCGTAATTTAGATATATTTTTAAGATGGTAGAATGCAGTTTTACAGATGCTAAACGTGGCTTTCAAACGAAAAATTGGCATCAAAGAGCACACCCAGGTTCCTCACTGACGACGAAGACTTGACAGAGCAGCCATCAAGTGTTAGACCGTATTCTAGGTTACTACTTGTGGAGCTTTTTTGTCCAATAATTAAAAATTCAGTTTTTTCTGAATTGAGTTGCAGGAAATGACCGGTCATCCAATGTTTTATATCAGCTATGCATTCCATTAATCTTGAGAATTGGTAAGTTTCTTCAGGGCGTAAAGAAATATAGAGCTGAGTATCGTCAGCATAACAATGAAAACTAACGCCATGCTTCCTATTTCATCAAGTTGCGTTTTTTAAATAAGTGGTTTAATAATAGCCAACTTAAGTTTTTGGTACATACCCTAATGACAAAGATGAATTAATGATATTAAGAAGAGGATCTATGACCTCTGGTAGCATCTCTTAATAGCCTAGTCAGTACAGGGTCAAGCATACATGTTGATTTTGATGATTTAACGAGTTTAGCCAATTCTTCTTCTCCTATAGCAGTGAATGATTGTAATTTTTCCTCAGTGACACTACAATGCTCTATCTGATGATACTGTAGTAGACGGCTGCATGATTAAAATTCTCTTCCTAATATTATCAATCTTACATGTGAAGAATTTCATAAAGTCATTACTGCTGTGCTGTTTACAATCATCAGAAGTTGAAGCTTTATTTTTGGTTAATTTACCCACTGTATCGAATAAATACCTTGGGTTGTGTTTGTTTTCTTCCAAGAGAGTTGAGAAATAAGCAGATCTAGCAGTTCTTACAGCCTTTCTGTATGTGATCATGTGCTCTTTCCACGAATTACGAAATACCTCTAGTTTTGTTTTCTTCCAGCTGCACTCCATTTTTCTGGCTGCTGTTTTAAGGGCCCGGGTGTGCTCGTTGTACCACGGCGTTGGACTATTTTCTTTAATCTTCTTTAAGCGCAGAGGAGCAACTGTGTCTAAAGTACTGGAAAAGAGAGAGTCAGTAGTTTCTGTTGCAACTTTGAGTTCTTCTAAGCTATCTAGGATGCTGAGGATATGATACTGATGAGGAAGATTATTTAAAAAGCAATCTTTAGTAGAGGCAGTGATTGTCCTGCCATTTTTGAAGCGAGGGGGCGGCTTTGCAACCTTAGCTAAATTAAGTATACATGATACTAAGTAATGATCTGAGATGTCATCGCTCTGCTGCAGAATTTCAACGGCATCAACATTTATTCCATGTGACAATATTAGGTCTAAAGTATGATTATGGTGAAGAGTGGGTCCTGACACGTGTTGCCTAACTCCAATAGAGTTTAGTATGTCTTTAAATGCTAATCCCAATGCGTCTTTTTCGTTGTCTACATGGATATTAAAATCACCAACAATTAGTACTTTATCTACGGCCAGTACTAACTCTGATAGAAAATCAGCAAATTCTTTGATAAAGTCTGTGTTATGCCCTGGTGGCCTGTATACAGTAGCTAACACAAATGTTGAATGGGTTTTGTCATGTACACTACATAGCGTTACATAAAGCACCAAAACTTCGAAGGAATTATATTTGAAACTAGACTTCTGAGTAATACTGAAGATATTATTATAAATTACAGCAACCCCTCCCCCTTTACCTTTCAGACGCGGCTCATGTTTATAACAAATCTTGGGGGGTGGACTCATTTAAGGTAATGTAGTCGTCAGGTTTTAGCCAGGTTTCTGTCAAACAGAGCACATCTAGATTATTATCTTTAATAATATCATTAACAATAAGCGATTTTGGGGAAAGGGATCTAATATTCAGCAACCCAAGCTTTATCAATTGTTCATCTGTATTATATATTTTGTTTATTTGTTGGACATCAATTACATTTTTACTGTTGAATGGTTTTGATGTTTTTTTGTATTTACTAATTCGGGGAACAGACACGGTCTCTATATGATAATATCTAGGTGAAAGAGTCTCTATGTGCTGGGATTTATCTGACTCCGGTGACGTGAGACAGCTAGCAGACGGTCGGTTTAGCCAGTTTGTCTGCTTCCTGACCTGGGCTCTAGTGAGTCAAGATTTAGCTCTAAGACTATGTGCCAAATTACTAGCGAGAAGAGCGGCACCACCCCAGGAGGGATGGATGCCATCCTTCTTCAACAGGTCAGGTCTGCCCCAAAAACTTTTCTAATTGTCTATGAACCCTATGTTATTTTGCAGACACCACTTAGATAACCAGCCATTGAGTGATGATAGTCTGCTAACTATCTCATCACTCCGCCTAACAGGGAGCGGACCAGAACAATAAACAGCCTCTGACATCGTACTAGCGAGTTCACACACCTCTTTAATGTTAATTTTGATGATCTCCGACTGGCGAAGTCGAACATCATTAGTGCCGACGTGAATAATAATCTTAAAGAATTTACGATTAGCTTTAGCCAGCACTTTTAAATTTGCTTTGATGTCAGGCGCTCTGGCTCCCGGTAAACAAGTGACTATGGTGGCTGGTGTCTCTATCTTCACGTTCCGTGTAATAGAATCGCCAATGACTAGGGCACTTTCAACAGGATACTCAGTGGGTGCTTCACTGAGAGGGGAGAACCTGTTTGATGTTCTAACCGGAACGGAAAAGCGGTTCTTTGGTCTGCGACTATGCCGTCTCACTGTCACCCAGTTTCCCTGCTGTGGGGGTCCTGCAGCCGGAACCGAAGAATGTACATCCAAATCAGTGTCTAAAGCTGTTACATCCTCACTACTCTCATATAAAGTATGGATGCGCGTTTCTAATTCTGAAATCTTCTCCGTCAGGCTAACTATCTCCTTACATTTATCACATGTGAAGCCCTGTTCGCCAGCGGAGAAGCCTATATTAAACATGCGGCATGCGGTGCAAGTGATAATGACAGGAGAAAACATGACTTACCGTGTTTGTTAATCCAACTTACCACTTACCACAATCATTTGCTGGACACTATTTACTAATCCAACTAATGAACTCAGAAAAAGGGAGACCCGGGTGCAGAGATGACAAGCTAACAGGCTAGCGAAATGCTAACGCGATTTAGATTAAAAGCTAACGATGTCAAATTTAACATGATAGGCAATTTTTAAACAATTTACGGTGATGAGTAAGTTAGTCAGTAGAGTAAGTTTAGCAGTAGAATAAAGAGGAAATATCAAAATAAAGATTCAAACGTCTAGCGGTAAGGCGAGTGATCTGCATGTGTTACACCTCTGTAAAAGAGGAAATAGAAAGTACAACACGGACACGATGTAGCTTCAGTCAAGTCCAATGTTGTAATGGATTTATCATGAACAGCATAGCAATATATTTACACAGTATTACACTTAAACATGTTATTTTCCCTTTGCACGACAATGTCTCTCTAAGAAACTACACAATTAGGAAAAATATCAGCTGGTCAACTATAACTCCATATTACGAAAATATCTGAGTTAACCTTTAAAGTAAATTACCAAAAATATACCTCAATATGTTTACAGCATTTTAAAACAGTATTGGCAAATAACCTTGAAAAAATAAATGTAATAAAACAGATTAATTAAACAAAAATAGATTTAACTTTACCCTGTACAGTGTTTAGACACAATAAACACCACAATAGAAGATATTCTCTAATGCTAAATACTGCCATTTTATAGTCATTAATTCAGAAGACACTTAACATTTTACCCTCAGTAGTAGCGTTGCACTTAAACAGGTAAACTATTGTTGTTTTAACTCATTTCTCTTAAACTTCAACAATAGCACTTTTACCTTATCCCTATGATATAAAACATATACACACACAGAGAAAACGGCAGCTGCGGTGTTCTATTACTGGCACGCTTTAACTTCGATCCACGTGCTACACCATGTGCTACACAACTAGCACGGGCTAGACTGGTACAGCACTTCACGTTTAGTCTGTTAAATGCGCTTACATAAATTACTACAATCATTAACATTTACTCCCCGCATGTTCCTTCCAGTATTAAACACATATATAAATCGTTCAAACATATTACAACCCTTGTTCTTACCTGTAAAAGAGGAAATAGAAAGTACAACACGGACACAATTTAGCTTCAGTCAAGTCCAATGTTGTAATGGACGAACGTAAATCACACGTTCCGCTCACAGGCTGAACGAGGCATTAGCAATCGATCACGAACTGGTACTTAAACTTACGGCAAAAGAAAATGAAACTTAGGCCCTGTCCACACGAACACGGGTATTTTCAAAACCGCAGCTTTTTCTATGCGGTTTGGCTGTTCGTCCACACGCAAACGCAGTATCCGGTTACTGAAACCGGACTTTTTTGAAAACTCCGGCCAGGGTGAAGTTTTTTAGAAACTCCGGTTACAGCGTTGTCGTGTAGACGGTGAAACCGGAGATTTAGGCTTGTTAAGTCAAAATGTGCGCCGTTCTCTCCTTTGTTTGACGTCAGTTTGTGCGCCGTTATCGATTTTGTTTAACGTTACATGAGTCGAGTCTATGCAAGCGCGGACGTAGCTTTTAATAACTCTGCTAATAGCGCTTATCACATGTAGCCTATACAGATACATGCACAGTTATCTCATTGTATTGCAGAACAGAGGTGCCAGAATTCAATAATACAACATAGTAAGGCAAGTGTGTGAAGCTTCAGTCCACTTGAGCCCTGCCCCTGTATATACAGTTACCCACTGAGTCCAAAGTAAACTTGTAGAAGGGTTTCACTGAGCCCATAGCATCCCTCCGTGGATGGGACCCATGTGGAAATCAGGCAGCCAATCATAGCGCGGTTTTGCGTTTTCATGTGGACGGAGATTTTTTTTAAACCGTGCTTGTGTGGACGCGATTGTTTTTTTAAACGGAGAAGGAAAAACTCCGGTTATAAAAATACCCGTGTACGTGTGGACTAGGCCTTATGTAAACAAGCAAACACTGCATATTGTGCATTTCCCCAAAATGTTATAGAAGCAAATAAAACAACATTTTAAACACGGATCGTCTTTTTATCCTATTTATCTCTTTAGCCTCTTTAACCCAAAAAGCAATGGATTACTGATCTATAGGCCATAAGTGTATTTTAACTTTCTCCTGTTTATGGACCATTTTAAGTACCTTTTGACTTCTTAACCCATTCATAGTACCAGTATTACATCATTTTTATTATCCTTACACATGAACACAAATACTCTTATCTCACTGAAATCTTGACAGATTTACAAATGGTTTGGTTTCTTACAAACGTTATTAATGTGGCTATAATTATGGATGCTTGAACAAATTATGAATCATTTTTCATAAGTATGCAGTGTCATAACTACATCTCTGACCTTTATAACAAACCAAACCATTTGAAAATCGGTAGAAAATTGAGCATGTTATGGTTATTTAAAGCGGCACTAGGTAACTTTTGCTCTCTGGCTCCCCCTACAGTTGGGAAACAGTATTGTCCTCTACTACTGTCGTAAACTCTGTCATCCTACATTAGGGGATGCATATAGTACGTGCATTTGTTGACATAACAACTATGATAGCCCTGAACACTGCAGTTGTTCACATGCAGGTGTTCTGCTTGCGTCGTGTGTGAAATGTCTTCATCAGGTACAGTGGCATATGTTTCAGCATGTCATATGAATATAATTTCATGGGTTTTATTTTTTTTTCAAACGCCAAATGATCGCGATGCTCACGTTTACAAGCCAGCGTCATTATAGTAGTCTAGTCTATTGATTACCATTATACAGAATCTACATAATACTTCAATTCAATGTTTGAGTGGTAGGTAATAACCATATATCGTCAATATAATATCAAGCTACCATAGATAAATTTGAAAAGTCGATTTGCATTATAGCTTGAGGCAAGACAAATAAACAAATATCACAGACATGTTAGGTATTGTAACGAGTAGGAAAATAGTGTGGCCCCTTTAAGAGCGCTCACCCCCGGTTGGAGCGCCTGCGTTCTGTGTGTGTGAGAACACTGCGCCTCGAGCTCCCATGTGTGCGGATTATTTTCTATCATCTGTTGCTAACATTCATTTATGTTGGTTTTGTTGGGTAATGCTGTGGACGGAAGTGGAGTTTGTGCCGGACTCTTGTGGGGGTTCCGCGGGGAATAAAGTGCGGGCTGTTTGATGTCAATCGCCTCCGTGTTTGCATCGACTCCAGTTGCGTTGAGTGAGCTATCCGTATTTTTCACCCGGACACACGCGTTGCAGTATCCTAAAATATGATTTTGTACGTCTTATGTATTTACTTGCGAGAATGTAGCCCCTACCAAACTTGTACACGCCGTTTACACATAGGCTTACATAGGCTAACCCAAACCCTCGCACGGCCGAATTTAAGGAAGTGGGGGTGATGGTGGAAGTGACGTATATGCCGTAAAGCAGTCGAATTTTGTAGTTCTTTTTTTTCTCAGGTTACTACCCGAAACCCGAAGTTTAAAAGTACGATTAAAAACGATACAGACCCCGTCAGGCTATGGCAGACGTGTCATTCAACCTATTGTAAGTCGATGCATCATCACAAGAGTCTTGAAAATATATTATGAAGGTTGAAAAGTTACCTAGTGCTGCTTTAAAAACTGCAAGCACAATGTTACGAGTGAGCGAGCTGCCTGTGACAAGATGGCTGCCAGATGCGGACGTCGACCTCCATTGGCCAGCAGCGCGGAAGAGACATCTAGCCTTTATTATGTATATCTATGCTGAATGCCCACTTCTGCTGCACAATAAATCCTCCACCACGGTTCAGTCCACTAACATGCAACACACACATTCGTAACACACGCTCAATGGGAGCGCTTCACTAACACGTAACACACACTCATAACACTTGCTCAATCAGTCAATGTCTTCTCATTACGTGAGACGAGACAGCTTTTCACCTAGACGAGAAATCTCACCACAGTTTAGTCTCACGAGGTCACACCCCTACTTCCTGCCAATCGCCTTCCGTATTCAATTTATGGAAAAAGTGTAATGCCTCTCAAAATGCTTAAGCTATGTCTGATGACATTGCACACCAGTTACGCTCGTCAGACGTAGCGTAAGCATTAACCACCCGGAGCTGTGTGAAGCACGTTATATGACAGACAGGTGCACTTTTATGGACTCCGTCTGAAAGAAGAATGGCATATACACCTTGGATGACTTGAGGGTGAGTAAATCATGGGCTAATTTTCATGAAGTCCTATAAGTTGCAAGTTGGCCTCCATGGATCGGACATGTTTGTTCAGCACATTGCACAGATGCTCGATTGGATTGAGATCTGGGGAATTTGGAGGCCAAGTCAACACCTCAATCTCGTTGTTGTGCTCCTCAAACCATCCCTGAACCCCCTTTGCTTTGTGGCAGGGTGCATTATTCTGCTGAAAGAGGCCACAGCCACCAGAGAATAGTGTGTCCATGGACTCCAACAATGCTTAGGTAGGTGGTACGTGGCCTATGCCAATCCCACACCTTACACGTGGTGGCCCTGTCCCAAATGCAACCCTAAGCCCTAGCAAACTTCCTCTGAGTCCGCACTTTAGTGACATAATGCTGCTTTGACTGTTAGGTAAAAGTTTGCCATGATGCTCTGCAAAAGAGATGCTCGTGTTTGGGACAGGCTCAAAGTAGCTGGAGCAACTTCCCTCTATTGACACATGGGCGAGAGACACACGGACAAGTGTGCACAAATTCCCACGAAAACCATCCTGCCCGGTCTAAAATATTAACACTTTTATAACAGACTTACCATAGTTGTAATGCAACTGCTCCAAGACACAATGGCTGAGAATCCAAACGCAGCTATATTTTAAAAGGTAATCCACAATCGTAGTCAAAAACAGGCAAAAGGTCATACACGCACTCCAAACAGGCAAACAAGGCAGGAGAGAGGGACAAGGGACAAGGGACAAGGGACAAGGGACAAGGGACAAGGGACAAGGGACAAGGGACAAGGGACAAGGGACAAGGGACAAGGGACAAGGGACAAGGGACAAGGGACAAGGGACAAGGGACAAAAATGCAGTGTTACAACAAACAAGACTTCACAATGAATGACTGCCATAACCAGGTTTATATAGGGCGAGGTAAACAGGGTAATGAGACACAGGTGCATGTAATCAGGGATGATGAGGAGCAGTGAGTTATGGGAAATGTAGTTTGTAATGGAGTGACAGTCCGGGGTGGAGTGCTCTCTGGTGGTAACCACGGGGCACTCTCACTGGTAATCGTGACAATAGTGAATAAGGGTAGATGATGTATTAACTCATTATTTAAATTTGATTAATTTTGAACAAACAAAGTTATGTACCTTCAATATATAAAATCACCACTAACATTAGTAAATAAGGCATATTCGTCAAATTCACCAAATATACACATGAATTACAATGACTTGGCACCAGTGCAGATGTCGCCTGGTTCAACTGGAGAGGTGGTTTGTGAAACATGTTTTATCTGGCTAAAAAATGTGTATATTTTTCTCCCTGTGTTGTTATTCTCACTTCTCTCGGGGCAGGGGTTGGGGATGCAGCCAGGCAGCTGGTGATCGCTCCTGACAGGCTGTGCGTCCATTCTGCCTGGGAGAAAAGGTGAAGAGTGAATCTAAAGTTTAGAAACGGCGCTAGCACTTGTTTCTCTCTCTCATAAAAATGCCAGCCACCTTCACTGTCTCCATCAGTATCCACCTCCGCCTGCTGTTCACAGTTACACAGACATGGCTAGCCCTAATGGGGTTTTGAGTGCTCCATACAAACCCTGGCTGTAGTCCAGCCAGTCACCCACTGCTGCCTTCCTGTTGAGTGCTACTAAAACACAAAGCTGAGGGGAAGGACAAAGACAATGTGGAATGACATGACCTACATCCATATGGGTTCACACCATGCATTTTTACTAATATCGTACATACAATACACCAATTTTAGTGTTTTTTTTTTTCTCTCTCTGTCTTTTCTCAGTGAAACCCCAGGTGCTATTTGGGTCTCAGAAAGAAAAACAGACAGTTAGAGATTCTTTTTATTTTATTTTACTTAACCTGATTCAATCGTCTAAGATAAACATTTACATCACGGTCTCAGATACCCCATACATAAAACATATAAGTATAATGAATTTTCCCTGGTTGTGATTCATTGACTAATGTACACATGGTAGAGACTTTTTAGAGTTTTGTAGTGTTTTTTAAAATTATTATTATATTTTTTCCCTACAATGTAGATATAACAATATATTTTGCATTTAAAAATCTTTTATTTTATGTTATAAAAAAAAAAATATATATATGTAGAAAATATTGTTCGTATATCCAGTAATAAAGCATAAACAGGTTCAGGATGACTATAATAGATGTTGCATTCAAAATATTTTTCTACTTTGTCGTTAAATGCAAATGTAATAAAAACAAACAAACAAACAAACAAAAAACATATATTTGTAAACTGTTATATTTTTTTACATATTCATCAATAGAATCTCTGAGACTCCAAATATAAACAGTCCTCCATTAAGTCCAAACAGTCAAGGTAATCGAAACAAAACCATTAGAGCAGTAATGTCACAGAGAGACCACATTTTGGCGAGACCATATTTAGTGACATTTCAGAGTCATTTTCTGTGTCTGATGCACCGCTATTAAAGAAAATACAATTGAGACAACTGGTGGATGAGTTATTGAACAATATCTTGCTGAGAGAGAGAGAGAGAGAGAGAGAGAGAGAGAGAGAGAGAGAGAGAGAGAGAGAGAGAGAGAGAGAGAGAGAGAGAGAGAGAGAGAGAGAGAGAGAGAGAGAGAGAGACATGGTATGAGTGTGGTTGGTGGCAGCTGCTCTGTGTCTCTCGAGCAGTGTGAGAGATGAATGCCAGGCCTCTAATTCTTTAATGCACTTTCTGCTGGGCTCTTCTGCTTCATTCACAGTGTGTTCTTACAGCACTTATTCTGTGTTGACCAGTTATAGAAAAATATAGGGTGGAACTTGAATTCATCCATCATGAAAATTACTGCAGCAGTCATGAAAAGTATTCTCTTTATGACAGCTGGTTGGAGAGAAAGAAACATAAGAGGGCTTAGTGATGTCAGCAGAAAGAAAAGTCCTTTCTGAGGCAGAGCAAGCTACATTATGATTACAAATACTTTTTTCTTTCTTTAGAACAACGTGCACCTATAAGTTGTGCACCATAAAGCCAGTATTATGCATCAAAGAAGTAAACAGGATCAGCCTCAGGCATAATTCAGACATTTAAAGGAAGAGCTAGAAAACAATATATTTACATCATCCTTGAGATGGATGTATTCTCACATCAGGACAAACATGCACTAATACAATGTAGAAACGATCACAAGTGTTCATCTTGTTAACATGCATTTTTTAGGCTTACAGATCACAGTGGCTCTATCGCTTCTTAGAGCTCAGCAGTTCACACTTCATTCCTGATGTTGAGCTGTGAAAAACATTTATGCAGAGATGATGTAACATTCAGAAGGAAACATCTGTTCCCATTCAGTCGGTCACGTTCGACGTACGTCGGACGTACCGACGAATTGGGATCACTTCTGGGAGCCCCTATCAGCTTCGAGCTATCTAGAACCGGCCAATGGACAATTGGCGTGCGAGATTTGCATCTCGCGCCCCGCCCCGCGCCGCGGGTATAAACAGGAAGCGAGAGCGAATGCACGCTGTCATTCACTTCGGAGCCACACTGGCACATGAAGGACTCACTCATTCGAGTAAAACTTTTTCGCTGCTATCTAAGCAAGAGACTACAAGACCGGAGAGAACCAGAGGAGGACGCGTGTTGGAGAAACGGCACCTTTCAGCGGGACCGCGCTGACTCTTCAGCTGCCTCTGTGATACAGAGAAAAACTGCTGTTATCACAGCAACCTGTTGGTCTGGGTGGGCGTTTTTCCTGTTTGAGTACAGGCACGGGCTGCACTATATCCCCGTGCGCTGTCGCGGTTCCCCTGAGTGCTTCAGCACAGAGCGTTTCCTCACAAAAAGAGTTCACGGGTGACGTGCCGTCTTTTTCAAGATGTCTTTCCACCCGTGCGTTTCTGGATGCGGTCGTTCCCTGTCCTCTGCTGACGGTCACAATCGCTGTCTCACGTGTTTGGGCTCTCAGCACGCTGAGGCGGCGTTTGTGGATAGTTCATGTTCCCACTGCGGGAACATGACTATCGCGGAGCTTAGATCAAGACTCTCCTACCTCCGGGCTGGGGGAGTCCCCTTACCCATCCCACGAACTAGGTCTTCCCCTAACCCGGGTGGACCTACTTCTTTGGATGGCCAGGGTGATCTGAGGATCACGTTTAGGGCAAACCTGCCGAGCGATCCTCCGCAGGCCCCTATTCCCTCTGCTCCGCAGCCGGTTGAGCTTCCGAGAGAAGCCGCTGGACCCTCCCACGGGAGACCAGTGGTGACTTTCGGGGCTCCAGCGGATGAACAGATGTCAATCGCTGCATCGGAGGGGGAGTTTCAGTCCTCGGGGGATGAAGGGTCAGTTGTACCGCCTCCCGCTGGGAGAGCGGCAACGGCTGCCCCGGACCCTGAGATGGCTGCTATGCTTGCCCGGGCCGCCGAAAGGGTTGGGCTCGCGTGGAACCCTCCACCGTGTCCCGAACCCTCTAGGTTGGACGATTGGTTCCTCGGGGTGGGTCGCGCTGGTTCTCAGCGTCCCGCCCCGACACCTTTCTTCCCGGAGGTGCATGAGGAGCTCACGAGGTCGTGGACGGCACCTTTTTCTGCCAGAAACCGGCCGAGTGACTCCTCCCCCCTCACTATCCTCGACGGTGGGCCAGCCAAGGGTTACGTGGGGATCCCGCCAGTGGAGCGCGCCGTCGCGATGCAACTGTGTCCGGCGACCGCCTCCAACTGGCGCGGTGACCCACGTCTCCCGTCCCGGGCCTGTAAGTTTTCTTCCGGTCTGACCGGGAAGGCTTACAAGGCTTGTGGACAGGCTGCGTCCGCCTTGCATGGCATGGCGTTGCTGCAGGTCCACCAGGCCCAGGCACTCCTTGACATGCACGAGGGTAGGCCTGACCCAGAGCTCCTCCGGGAGCTCCGGACGGCGACGGACCTCGCCCTCCGGGCGACGAAAGTCACCGCCCGTGCCATCGGTCAGGCGATGTCCACGCTTGTGGTCCAGGAACGTCATCTCTGGCTGAACCTGGCTGACATGAGGGAGACCGATAAATATCGGTTCCTGGACTCCCCCATCTCGTCAGCCGGGTTATTCGGCGACGCGGTCGAGAGCTTTGCCCAGCAGTTCTCGGCCGCCCAGAAGCAGACGGAGGCGATCAAGCACATCCTGCCCCGGCGGCCCGCTGCTGCCTCCACCCCGCCGCCGGTCGCAGCGCCTCCGGCTGCTCGTCGCCGAGGACGTCCACCTGCCGCCGCCTCCGCCCCCGCCAAGGCGCCGCAGCAGCCTTCCACCAGCCGTCGGCGTGGGGCCGGCCGTGGGAAGGACGTCCAGCCCGCTCAGGCCGCTGCCAAGCCAGGTGGCAAGCGTCGTCGCAAGCGGCCCTGAGACGGGCCACCCAGAGATGGAGGAAACTGCTCTGAGGGAGATGGCTGCAGCACCACTCCTTCCCCCGGAGGAGGGCCGGGGGAAAATCTTTTGTTTGTCTGTTCCGCACCCAAAACTTCAATAAAAGAGCAGTTTCCAATATCTCTGGGTGCCAAGAGAGCGCGCTTGACGGTGGTCGACGCTCCCATGCCTCGCCACCCTCAAGTACCTCTCCCTTCGCCAGCAGGGGACGCCGGCTGTCGGGACGCACACAAGCGGCCTCCCCACACTCGCACGTCCCCTCCGCGGATGCAGGTATGTGTTGCACAGCACACTCAGATCCCGCTTCGGGCCGCTCCCATGCCGTCCGAGCCGGATCCCTGCGTTCCGCCTCGCTGCCCCGCTGCGGGTACGTCTGTGGTACCGATGATCCCCCTTGCTCGGAGTCTGGGAGCCTGGCTAGCGCTTCCCAGCCCGTCTCGGTGGCTCCTCCGTACCATCAGACTCGGCTATGCGATTCAGTTCGCCCGGCGTCCCCCCAAGTTCAGGGGCGTTCACTTCACGACTGTAGTGGAGGCGAACGCCCCCGTGCTCAGGGCGGAGATCGATGTCCTACTGGCGAAGGACGCGATAGAGCCGGTCCCTCAAGCCGATATGAGGTCCGGGTTCTACAGCCCGTACTTCATTGTACCCAAGAAAGGCGGCGGGTTACGACCGATCTTGGACCTGCGATTCCTGAACCGGTCCCTTCACAGGCTGCCGTTCACGATGTTAACGCAGAAGCGCATCTTCAGGTGCATCCGTCCCCGAGATTGGTTTGCAGCGATCGACCTGAAGGACGCGTACTTTCATGTCTCGATTCTCCCTCGACACCGGCCCTTTCTGCGCTTCGCGTTCGAGGGACGGGCATATCAGTACCGCGTCTTACCCTTCGGCCTGTCCCTGTCGCCCCGCGTCTTTACGAAGGTGGCGGAGGCGGCCATTGTTCCCATGAGAGAACATGGCGTTCGCATCCTCAACTACCTCGACGACTGGCTGATTCTTGCCCAGTCGCGGGAGCAGTTGTGCGAACACAGGGACAAGGTGCTCAGTCACCTCAGCCAGTTGGGACTTCGGGTCAACTGGGAGAAGAGCAAACTCTGTCCTACACAGAGGATCTCTTTTCTCGGTATGGAGATAGACTCGGTCGCCATGACAGCGCGCCTCACCGAGGAGCGCGTCCAGTCAGTGTTGAACTGCTTGAATTCGTTCAGAGGCAGGACAGCGGTACCACTGAAACATTTTCAGAGGCTCCTGGGGCATATGGCATCCGCAGCCGCAGTAACGCCGCTCGGGTTGCTTCATATGAGACCGCTTCAACGCTGGCTACACGATCGAGTCCCGAGATGGGCGTGGCACAGCGGTTCCCTCCGTGTCCAAGTGACTCCGAGGTGCCGCCAAACCTTCGGCCCGTGGTCGGACCCCTTGTTTCTCCGGGCGGGAGTTCCCCTAGAACAAGTGTCCAGGCACTCCGTTGTCTCCACGGATGCCTCATCCACGGGTTGGGGTGCCACGTACAACGGGCTTGCAGCTTCGGGTCTGTGGACGGGGCCTCAGCTGCAATGGCATATCAATTGCCTCGAGTTGTTAGCAGTTCGTCTTGCACTCAGCCGCTTCAAAGTGCCGCTCAGAGGCAAGCACGTTCTGGTCCGGACGGACAACACTGCGGCCGTAGCGTACATCAACAAACAGGGTGGTCTACGCTCCCGTCGCATGTCGCAACTCGCCCGCCATCTCCTCTTATGGAGTCAGAAGCATCTGAGGTCGCTTCGTGCTGTTTTCATTCCGGGCCTGCTCAATCGTGCGGCCGACGAGCTGTCACGTCAGCAGGTACTTCCGGGAGAATGGCGACTCCATCCCCAGGTGGTCCAGCTAATCTGGAGTCGTTTCGGGGCCGCACAGGTAGACCTGTTTGCCACCCCAGAGACGACCCACTGTCAGTGGTTTTATTCCTTGACCGAGGGAACCCTCGGGTCGGATGCCCTGGCCCACAGCTGGCCCCGGGAAGAACGCAAGTATGCGTTTCCCCCAGTGAGCCTTCTTGCGCAGACACTGTGCAAAGTCAGGGAGGACGAGGAGCAGGTCCTGTTGGTCGCTCCGTATTGGCCCAACCGGACTTGGTTCCCGGAACTAGTGCTCCTTGCGACAGCACCTCCCTGGCCCATTCCTCTGAGGCAGGACCTCCTGACTCAGAGACGGGGCACCCTATGGCACCCGCGTCCAGACCTCTGGAAACTCCATGTCTGGTCCCTGGACGGGACGCGGAGGTTCTAGGTGACCTACCGCAAGCGGTAGTTGACACCATCACTTCCGCTAGAGCCCCCTCTACGAGGCGCCTCTATGCGTTGAAGTGGAACCTGTTCGTCGATTGGTGCTCTTCTCGCCGAGAAGACCCCCGAAGATGTTCGATCGCATCTGTGCTTACCTTTCTACAGGATGGGTTGGAGCGAAGGCTGTCTCCCTCCACCCTCAAGGTCTATGTCGCCGCTATCGCCGCTAATCATGAGTTCGTAGATGGAAAATCTCTAGGTAAGCACGATCTGATCGTCAGGTTCCTTAGGGGAGCGAGGAGATTAAATCCACCTCGTCCTCCCTCCATACCCTCTTGGGACTTAACTCTGGTGCTAACTGCACTACAGAGAGAACCTTTTGAGCCTCTGCAGTCAGCTGAGTTGAAAGTTCTGTCGCAGTCGGACGTGGCGGAGCGTTCGACGCCAGGTCTAACACTCGTATGCATTGGTGGAACTTGTGTTAGGCTGGGTTCCATATGTAGTGACCCCCACGGCGGTCCCATATGTGTATTCTTCCACGGTACGGCTCCCTTCGGCGAGTCCGTGTCTTTCCCTCGGCAGAGTCTCCTCTGCCGTCCCAGGTACGTGTTGTCCCCCTCCTCTAATTGGCCGGGGCCACCCCTGGGACTTCCGTATGTTGTGCTGCCCACGGCCAGCCCATACGTGTATTCTCCACATGTTAACTCCCTCTGGGCATGATGTGGCTTCCGCAGCTGCCTTCACAGGCACGCTTTCCCAGCGTTATCCAATACAGTCAGCTGAGTGGGTCTTGCGGAACAGCAGCTTGGACTCTCCCTGCGTGAACTTTCCCGCCCGCATCAGATCGGGGTCTGAGGGGCTCATCGCTGGGCGCTGGAAGTGGTAGTAACTATGGCGTTTTCCATAGGGGATCCCAATTCGTCGGTACGTCCGACGTACGTCGAACGTGACCGACTGAATGGGAACGTCTCGGTTACGTATGGTAACCCTCGTTCCCTGAAGGAGGGAACGGAGACGTACGTCCCGTCGCCACAGTTGCTGTACCATCACTGCAGGTTGAGCCATTACGTGTGGCTCCTCAGTGAAAAACAGCGTGCATTCGCTCTCGCTTCCTGTTTATACCCGCGGCGCGGGGCGGGGCGCGAGATGCAAATCTCGCACGCCAATTGTCCATTGGCCGGTTCTAGATAGCTCGAAGCTGATAGGGGCTCCCAGAAGTGATCCCAATTCGTCGGTACGTCCGACGTACGTCTCCGTTCCCTCCTTCAGGGAACGAGGGTTACCATACGTAACCGAGACGTTTTGAAGCCACATGCTTTAGAGCAGGGGGTTTAATTTTTTCCCCTCTGTGGTACAGAAACAAATGACAACATTGACAATATAAAATGCTATAATGACAATACAAAATTCAATTATTCAATTATTTTAGTTCAAACCAAGCGTGCTGCACACGTCCTTAAAATAGAAGCCAAAACGTCTTGATCGCCCCCAGGTGGCTGGTCCCAGTATAGCTCATAACCCCTGCCCCTTCATCTTACACTAGATTTAATTATATCACATGGAATCAACCCAACCGATATAGATATTATCCCGCAAAGTGATGATGTCACTGACCATTACATGGTAACTTGCATACTGCGTACTGCTGAAATCTGTCATGTTGCGCCACGTTATCGACCAGGCAGAACAATCATTCCAACCACTATAGATATATTCTAAAATAGCTTACCTGATCTGTCTCAGCTGCTCAGTGAACCCAAACAAACAGATGAACTAGAGGAAATGACTAGCAGTATGAGCACCATTTTCTCTAGCACATTAGAAATTGTTGCACCAATTAGATTAAAAAAGGTTAGAGAGAAAACTAAAGCACCATGGTACGACAGTGCTACACATTATCAAGAGAGAAACTCATAACTTAGAGTGTAAATGGAAACAAACTAATTTAGAGGTCTTTAGAATCGCGTGGAAAGATAGTATGTCACGTTATAAAAAGGCCCTAAAAGCAGCCAGGGCTGAGCATCTCCGCAAACTAATAGAAAATAATCAAAATAACCCAAGGTTTTTATTTAACACCATGGCTAGACTAACAAATAAACAAGCATCGCCTGAGCAAAATATTCCGTTACAGTTTAGTAGTAATGATTTTATGAATTTCTTCACTGAGAAAATAGAAAGCATCAGAAACAAAATTGTAAATGTACAATCTTTAATGATGTCTTATGATTCAACCGCAACTATCGCCCCTCAATAACTACTACACCGCTTTACAACTATAAGACAGGAAGAGCTAAATAAACTTATCATTGCATCTAAACCAACAACATGTTTATTAGATCCAATACCCACTAAACTACTGAAAGAGTTGTTACCTGTAGTGGAAGAGCCTCTTCTCAATATTATTAACTCGTCTTTATCTTTAGGTCATGTTCCAAGAATATTCAAGCTGGCAGTCATAAAACCTCTCATTAAGAAGCCACAATTAGATCATAATAACCTAGCAAATTACAGACCAATTTCAAATCTTCCATTTATGTCTAAAATACTAGAAAAAGTTGTGTCCGCTCAATTGTGCTCTTTCTTGCAAGAAAATGATATCTATGAAAAATTTCAATCAGGATTCAGGCCGCATCATAGCACAGAAACTGCGCTCATTAAAATCACAAATGATTTACTTCTAGCTTCTGACCAAGGCTGTATCTCAATACTAGTTCTACTCGATCTTAGTGCTGCGTTCGATACTATAGATAATAAAATACTCATAGATCGACTTCAAAATTATACTGGTGTTCAGGGACAGGCATTAAACTGGTTTAGATCGTACTTATCAGACCGCTACCATTTTGTTTGTCTAAATGGGGAAAAATCAAAGATGACGTCAGTAGACTATGGGGTGCCGCAAGGATCCGTGTTAGGCCCTCTGCTATTCTCAATATATATGCTGCCACTTGGTAATATTATAAGAAAACATGGAATTAATTTCCACTGTTATGCTGATGACACTCAATTATATATTTCATCACGACCGGATGAAAACGCTAAATTATCTAAACTGACAGCGTGTGTTGAAGATATTAAATACTGGATGACGTGTAATTTTCTGCTATTAAATTCAGATAAAACGGAGGTATTACTTATTGGTAAAAAAAACTGCCCACAAAACCTCTCACAATACAATTTTACCTTGGAAGGATGTCCTGTCACTTTATCCACTACAGTAAAAGACCTGGGTGTTATATTAGACCGCAACTTGTCATTCGAAAATCATATTTCATATGTTACAAGAACGGCATTTTTCCACCTTAGAAACATTGCTAAGCTACGTAACATGCTATCTATTTCTGATGCAGAAAAGTTAGTTCATGCATTCATGACCTCGAGATTAGATTACTGTAATGCTTTATTAGCTGGTTGTCCTGCATCCTCAATAAACAAACTACAGTTAGTCCAAAACCAGCTGCTAGAGTTCTTACTAGGTCAAGAAAATATGATCATATCATATAACACCAATTTTATCATCTCTACACTGGTTACCTATTAAGTTCAATATCAATTACAAAGTATTGCTACTGACCTATAAAGCCCTAAATGGTTTAGCTCCAGTGTATCTAACGGATCTGCTATCGCTCTACAATCCATCGCGCTCTTTAAGGTCACTAAACTCTAGGCTTCTCGGTCATTCCTAGGATATCTAAGTCCACTAAAGGAGGGAGGGCATTTTCACATTTAGCTCCTAAACTCTGGAACAGTCTTCCTGATATTGTTCGAGGTTCAGACTCGCTGTCCCAGTTTAAAACTAGATTAAAGACGCATCTCTTTAGCCAAGCATTCACATTATAATTACCTTTTATACTACAGTTAAATCGGATCAAAAGCATTAATATAATATTCTGAACAGCAGCTATGCTAATTATTTCCCATCTGCTTTTCTGTTGTTATCTCGGGACACTAGTCCCGAGGTAAATAGTTTGTCAGCTCCAGTTTGTATCCAGCCGCTCATGGAGACTTCGGATGCCCCAACACCTGTGATGAGACGACTCAACGCCAGCGTTGTTATGGCCTAAATTAATACACGATTGATTAACTTTTTCGAACATTTTTCTTTAACATTGTCTTTCTAACATTTTTACTGTACATTTATGAAATGCACTTTCTGTAAAGCTGGTTTGAAACAATGTGTATTGTGAAAAGCGCTATACAAATAAATTTGAATTGAATTTAATTCTAAAGGGATGCGCAACAAACTAAACAATCAAATTACACTTCAACATTTTTCTTTCCTAAAGATGGTTTCTGTCATTGTAGGCAATTTTTTATCACGCTGATGTCATTTCAAGTGTTAGTTTTTTAAATAAGTTTTGTTTTAGTTTTCACTGAGACACAAACAGACTTTTTTCAGGATTTTCGGGAGGAGATTCAAGCTTTAGCTTTAATTTCTACATTTCCATAACTGTTTATTTCACACAGACATAATAAATTGTTCTTCATCCGCTGGCAGGCTTTTGATATTGCGGCTCTACTTTCTGCTCTCTACTGCACAGACTCCGTGACTGCCATGTTGTTACGAATGCTGAGAGATGAAGCAGAGAGATGGAATCTGGGAAGACTAAGCAACATGAAATGATACAAAGAACTACAAAATAAAGCACAGGAAACACTTCAACGTAAAAGTCCAAGGACAGACACAGAGCACATGTGACAGAGCCCCCCCTTTAAGGAGCGGATTCCAGATGCTCCACAATCCAACAAAGAAACAAAAGTCCAGGAGGGTGGTGGAGCTGAGTCCAAACGGGGGAGGGATGGAGGGCAAGGGAGCATGACTGGGCAGTTCAGAAAGCCATGGAGGCTCAGGCAGTTAAAGGGACCATGGTGGTACAGGAAGTTCAGAAAGCCATGGCGTTGCAGGAAGTTCAAGGGACCATTGCGGTGCAAGAAGTTCAGGAAGCCATGGTGGTGCAGGCAGTTCAAGGGACCACAGAGGCGTGGTGTGATTTAGCATTAGGCGTTGTATCAGTAGAAACCCGGTAGTATATTCAAATTATGGTACTTTCCCCCCTCATATCCCTCTGAGACAAGAGAATTATGCATTTTATTTCTGGAAAAAATCCTCCGATTACGCAAATATCGTCATTTTGCGTCGTCTGAGGATTTTTTGGCCAGAAGCTAAAGACTACAGCCACTAGATGAAGCTGTTCCGCATGTCATCAACCCGCCCACAGGGGAGAGATCTCACACACAGAATGTAAGACACAGACGGCCGCACAGACAATCATAACGGAGCGTAAAGTTAGTGTTTCAACTTTTCAATTAATTCCTGTGATAGTTTAGCTTTAGATAGTTTTGATAGTTTTGAACGAAATGATTGTATTACTATGAAGATCAAAACGACAGTGTACGGAGTGGCCTCGTAGGGCAGCGAAGCAAGTGCATTCTGGGAGTTGTTGTCTTTCATCCACATGAGACAAAAATACATTTTCTGTTTTTTCTCTGTCTAGAAAGCATAAAATTCAAAAATAATTTCACATTTCTACTGCGTAAATGACCCAGTTTAAATACAAAGCTTAATGATAAATCACTGAAGTAACCCTTTAAATATAATGAGAAGACCTACATAGTGTATGTGCTTAGATAACCCTGTTTAGTGAACTTTTCTAATGCAGAATTAACATCCATGTTTGAAGCCTAAATCCTACAGTACCTAGGACATCAAAATTGAGAAGACACTGAATAGAGACTTTGCTTCTTTGAACAGTGATGAATGGAAAAGTTGAACTCACGTCACGCAAGTCCTTGGGGGTAATCAGCATCTATGAGAGAAATGCCTGATCTCTTCATCTCGGAAACAAATTAAAGATCCTTCTGCACTGGTGGGTGGTTGAATTCTGGGTCTATTTAAATATGAAGACTGATATGGTTAATGGCCAGAAAGTATTCAGGTCTCTTAACTGAGTAATGAAGCAATTTGTATTATCTAGCATACTCGCCACAAAGGAGAGGTAGAGGAGGTCAGGTGTACAAGACCCTGGAGAGACAGATCTGCCCTCAATCGTCTTTACTTAAACATGATGCGCTTTGAATCCAGGCGTGACGTTGTTCGGGTTGTTATAACAGCAAAAAAAAAAAAAAGGGTTATTTTTCAAAGTGAGTCACTCCCCGTGCCCTTTTCAAGGCCGCTCTGATGACAACCATGTCACAGCAAGGCTTCCCCGGTAACAGAGGGAGGCCACCTTGAAAAAAGAAAAGACAGCATTAGTAAGAAAAAATCTTCATTTTTGTTTAAAAAAGAAAAGGATTAACTGAAATGTCACAGAACTGAATGAATATTTTATCAAAGACAACACTTTGTGCAAGAATTGCACGTTGACTGCTTTGATATTTGCAGATCTCAACCAATCCATTGAATCATTATTAAACGTTTTTCTTTTTTTCTTTTCAATCGAATCCTCAGGTCACGCATCATCTTCTCAAATATTGACCTCTCCTTATGAGATAATTCTTCAGAAGCAAAGTCACTGTGATGATTTAAGATTCGACATTTACAATCTGCTTGTCAAAATGCAATATCGGCTTATCAGATTCATGTTTCAAATCTCTGCATGAGCAAATTTCTCATTTACATGACCTATATACTTTGGCAGGCTTATGCAAGATAAAATATAATATACACTACTGTTCAAAAGCTTGCGGTCGGTAAGATTTTTAAAATGTTTTTTTTTAAAGAAGTATCTTATGCTCACCAAGGCTGCATTTATTTAATCAAAAAAGAAAGAAAGAAAGAAAGAAAAAAAAAGAAATATTGTGAAATAATATATATATTTTTAATGTAATGTATTCCTGTGATGTCAAAACTGAATTTTCAGCATCATTACTCCAGTTTTCAGTATCACATGATCCTTCTGAAATTATTCTAATATGATGATTTGCTGCTCAAGAGACATTTCTGATTATTATCAATGTTGAAAACGTCTTGGGTTCCGACTGTAACCCTTGTTCCCTGAGAAGGGAACGAGACACTGCGTCTGAACGACACTTTGGGGACGCTTCCTTAGCGTAGTGCGTCTGAAGCATGAATGAAACTAGACCGATCTTGATTGGTGCTACGTCATGACGTAGTATGTGATGGCATACTCGGAAGTATAAAGGACGCCTGATCACAACAGCGTTAGCCTTTCGCGATGAAGCAAGTCACTCCCAGGCATGGAGAGGAGTGGCAAGGAGATGCAGTCGCAGTCAGGGAACAAGGGTTACAGTCGGAACCCGAGACGTTCCCTTTTGAGGGAACTCGCACTGCGTCGGAACGACACTTTAGGGAACGAAATGCCCACTATGCCATCGTGAACCATGCCTGCCCTAGTGTGAAGCTGGAACCCAGGCACACTTAGGACGAGAGCACCCTAGCGCCTGACATCGCAGGGAGGTGCAGACTAGTCTGTGGGGTAGCCCAGCCAGCTGCCTCACAGACCTCCTGAAGTGGGACCCCCATATGAAGGGCCTTAAAAGAGGCCATGCCCCTAGTGGAATGCGCCCTCAAGGCAAAAGGTGAAGGCAAACCGCGCACCTGATAGGCCAAGGCAATAGCCTGGACGATCCATTTACTGACTGTCTATTTGGACGCGGGCAGCCCCTTCTTAGGAGACCCGAAACACACTTATAATTGGTCAGACCTTCTCCACTGCGAAGACTTCCGCAAGTACATTTTCAGTGCTCTGACCGGGCAGAGCAGATGAAGTCTCACCTCTTCTGCCGACACATGAGGTGGAACTCTGGAGCGAGTCGCAGGCCTCATCCTCCAAGTACCACGGAGGAAACGTACGACCAAAGGGTGGCTCCCCAGATGCCCATCCCTTACAGGAGCATGGAAAGCCGTAATGGCAGCCACATACATCTTAAGTGTGGACGGGGTAAGCCCCGCAGAGAAACGATCTTGGAGGAACTCCAGCACTGAAGCCACTGGATAGTTAAATGAGTCCACCTCACGCTCCCTGCACAAAGTGGAAAACACATTCCACTTTAAGCCATACAACCTTCTCATGGAAGGAGCCCTAAAACTGAGTATGGTCTCCACTACACCTGCCGACAGGCCAGCCTCTACGTACTGAGCCCCCTCAGGGGCCAGACCCAAAGCTTCCACAGCTCTGGCTGGGGGTGAAATATTGTGCCCCCCGCCTGAGATAGGAGGACCTGCCAGCAGTCTGTACCCCTTGTTCTACATTTGCCATGCTTGGAAGAAATCTACCAAGGGAATCAGCCTATCGAGACTGACCCCGGGTCTTTTTTGAATACCGCTCTTGACCCCCAGAAGCGGCTGACCGGCAAGGAGAGTTTGTGAATGATTTTCGGACGCCATCGCTGACCAGCCCGACCTGCCGCCATATATGCCCTGCCCACCATTGCAGATGTATCTCAACATGGCTTGGTGGACAGCACCAGGTTTTTAGGGAGGACGCTGCATCAGGAGAGAGGTATCTGGCCAAAGATTCCTCCACACACGGCATCCTCCCATAGCCATTCTCTCCCGCACCCACAATGTTACTTTAATCCAACACTGTTGGATTAGAGAGGCGAGAGGAGTGTGGTTTGTTCCATGATTTGCACAACTTGTTGTGCAAATCTGGAAAAAATGGCAAACCCTGGCATTGAGGTTTTGACCTGTGCTGCAGGAAGCGTTCATCAAGCGTACTTTTCCTAACTGTCGCTTCCTGCACTTCTGATGGCCAGCTGATGTTTAGTCTGGCCACTGCACGAGTCGCAACCTCTACGAGCTCCTCATAAGCAGGGATGTGAGGTGACGAGTGAACCTCAACATCAACCGCCTCGATGCTGAGCACATCTACATCCTCAGACAAAGTTAGCTCAAGCATCGGACCCTCTCCTTGAGCACAAGAAGCTGCAGCACAGGCTTCTGCACAGGGAGGAAGTGCATCAGAACTGTCTGATGATGACCTGGAAAGTGCCTCAGCAGTCCCGATCTCATCAGCCAGTTCCCTTTGCGATCCCCACGATCTGAGTCGCCGCACCGCCTCAACGGATGTAGGACCCGAACCGCGGGGAATGCGAGCCTGGCCGGCCTCTTCAAACACGGCCAAGCGGGAGCACAGCACTCTGATGGATAGTGCTTCACAATGCTCGCAGTCAGCCCCCTCACAGTTACTTTACAAACTAGTAAATCAGTCTCTCAAACACACAACACACAGCGCACTTGCTGAAGAGCGAAAAGCCAGCACTGTTGTGATCCGGCGTCCCTTTATACTTCCGGATATGCCGTCACATATTACGTCATAACACAGCACTAATCAAGATCGGTCTAGCTTCATTCATGCTTCAGACGCGCAACGCTAAGGGTTTGTACCCAAAGTTTGGTTCCAAAGCATTATGAGTTCCCTTGAAAGGGAACAGTTGAGCTCTGTAGTGTTTTTGTGGGTTTTTTTCAAGATTATTTGATGAATAGGAAAGACGGCATTTATTTGAAATAATTTTTTTTTAACAATGTAAATGTTTTCTTTTGATCAATTTAATGCATCCTTGCTCAAAAGAAATCTTACAGACCCCAAAAATTATAATAATATAATATAATATAATATAATAAACACACTTGTAAAGCAACTTTTTTGTAATATAGCATGAGCACACACACAAAATACATCATGGCTTTATCCCTGGATAACTTTAGATTCTCTATACGTTCTTGTTGTTTACATTATATGCACTTATGCGCCGATTGCCAACAAAACACAGACATGTGATGCAGTTTCACTCACCGCTTGCGGTTTCGACTCATGGCAGGGAACAAACAAACACACCTGCAGAACTCTGTTGCTGCTCCGGAAAAACAAACTGCATCCACTATTTCCTTAACGCTGGGTTATTTGGAAAGCTGAACAAGGTTATCTTTCCCTCACAACCAGAAACACACTTCTTTTTTCCTCAAAGGTTTTCACTTGGTGTGTTTGCTTTGTGACCTTTCTGACAACAGTTGCAGAGTTTATAATTTTTCTCCAAAAAAAATGTTTTGGGAATGGAAATATCTAAACATCAAATGATTGACATCAGTTTGTTTTGTCACAAAAGGTTGCTATATTAGTGCGAATGCCTCTTCATTTCCATGTTGGAAGAGTGAAGACTGACTTCCTAAAGCCTAGGGGTCAGAGAAGGACAATCAATTTAATAATCCCCGCTTTTTGGGAGCCCAAAGGGTATTTTGATTCTGACTCTGAAGTGAGATTGCACTGCATTTTCAGACATATAGCGCCATTTGAAGCTAAGACGAGGAAAAATGAATGTTATAAAAGCATATCAAGGCTCTATGCACGTGTTCTTGAAGAAAAGAGGACAGAGTGTTAAGATGGTCGGGTCTGTGGGACTGAAGCATTTGAAGCTGCTTATAATGATAAAGCTAGTCGAAATGTCAGCATTCATTTACAGCCCAAACAATGAATGACTGACAGCTTATTTTTGTGTGCCATGTGAGGGCCAATTCTAATCTGCTGATAAATTAGGGGCAAATTTATGCTTTGCTTTTTTATACTCTGAATCTACACATTGTTTTAGATCATTATTGCAGATTTGATTGCATTATTTGTCTGCATATAAAATCTGATAAAACTCAGATTCATTATTTAGACTATCAGCATCATCATGATGGACTTGGACACTGAATGTCAACTGTAAAGGCCGGTAACTACTGTATATAACGATAACTATATGAAAATGATTATGTAATATTGTACACTATATGAGCCTATGAAATGTTCTGTTTATTATAAGCATGCTGCAGTAATGTTGTCTGCAGCTTTACATGCTCAAGCTCTTTAAAGTCGACTGGATTCTAATTGGCTGTCAATGTTTTTATTGTTCATCAGATGGAAAAAAGTGAATGATTCTAACTTTATAGTTTCTCTGTGTTATTGTTATAGCTGTAGTGTTGACGTCACTATTCTCATAGAATTAGAATGATTATTTCAAAATTATGTTCCTTATAGTCATCGTTCTGGGTCTGAACCATAGTCTAATTATGCTTTGGATTGACAGACAGAAAGTGTGCGTTACAAATGGAACCATTAAATGAAGAATCCTATAGTCCATAATAAAAACAGAATAGCTTTAAAAATCTGCTCAAGATTATGTTAGTTCACACAATACGGGCCCTATCATACACCCGGCGCAATGCAACGCCAGGCACGACGCAGGTGTTTTCTGCTAGTTTCAGCCCGACATAATTATCATTTTCACGTCCAGAGCCACGTTGTTTAAATAGCAAATGCACTCGCGCCCATCTGTTTGCCCATGGGCGTGCTGGTCTGAAAACGAGGTGTGTTCAGGCGCATTGTTGGCGCGTTGCTATTTTGAGGCAACTGAAAACGACTGCGCCATTGACCGACAAAAATAGGTCCCTTCATGGCGAATACACATTTTAATAATAACCTACATCAGCAAAACCATTAAGTAAAACATTAAAATGACAGGGCCATGTACAAAAATGGCAGTTTATGAGCATATTTAACAATTTTTGTCAGGTTTAATGCTGGAAAATCTAGTAGGCTAGACTGAATGAACGAATATGCAATAGATAATTCTAGCAAGTGCCCACATATCTAATCTTACTCAACTAATTAATATTCATGAGCCAGCCTGATATGACTCTCTCAGCCAGAAATGCCAAATGAATAATAATAAGAATATACAAAATATTGGTACAGCAGGTGCCATAACACCATAACAAGACTAACCCTATCTTTCCCTTCAGTGAACTTATCAGGGTGCTGCATCTGTGGTGTTCACCCTGTCTAATTCATTAGTTGAGGCGGCGGTGTGAAGGATGGAAATTAGTTCACAAAGCTGACAGCTTCATTAGCCACAGTTTTTTGACAGGGTGACAGTTGATGCAAAGACCAAAAATCAGAGGTCAGCTTTGACAGAAAACATCCTTTAAAACTGTCCTCTGTGCTTCCACTTCACAAACACTAACCTTAAAGGGTTAGTTTACCCCAAAATGATTTACTCACCCTCAAGTCATCTAGATTGTTTCTGTATGTGACTGTTTTTGAAGTCCATAAAAGTGCATTCGTCCGTCATAAAAATAATGTCCACAACTCTGGGGGTGGGGGTGTGTGTCTGTGTGTGGGTGTGTGTGTGCATTTTTCCACCTTAGAAACATTGCTAAGCTACGTAACATGCTATCTATTTCTGATGCAGAAAAGTTAGTTCATGCATTCATGACCTCGAGATTAGATTACTGTAATGCTTTATTAGCTGGTTGTCCTGCATCCTCAATAAACAAACTACAGTTAGTCCAAAACGCAGCTGCTAGAGTTCTTACTAGGTCAAGAAAATATGATCATATAACACCAATTTTATCATCTCTACACTGGTTACCTATTAAGTTCAATATCAATTACAAAGTATTGCTACTGACCTATAAAGCCCTAAATGGTTTAGCTCCAGTGTATCTAACGGATCTTCTATCGCCCTACAATCCATCGCGCTCTTTAAGGTCACTAAACTCTAGGCTTCTGGTCATTCCTAGGATATCTAAGTCCACTAAAGGAGGGAGGGCATTTTCACATTTCACACACTCCTAAACTCTGGAATAGTCTTCCTGATATTGTTCGAGGTTCAGACTCGCTGTCCCAGTTTAAAACTAGATTAAAGACGCATTCGCATTAGCCAAGCATTCGCATTATAATTACCTTTTATACTACAGTTAAATCGGATCAAAAGCATTAATATAATATTCTGAACAGCAGCTATGCTAATTATTTCCCATCTGCTTTTCTGTTGTTATCTCGGGACACTAGTCCCGAGGTAAATAGTTTGTCAGCTCCAGTTTGTATCCAGCCTCTCATGGAGACTTCGGATGCCCCAACACCTGTGATGAGACGACTCCATGCCTGTGAAGAGACGACTCAACGCCAGCGTTGTTATGGCCTAAATTAATACACGATTGATTAACTTTTTCGAACATTTTTCTTTAACATTGTCTTTCTAACATTTTTACTGTACATTTATGAAATGCACTTTCTGTAAAGCTGCTTTGAAACAATGTGTATTGTGAAAAGCATTATACAAATAAATTTGAATTGAATTGAATTGAATTGATAGTGTTCGTCTGAAAGAAGAATGTCATAAACACCTAGGATGACTTGAGGGTGAGTAAATCATGGGCTAATTTTTGGGCTTTTTTGGGTGAACTAACAACACTGTTTAATACAACAATAGAAGCATTGTGTGTTTTACCTTTCTTTCTATTATAAAATGGAAATGAATCAATGGCTTCCCCAGAGCAGAGTCAATATCCAGCCTGAATTTCATATTGAACCGAGGTATGTGGTCATAACAGAACTGCAGGACTGATTAACATCAACATACTCTATTCCTTTACACTCTCTTCTCACCACATGCAACTCAACTTTTTCCAGTCCATTACAATACATTAAAAACAAAGCAATGTTTTTCTGTTTAAATATCACTTTTCCTTAAATAAACACACTTCTCTCATGCTGCCAGGTTAATGTCATCATATGCCATTTCAAATGCAAAAACTTTTAAATAGTGCTTTTAAATAGTACACACATACACAGTATATTTACAAACTTTCCTCTTAGACACGATTAATTGCGATTAATCGATTTGACAACACTATGTTTAAAGCACCTTTTTGAGTTTAGAAACACATTTACACACTGCAAAAAATGGGTGTCTAAAAACAAGATAAAAACACAAAATCTGAAGGAAAAGGTACTCAATGTCCATGCAGCAAGATAATTTCACTTGACAAGATTTCTTGAATTAAGATTATATAGTAAAGTTGAACACTTAAAATAAGAAATTCACTCTTAAAACAAGATACATATCTAACAATTCTAAATCTACGTTTTTTTTTTGGTAAGAAATCTTGGTAAGAACCAAACAATTTGCAGTGCATATAATAAGCTAGTACTTTCAGTGAGTCTCTTTATTTACTCAATCTTTCTTATCTTTACTGTATCCATAAAGGAACATTTCAGTGAGAGTTTCAGGAAGCAAATGGGCAGTCTCAAGTTCCTACAATAAATGATCTGAAGCGTTTCTTGTCTAAACAAAAGATAAGCAACATTACGTCTTGCCGATCTCTTTGATAATGATGGTTCAGGGAGTATACCCTGCTGTTCTATTGTTCTATAGAGCGAGGGAGCCCAAACTTCTGGAACTCATTCAAAGACTTAAAGATGAGTTAAAAGCTAAATCTCACTCTAATGGATAAATGGAGAGAGACGGGTCAAAGCAATCAGCAGTAATGACAGATTTAGAGTTTAATTTAGTGTAAATGAGATTCTGAAGAGTGACTGAGCTTTAGCTAAAGGAGTAGGTAGGCACAAAATCTCTCAAGAACACCAGATACTTGTACTGCATTTGGTTTAAATTAATTTTTATTTCACACATATTTCTTACCGGACACCCCCATGGTTCTTTCATGCAACGTTTCTTCTGCAGAGTAAAATAAAGTGATTCTGGGTTAATGCATTGAGAATTTTCTTTGATTCAGACATAAATTATTAAATGATTATCGGGAGAAGGAGAATGAGAACTATTAAATCATTAATCATGATGAAATCTAATTTACATGAGGAGTGGGATCACATTTACATCCAAATGGTTACTAAAAAGTGACTAAACTATAAATAACCTAAATTGTCTGGTATACGGTCAGAATTACTGAATATGTTTAAGTGTGTCATATATTGCAAACGATTGTGTTTCTGAAAGTTTACAGTGAATTTCTTTTATGAGTTCTATATGAGTTCTTTTAAACTAAGTGAGTTTATGCTAATATACTGTATATATACACCGATCAAGCAGGTGAAGTAAATAACACTGTTTATCTCTTCATCACAGCAACTGTGAGTGGGAGGGATATATTAGGCAGCAAGTGAACATTTTGATTTTCAAAGTTGATGTGTTGGAAGCAGGAAAACGTCTCAGTTACTACTGTAACCTTAGTTCCCTGAATAGGGAACGAGACGCTGCGTCACCGCTATCGGAACGCCTCTGCGTGATTGCGTCGTGAAGCACGTATGTAATCAGTCCAATAGAGAGACGGAACGTCATGGGCGGGTGACGTCATAGACCCGGAACTATAAAGTATACCGGCAAACACACGCCTTCAGCTTCTGAAATAGGATGAAACAAGGCGCTTGCGAGCATGCGGGGAGTATGGCAGGGTGACGCAGCATCTCGTTCCCTATTCAGGGAACTAAGGTTACAGTCGTAATCGAGACATGCCCTTTCAAGGGAACTCGAGCTGCGTCACCGCTATTGGAACGAGACTATACCCACGCCCCCATAGGAGCCGGATGCCCGTCTGTGACATTGTCAGGGCGAGCATCCGAGCCCCAGGAGTAGCACAGATGTCGAACTCGAAGAACCTGAAAAAAGTGAGCAGAGAGGAACATCCTGCCGCATCACAAACATCGGTGAGGACAGCCAAAGGAGAAGGCTGCCCGGCCTCCTACTAAAGCAAGTGAGATAGCCTCGACTACCCACTTGCTCATCCTCTGCTTTGAGACTGGAGGTTGATAGGAAGACTCAGCACAACAAAGGGGTTAGTTTCCCGGATGCCAGACGTGATTTATTAACAGCATTTCAAAAATTGTGCAGTTCACTCAAAGTACAAAAAAAAAAAATTACCATAGCACTATGCTGGCACACTAGTGATGATGTCATTGTCCAGGTTCATCATCACACGAACCGTCAGGCAAGCTGACAGTGCCAGTCGCCGAAATTTGAGAATGCGAATCCCCTGCATACACAAGTAGACTAATGCCGCGTCCACGCACTTCGTGGACATGCGGGGAGACTCCTCCGGGAGATTCGGGCGTCCCCGCCGCCATCCACCTCTCGAAGATGGGCCTGGAGGATGATCCGGAGGCATTCATCGACGTCTTCGAGAGGTCCGCCGAGTCCCGGGGATGGCCCCAGTCGGACTGGCCAATGCGGCTCCTGCCACTGCTGTCCGGGGAGGTGCAGGTAGCCACCCACCAATTGCCAGTCCAGAATCTCCTGGTGTATGACGACCTGAAGCGTGCCATCCTTCAGCGGGTCGGCTGGAGCGCGGAACAACAGCGTCAGCGGTTCCGGACCCTGACCCTCGACGAGTCCGGCCGACCCTTCATCTTCGCACACCAGCTCCGGGACATCAGTGGCTGATGGCCGACGGAGGTGACATCGAGGATGTCATCGATCGTGTGGTGCTGGAGCAGTTCATCGCGCGGCTCCCCCAGAAGACCACCACCCGACGCCGCTGAACCCGGCCATTCAGTTGGATCACCTGGTGGATCACCTGGTGGCGTGCCACGGGGTCGGCGAACTGGGACGGAGGAAGAGGGGTAGGGATCCGGAGTGCCGGCCCTGAGGTGGAGGACGGGTGGACCCTGCGACCCATCCGCACCTCCCCGTCCGGCGCCGAGGGGAGGGGCGACCACTCCGGATCCCTACCCCTCTTCCTCCGTCCCAGTTCGCCGACCCCGTGGCACGCCACCAGGTGATCCACCAGGTGATCCAACTGAATGGCCGGGTTCGGGCTCTCTCCATGCCAATCGGTTGACCTACTTCCGGCCACTAGGGCGGCGTAAAAGTCTGGGCCGGCTTGTTGGCGCTGCAGGGATCTGGGGCATTTCATGGACTGCTGTCCTCTCATGGAGGTGACGATGGTGATCTGGGTCCCTAGCGCTCCACAAGCCACCCTCGATCAAGCTGGACTGTACCAGATACCTGTGAGTATCAAGGGGGGTACTATTCAAGCGTTGGTGGATTCCGGTTGTAACCAGACCTCCATCCACCAAAGCCTGATTCAGCCTAAGGCATTGGGTAACAGCCGCACGGTTACGGTGAGGTGTGTGCATGGGGAAGTGGTGAAATATCTGTTGGTGCCCGTCACTATTCAATTTAGGGGACAAAAGCATAGTGTGGAGGTTGCAGTTAATCCGCACCTCCGGCATCCGCTAATCTTGGGAACCAATTGGCCAGCGTTTAATACATTTTTGGGACATTTGTGTGCGGATGCTTCTTGGGGGAAACGCTCGGATAGCGGGGTGACGGTTGTTCAGCTGGGAGAGGCGGAGCCGGGACCTCTGGCGGCTGACTCAGGGGAGAGGAGTGCGCTGGAGCCGCCTGTGCTCACAGACTGCGATGACTTTCTCCCGGAGCAGTCCCAGGATGAGACGCTTAAAAACGCGTTTAATCAGGTCCGTTCCATTGACAGCTGCCTCCTTCATCATGACCAACCACTCTCCTTTCCGTATTTCGTGATCATAAAAGATAGGTTGTATCGGGTGACCCAAGACACCCAGTCAAAACAAAATACAACCCAGTTGTTGGTACCTAAAAGCCGCTGGGAAATGCTTTTCCAGGCGGCTCATTCTAATCCGATGGCCGGGCATTTAGGACAAACGGCTACATTTAACCGTCTCATGGCCCGGTTCTTCTGGCCGGGCATTCACGAGAATGTGTGCAGGTGGTGTGCGTCTTGTCGTGAATGTCAGTTGGTGAATCCACCGGCCACCCCAAAAGCACCATTTTGCCGACTCCCTCTGATGCAGGTCCCCTTTGAACGAATTGGTATGGACCTCATCGGGCCATTAGAACGGTCAGCACGTGGGCATCGCTTTGCATTGGTCCTGGTGGACTATGCAACGCGATACCCGGAAGCAGTTTTAATCGGACGTTGAAAAACATGATTCGTAAATTCGTTCACGAGGACGCCAAAAATTGGGATAAGTGGCTAGAACCTCTGTTGTTTTCAGTGCGCGAGGTCCCTCAAGCCTCCACTGGGTTTTCCCCCTTCGAGCTTCTCTATGGTCGCCAGCCTCGGGGGGTGCTGGATGTCCTTAGGGAGACTTGAGAGGACAGACCTTCCGCGAGTAAGAGCGAAATTCAGTATGTCTTGGACCTGAGAACAAAACTCCACACTTTGGGGTGGCTATCAATGGAGAATTTGTTTCAGGCTCAGGACAGACAGAGACAGCACTACAACAGAGGGGCTAGACTTCGTCAATTTGCACCGGGAGATAAAGTTCAAGTGGCAAGGGCCCTTTGTGGTCACACAGCGAATTGGCGACCTCAACTATGAGGTCGTACGCTCGGATAGGGACGGAGCACGTCAAATATACCACCTCAACCTGTTAAAAAAATGGTCAGAGGCGGAGTCAGTGATGCTTGCGACGGTGGTGAGCGGAGAGGAAGATCTCGGGCCAGAGGCGATTCAAAAACCTCAATCCCTCGCGCTGGCCCCGGCGGGGATCACCTCTCACCCTCGCAGCTCACTGACGTGAAATCATTACAAGCAGAATTTGCTGACGTGTTCTCGCCCCTACCAGGTCCGCACAGACCTCATTCAACACCACGTTGAGACCGAGCCGGGCGTGTTTGTTCGCAGTCGGCCATATCGTTTACCTGAACATAAGAAAAAAGTAGTTCAGGCTGAATTAGAGGCTATGCTGGATATGGGAGTAATAGAAGAGTCCAGCAGTGATTGGGCGAGCCCGGTAGTTTTGGTCCCAAAACCTGACAGCTCGGTCCGGTTCTGTGTGGACTATAGAAAAGTCAACACGGTGTCAAAATTTGATGCGTACCCAATGTCAAGGGTTGACGAACTGCTTGATCGGCTAGGCTCGCTTTTATTCGACACTGGACTTAACAAAGGGATATTGGCAGATCCCCTTGTCTCCAATGTCCAAAGAAAAAAACGCTTTCACCATGCCTTTTGGATTACACCAATTTCTCACCCTTCCTTTCGGCTTGTTCGGGGCTCCCGCAACCTTCCAGCGTCTGATGACAGAATTCTCCGGCCGCATGCTGCGTATGCCGCTGCGTACTAGGATGATATCATCATCTACAGTGCGGACTGGCAGCGGCATATGCAGCACTTGCGGGCTGTCCTGAAGTCGCTGAGGAGGGCGGTGCTCACGGCCAACCCAAAGAAGTGTGAAATTGGGCGGGTGGAAGTAAGACTTGGGTCATGGACAGGTGCGTCCCCAAATTGACAAGACCGCAGCGGTTGCGACCTGTCCAAGGCCCAAGACCAAAAAGGAGGTTAGACAGTTCCTGGGGCTAGCGGGATATTACAGAAGGTTTGTGCCTAATTATTCGGACCTCGCTAGCCCGCTGACTGATCTAACTACAAAGGAAGTGCCAGATACGGTTCAGTGGACGGAGCGGTGCCAGCAGGCTTTTACCCAGATAAAAGCTGCTCTGTGTGGTGGGCCGCTCCTACAAGTTCCTAACTTCTCTCTCCCTTTTTCCCTACAGACTGACGCCTCGGACAGGGGCTGGGCACGGTCCTGTCTCAGGAGGTGGAGGGTGAAGAGTGGCCGGTGCTGTACATCAGTCATAAGCTCTCTAAGAGACGATGTACAGCACCATAGAAAAAGAGTGTTTGGCCATCAGGTGGGCCATTCTCACCCTCCGCTACTACCTCCTGGGGCGGGAGTTCACCCTCTGTTCGGACCACGTCCCCTTGCAGTGGCTCCACCGCATCAAGGATACCAACGTCCGGATCACCCGTTGGTATCTAGCTTTACAGCCCTGAGTGCTCAGATGGCTGTGGCTGACTTCCTCTCCAGGAGGGGGGATGGGACAAGTGCAGATGATTAACACCTGTGTCTCGTTGCAGTAATTGCCGTGGAGAGACTGCATTTAAGCCGCTGCTGGGAGAGAGAGGGTAGAGAGAGACCGGGACTGGGACTGCCAACCACTGCCTGCTGATGTTACAGTGCTGAGAAGGTTATTGAACCTGAGAAAGTTATTGAACCTGAGAGCAACGTTGACTGTTGTGTCTGACTGTTTTGAGTTTGAACGCCCTCATGCGTATTACATGTTTTGAGGATCGTGAGATCAATAAAGTGCAGTCCCCGTTACGCCGACCCCGCCTTCTTCCTTCCCACACCTACATGAACCTACACTACAATGATGAATGCCGAAAACATTCTTTACGCTCCAAAGAAAGAAGAGGCTCATTACAAGTGGCATGAAACATCCTCACACCTGAAGTAGTTTTGAAACTTTTACTTTTTTAATCACTTACTGTACTTATATTTTCTCCAGAAGTGCGTCCACTCTCTCAAAGGACTTCAATATCACTGGAATAGCTAAAGCAACATGCCAGCAGTGTTATTTTAAACCCATCTTCAGCTCATTCATGTGGCTTGATCCTGTTCCCAGAAGCATGAATATGAGAACACTAATCTTCAAACCTCCTTCATACCCTTCTCTTTGGACACATTTATTTCTTCCTGGCCAGACTTCTTTAAAGGATCCAACAGAGCACTACAGCAAATAGAAATGATCCAACACAATTGATGTAGGACTTTCATGATGCATACACTTATGGACAAGAATTTAAAGAAGATACTTCTCATTCCATCAATATATCCATCCATCCATACAAATATTTATATGAAGATTTCTCTTTGGCACAACCTTAGTAAAACATTTTTAGTGTTAACAGTATGAAAGAAAAATATTTGTTGAGATAATAATGAACGATTGTGTACCAGCTATAAAAGTAAATACAGTGAAGAGCTGATTATATTTTATCCAGCAGACTCAGTCTAAACACACACCATGTATACACTTGAGAATAGGTGCGAGAGGAATTTTATGATGATATACATAAAAGGGTATAATATGGTGGTTCTGGGTTTAATATATGAATATTATTGTATTCCAGTGCAATATTAATTTCCTCTTGCCTCTAAAATGTGATTTGAGGCAAATCAAGATTATCAGGTAAATGAAAATAATAATATGTAATATCATGCATGGTCCAATTAAATGAGGGCATTATATATATTTTTTCCTTTTCATTCATGTTCTGCCAGCTTTAATTAAAGTCTCTGTGACTGTGTGAGAGAATACGTTATCTGATTGATGGCAGCCTTTCCTCTCAACCACACAGATCAGTTCCTTCTCCTGGACTTTAGCTTTAGCTCAGAGGATGTTTCGGTCACACTTACATGGGTTTTCAGTCTATACATTATTCAAATCAAAGAAATATATATTATTTTATTATTTTAATATATCATATTTTAACATTTAACATTTTCAAAAGTGCAGCTGAAGATTTAAAGGATTAGTTCACCTCAAAATGGAAATTTCCTCATAATTTCCTCACCCCCATCTCATCCAAGATGTTCATGTCTTTCTTTCTTCAGTCGAAAAGAAATTATGTTTTTTGAAGAAAACATTCCAGGATTTTTCATCATATAATGGTTTTCAATTGCAACCAAAATGCTGAAGGTCCAAATCAGTTTCAAAGTGCTTTGATGGGCTTCAGAGGCTCTGCGTGATCCCAGATGAGGAATAGGGTCTTATCTAGTGAAACGATTGGTAATTTTCAAAAAATAAAATAAAAATGAATATACTTTTTAACCTAAATTGCTAATCTTGTGCAGATCTGCGAAGTGCTAAGGATGACGTAATCATGTCGGAAAGGTCACGTTAGACGTAGGCAGAAGTACCGCCCCGGTGTTTACAAAGCGCTCGTGTGAAGACTAATACAAACGCCCTTTTGCACAATATACCAACGTTAAATATGAAACGCTATATTACTTGGTCAGTGGGATTTTCAAATTGCAAAGGCTGCAATTTAATTCATAAATAGCTATATCAGCAATGTGTTTCATGAAGCGCATGTGCGTGACTTGATGTGATAACAGTTTTCAGCGTCTCAGAGCAGCTTCATTATTAACAGGGTTTGAAATTAACACCCGCCAAATGGTAAAAATCAATTGTGGAGGGTAACTGTCAAATCACTAGCCAATTTGGCTGATCACTTACTATGTTTACTCACTTTTTATATATGAGCACGCTCATACGCGCCACCTGTGAATGTGGGACTCCGTGAGACACACACAGCACACCAGAAACAAGTTCTCTTTCGCTCTTGAAAAAACAATAACACACAGAATTATGCCAAAGATGCGCGTGATAGCGTTCAACAGTAGCAGATCTTAAAAGAACCACTAGCCACTAGCAGCCACTAATGCTATCTGTCATTAATGTTAATCAGAGAACAAAGGGAACAGAGAAAACTGTAGCTTTAATGAGAATCAATCTATATCTAATTTATTATGTATGCAGTGCAGACTGTTTGATAACTTTATTCAATTTCTGTATATTTCCTTCCTGTTAACAGGCCACAGGTAAATATGACTATGAATATTTTAAAAGCCTAATAAATGTTGAAATTTATATAGCTTTCAGTTATACTGTAATGTTGAATGTCTCTCATTAATTTGTTATGCTGCCTGTGTAAATCAGTTGAAGCAGCAGAAACTACTCGGTTACTCTTCACATTATTTCAACATAGCCACATTAGGTGGCTATTTTAGTTGTTATCAAAATTTTAATAATGTACCTTATGTTTGAATTGCAATTAAACTAGTATGCCATTCATACTATGACAAGGAAAATAAAAACTGCTCTAAAGAGAATTAACGCCTCCCACCCTCACCCTGCATTCATGCTTTAAAATTATTTTGGTAGGTCTTGAGATAGATTATCAGAATCAGAATCAGAAAGAGCTTTATTGCCAAGTGTGCTTGCACACACATTGAATTTTTCTTGGTGCTGAAGCTTCCAGTGCACATATACAATACAAACACAACAAAAACATAGTAATACAAATAAAATTAAAGCTGCAAGCAGCATTTATCGGGGTTCAAGCAGTTAAGGCCTTTAAGGCCTTTAAGCACACAAGCATCAAAAGACATTACGTTTTATTTAGCAAGCATTTAACAACTGCCATCATAGATGAAAATGTCAATTTACAGCCTATACAGGCAGTTTACCATAGGAAATATATGGTTTTAAAGTGTTTTTACAGTTATAGCACCTTTTGCCTGAGTCTTCTTATAGTCTTGCCTGATCTCCACCACTTTTATTAGTAGTACTCAAAGTGTGCCCATACTGTATATATGTGTCAGATTTGTTGTAAATATGTAATTTTAATAAGGAGTTTAGACAATTATATTCAGTGGCGTAACGAACGAGCCAACACCGGGCCCTTAAGTAGGATTATCAAGGCGGGCCCCAGTCCCAATTCAAAACAAATTTCATCACAATCCATCATTGTTCGTTTCAAACATGTGAGAGCATCAAAATGATCCATGGGTGAAATTGATTGGATTAAATTTTTTTTTTTGTCAGTTCCTATCATAATTTTAACATTTTGGCATTATTGTTTAGCTATTTACCTATGTTTTCAAATTTCCTTTGTTTTTTTGTTGTTGTCTCAATTTGACTAACGGCTTTGAAGATAAACACAATTTTTAAAGCTCTAAATGGCACTTACAAAAACCATAAGGCGAAACCTGGCATGTTTGGTATTGTTAGACTCGGCAAGGATTCTTAGGAGGTCACTCCTGTGAAAAAAACACGGGCTTGAAACTTCTAAGGCTCCTTCAAGGCATTGTGCCAATGACGTATACTGAGTTTTTTGAGATACACCAATGTTCTCATAGACTATCATGGCACCCTGGACAAAGACACTGCATGCCAATTTTCAGTAGACTAACGGTTGGGTGCCCTTATAGCTATTTTTATGATTTTTTTCACTGTTAAAGCGCCACCAAGTGGCCAATTGTCACGATTTTTTTCATGTCAACTCAAATTGAGCTTATGAACATGTGTCCCAAATTTAGCGAAAATATCTGTTTCCTTTCACAAGTTATAACCATTTTATAGCGCCACCAAGTGGCCAATTGTCATGATTTTTTTCACGTGACCTAAAAATGAGCTCATAAACACGTGTCCCAAGTTTTGCGAAAATATCTCTTTCCGTTCACAAGTTATAACCGTTTTATAGTGCCATCTAGAGGCCAATTGTTGCGATTTTTTTAAAGTGATCTCAGATTGAGCTCACGAAGATGTATCCCAAGGTTAGCAAAAAAAATCTCTTTCCGTTCACAATTTATAATCATTTTAGTAAAAATGGCCCTGGTGCCATCAAAGATTTTGGTTCCCCCTATCGACCGTTAACTGAAATTTTGAATTTTTTGGATGATTATTGATTGGCGGACTCCAGAGAATAGTCTTGCGGTGGTTTGGTTCCAATCGGGCCAAAAACCTAGGAGAAGTCAGCAAAAATAGGTTTTTCAAAAAACTGCAATTTACTCGAAATTGGAGCCTGAAGGGCGAGCAAATCTGAGATAGCCATTTTGTCCGCCTTGAGCCAAGGATTCCAACGATATAAGACACTTGATCCTGGGACAAACAGTCTAAGAGTTATGAGCAATTTTGAACTTTTGGTTGCTGTAGCGCCACCTATGGGCCATTCGGGGTCATACTCTGATAGGTTGTCCCCAAACTGAGGCCTACCATCTGGCCAGGTTTCATGTCTCTAGGCCTTACGGTTTGGCCTGCACGATGCGTTTTACGAAACCTTACAATTACAATAGGGTTTCAGCATTTCATGCTTGAACCCCTAATAAGAATGAAGGCTTTTTGCCAGGTATAGCGCCATCTATGGTCCGATCTCCATGAAACTCTGCATGCTTCCTCACCATGTTCTGACACATATGCTCATCAATTTTGGTGGAGTTCTGAGTTTTCATTTGGGATTTATAGGCTTTTTAGTGTATTTTTTCACACCCCTTTTCTAAATGACCCTGTTACAGCCACCCAAATGCAAAAGTTCAACTTTTTTTCAATAATTATTGATCTAGAGAGTCCAGAGAATTGTCCTAGACTGGTTTGGTTCCGATCGGGCAAAAAACCAGAGACTAGTTTGCAAAAGTAGGTTTTGGACAAAATTCGACATAGCAGAAAATATTCCCTGCCTAAATCAAAATCGGAGATAGCCATTTTGTCCGCCTTGAGCCAAGGATTCCAACGATATAAGACACTTGATCCTGGGACAAACAGTCTAAGAGTTATGAGCAATTTTGAACTTTTGGTTGCTGTAGCGCCACCTATGGGCCATTCGGGGTCATACTCTGATAGGTTGTCCCCAAACTGAGGCCTACCATCTGGCCAGGTTTCATGTCTCTAGGCCTTACGGTTTGGCCTGCACGATGCGTTTTACGAAACCTTACAATTACAATAGGGTTTCAGCATTTCATGCTTGAACCCCTAATAAGAATGAAGGCTTTTTGCCAGTTATAGCGCCACCTATGGTCCGATCTCCATGAAACTCTGCATGCTTCCTCACCATGTTCTGACACATATGCTCATCAATTTTGGTGGAGTTCTGAGTTTTCATTTGGGATTTATAGGCTTTTTAGTGTATTTTTTCACACCCCTTTTCTAAATGACCCTGTTACAGCCACCCAAATGCAAAAGTTCAACTTTTTTTCAATAATTATTGATCTAGAGAGTCCAGAGAATTGTCCTAGACTGGTTTGGTTCCGATCGGGCAAAAAACCAGAGACTAGTTTGCAAAAGTAGGTTTTGGACAAAATTCGACATAGCAGAAAATATTCCCTGCCTAAATCAAAATCGGAGATAGCCATTTTGTCCGCCTTGAGCCAAGGATTCCAACGATATAAGACACTTGATCCTGGGACAAACAGTCTAAGAGTTATGAGCAATTTTGAACTTTTGGTTGCTGTAGCGCCACCTATGGGCCATTCGGGGTCATACTCTGATAGGTTGTCCCCAAACTGAGGCCTACCATCTGGCCAGGTTTCATGTCTCTAGGCCTTACGGTTTGGCCTGCACGATGCGTTTTACGAAACCTTACAATTACAATAGGGTTTCAGCATTTCATGCTTGAACCCCTAAAAATAGTATAAAAAATATAAGGTCACAGTTAAGTTTAGTCAGAATAAACATTTACAGATTATGAACATATTTACAGTATTTGAGTAGTATGAATATATAAATATAAATAATCTCCTGAGTTTAGAAGATTGCACTAGACAGTTAGAGTATTGCACTTTAGGGGGAGGGGGGGTATTTAACTGTTCAAGAGGGAAATGGCCTATGGGAAGAAACTGTTCCTGTGCCTAGATGTTCTAGTGGCCAGTGATCGCAGTCGCCATCCTGATGGTAACAGTTCAAACAGGCGGTGTTCAGGGTGAGTGTAGTCTGTGATGATTTTCCCTGCTCTCTTCCTCACTCTGGAAGAGTACAGGTCCTGGTTATAGGTTATACTTGTCTAGGTGGGTCCTGGGATGGAAAAGTTTGGGAACCCCTGGCATAAGGTATCTAGAACACTATGTATATCCCTCTATGGTATGGAATATGATTTCAATGAGTAAACAATTATTTGTGGTGTTTTTCCTGCTTAAAATTGGACACTATAACAAAAGCAATAAACAATTTTAATATATATATATATATATTTTTTTTTTTTAGCTTCTTGCCTCAAGGCAACATTGTACCACAATGGGCAAATTGGAACATTTGACATTTTCATGTAGACAAAATAAATATATTTATTGAAAACATCAATTTCTTTAACCAGACACCTGAACAAACACATTTATCCGGTTTTTCATGTATTACAAATTTCATATTTAATAAAAAGTAACATTTCAAATTCATCTGTCGCACTCAGGCAACATTATACCATCGTGGAACACAAGTATTACCAAACCATCATATCAAGTTATCATATCAAGTTATCATGTCTCATCTTCATCTCACCCTCACTCTCTCCCTGCCGGATTGTCATTATGACCTAATTTTTCTCATCACATGACACCTCATCCTCACCCTCATTAACTGGCAGTTGTGTTATATACATTTTTTTAAGTGCTAAAGAAAATGTGCAGATCATAATATGTGCAGTTATAGTATGTGAATTACTATAAGTGTATTAAAAAATCATGCAAAAATGCAAATGTATTTAGAGAATTCTAGCTCTTTTCCTTACAAATGTACTATATTTGTATCCAACCCAGTGTGTCTGGTATGGCCTTATGCGATTCCATTATGGTACAATGTTGCCTCAAGGCAACACACGTTTTTTTTTGTTATTTACTAAAACATTTGAGGATATATAATGTAAAGTTCTTGAAAATACTTCTTTACTTACCAGTGAAGGTGACTCATATTTATTGTGGGTGATTAACTGGATGGAATTTAGTGAAAAATTTGATGATGAGTGGCCTTGATGAGTGGTTCCTGCCGGGGCGTCAACAGGTATGGGATCAGATTCCCGCCAAATTTATTGCAGTCACGCATAAAAAAATAATAAGCATGAATAAAAATGTGAAAAGCACATATGAAAATATAATGCACAAAACTGAAAAATCAAACAAGTTTAAAATTATATTGCTCAAAACTGAATCATGAATTCAAAATTTTCTGAATCGCTCACAAAATCATGTTTTCTGCTCTTATTTTCAGTTTTTACATGTCCGTGCACTTTTCTCCTTTGCTCTTGTTTCCACATTCTGTGCTTGCGTTTTCAAATGTTGCAGTTCAAGTTTCATGTAAATTAGGGCGGGTCTTAGCATCACCATTGGTCCACTAGTTCTAGATTGACAGCTCATCCTCAAGCCAATCAATTGAAGAGGGAAGTTTACGTCACTCCAATGCGACTCATGCTGCAGTTCAGCCAGCCTCTGTTGAGCTACGAGTGTAACGCGCTCTCAATCACTATATCTGCAAGGAAATACATTATTGTATTGTTATGAATATCATTTTAGGATTCTATTCTTTTGTATGATAGACGTTTTAGGGGGGTTTCCTCACAATTAAAGCAGTAAAATGAACATAATCACGACTGGGTGCTTACTGACTTGGCTGTGAGCAAAACGCGTTCACTAAAGGCCCTGAGATGCATGGATGGGCTTTTATTGCATCCGCAACTGCATCACAAAATCCGTCTGCACCAACGTTTTTTGACCAATGTTCAAAGCCGCACCATCCGCTGATTGTAAAGCCTTGTTGGGCGATGCAAGGAGCTGCTGACACGAGCAATCCTAATGCAATGGACATTGGCCTACATTAAACCTTTAACTAAAATAGTTATTGAGCTGTTTACACTGTCATATACAATAAAAGAGCCTGCACAGCGACAGGAAAAAAAAATGAATGCAAAAAACCTGCCTATAGCCTACTAGAGCATGTGACTGAAGGAGCTCATGAACCGCTCACCGGTAAAACGACATGCGCTCAAATCCCGCTCCAACATGACATTTCTCTGTAGCCTACTGTAGCTTACTTTACTTGTTTAGTTTCATATGTTTAAATATTATAATGTTTTTTTTTTTTTTTCATTTAGCGTTGATTATGAAATATGATTATGATAGGCTATATGTAGGAAGACATGGGGGTCAGAAATTATTTCGACCACTTTAAGTTTTGTTTTGTTTTGTTGAAAGCCTTTCTTAAAGTGAATTTCGTTTTGTATAAATTGTATCTTAATTTTTATCAATGTTTTGTCAACCGATTTCGAGGATTTAATAAATAATAAGCAAATATAGCAGACAATGGCATGCAGGCGCCAGCGCAGCGGCTTAAATGAATAGGACATTTTTTTTAGCTGGGGGCAGCCCTAGCTATTTATTTCCGATAGGCATATATTCGAACCAGCATGACACAAAGGGCATGAGCTTTAGAAATGAACGGAATCTTCAGAAAGGCGCTCTCACTCTGGAGGAAATATCACTGCTCTATGCATTCTCTATATGCACACTGCAACGGTCACAATATGACCTCATGTAGCCTAGCCTATGTTTTAAAAACATAAATTCAACATATAAATATTAAGCCTTTTTTAATGGCCACTTAAAGTGTACAAATAAATTACTAAATGCTAAAAATGAATACATGTAAAGGAACTCAAATTTGCACCACTTCCCGTGCTCCTGCTAGTCTATTGGCTATATGAATAGCCTATATTGTACCCGAGAATTACTGCAGGAAACCGATTTGCGCACAGGGACAAAAATAAATAAACACCATAAATAAAACGCACATCAGCAAACCTGAATGTTACCTGAATAGGCTACTGTACAATTTTATCATTGTAATAAAAAATGCAATTTGGCACATAATTTCAACATGCTGCTATTTATCCTACTACTAATTAATGCCTATTGCAAAAAGAATAAAATAACAAGTCATTCACATTATAGGCTAATTAACTCTACGCACGTCATGTCAGGGTGACGACTAGGACGAGCCTGAAGAAATTAAACCGTTATTTTGACTGCATGGGAAGAGAGCGCGTCTTGGCCTAACAATCATACAAGAAACAAACTATGGAGCCTCGATATTAAAGAAAAACAGACTCTATTCGTTCACTGAAATTCGCTGAAAGTCCACCGCACAACTGTGCAACGCATGTTCACATTTTTAATTGTCCATAACAACTCCAAAACTTGCCTGCTTGCCTTGGACGTCTAATTAATGGGCAAAGTTTTCCGACTATTATTTCGTTTTCTGCTGTGGATGTTATTGAATTTGTGGAAGATTAGCTCTTGCGTTCTCTCTTTTAAATGCCTATTCCCCGAGTGACTACAATGACTGGCTGTTTTAAGATATAACTAATATCGAAACAAAACCCAGGCAGTATGTACGAGATGTTTAACTGACAGCTGGCCTAGCTTGCAGGTTTGCTTAGTGGCCTACCAGGCGCTGCAACAATATTTAACAATGTAGGCCTATATCTTTTTTTATTTTTTATTAATTTGAATGGTTGAACCACCCACCCGAATTTAAAATATTGTCACGGGGTGAGGAATCACACGACAAGGCAGGTTGAGTGAAAAGGCCCCGGAGGGTGGATTTTAATTACAGTGCTCGTGATAACGGTGAAAACAGTTAGTGAGCCGGTGTGTGATGGCTGGTGAATCCTCGTCCCGTGTGGTGCTCGATCCTGGTGAAAGTGGGTGTCCCCAAACGTGCTCCAGTGAAGTGGGCTGTCGGTCACTCGCTGCTTTCTAGGAGAACAAAGAGAGAGGTTAGTCCAGCAGTACATTCAGCTCGAGACCAGAGTCTGTCTGTCTGCTCATCCGTAGCCGCTTATATGTCTCTGAGCTGATGGGGTGCAGCTGTGACCGATCAGCCCATGGTGATGATGTGCAGGTGTGTTGTTGCCAGGGCGACGCTGATTCCTCTGGGTGGACTCGTCACATTCCCCCCCCCCTAAACGTTGTTCTGGTCCTGCGAACATATGGAGACAGTAGGGGTGAAACAAAGGGAGGGTGGGGAATGACCCCTGACAGACCTGCATAAGCTGTCCATATCCTTGAGAGGCCATCAGCGTTCGCGTTGGCAGCCCCGGCCCTATGACGTACCTCAAAGTGGAAGTCCTGGAGCGCTAGGAACCAGCGAGTCACCCTGGCGTTGGTGTCCTTGGCGCGGGCCATCCATTGAAGGGGCGCATGGTCGTGACCAGGGTGAACTTGCGGCCTAACAGATAGTACCTTAGCTCCAGGACTGCCCACTTGATGGCCAGGGCCTCCCTCTCGACGGCGGCGTACCTCGTCTCAGCCGGGGACAGCTTCCTGCTGATGTAGATGACCGGATGCTCCTCGCCTTCCTGGATTTGCGACAGGACGGCTCCCAGTCCTGTGTCGGAAGCATCCGTCTGCAGCAGGAAGGGGCAACCGAAGTCTGGAGCGCGGAGTACCGGCGACGACGTCAGGGCTGTCTTGACCCGGGCGAAAGCCTCCTCGAGCGTGAAATTCCCATTCATTAACGATCCGTTCCCTCATCTGGCGGACGTGCTCGATGAGGGTGCGATGAGGGGCAGGCTGCTGCTCCCAAGCTTCTCGGGCGATGTCCAGGAGCCCTCGTGGTTGGCGGCCGAAGAGAAGCTCGAAGGGGGTGAAGCCAGTTGAGGCCTGGGGTACTTCGCAGATCCCGAAGAGCACATAAGGAATCATGAGGTCCCAATCCCGCTTATCCTCCGCCGCCACACGTCTCAGCATCTGCTTGAGGGTCTGGTTGAACCTTTCTACAAGCCCGTCCGTTTGTGGGTGGTAGACTGTGGTCCTCAACTGCTTCACCCGCAGCAGCCTGCAGAGATCTGCCATTAGCCGGGACATGAACGGAGTACCCTGGTCAGTCAGTATCTCCGTTGGTATGCCCACCCGGCTGGCCAGCAGGAACAGCTCCTGGGCGATGTTCTTCGCGGTGGCCTTGCGGAGGGGAATTGCTTCGGGGTACCGGGTGGCATAATCGACGATGACCAGGATGTGCTCGTGGCCACGGGCAGACTTTGGCAACGGCCCCACTATGTCCATCCCAATCCGCTCCTGGACCACCCTCCGGGGGAACGGCAACACTCGCTCCCCTGCCTCACGGTGGTGGATGGCATCCGCCAGCTCGATCGCCTCCACGAGTTCCGCGGTGTTGGATGGGTTTCTCATACCGACCGCCTGCCGGATGGAACGGGGAAGAGCACGGAGGAGGCGATCGACCACCACCCGTTCCGCTACCTGAGCCGCCGTGGGACTTCCTTCCATCAGCCAATGGTGAGCGATGCGTTTGAGTTCGGCGGCTTGGGCACGGGCTGGCACCCGGGGCTTGAATTCCCATTCATGAAACTGCTGGGCGGCACAGATGGATGAGAGTCCCAACCTCGCTAGGATTTCACGCTTGACTTCGCCATAATCCTCAGCGATCGCACGGGGAAGTGAAAAATAAGCCCGCTGGGCTTCTCCAGTGAGTAGTGGTGCCAGCGCGCGTGCCCAATCGCCCTCTGGCCACTCCTCACTCCTGCGCAGTCGTTTCAAAGACCTGCAGGAAAGCCTCCACGTCATCATCCGCCGTCATCTTCGGCAGCAGGCGGGTGGCTTGGGCACGCGGATCAGGTAGCGGAATGCACTGGGCGGCGGCAAGACGGATGGCGGTAAGTTCATCTTCCGTCCTGCCCTGGCGGGTGGCGAGATGTTCCGCGATTTGTTGCTGGCGGATGCTCACCTCCGTGAGGCGCTGCAACACTTCCTCCATATTCGGGGAGCGAGCGCGCTACTTCCGGGTCCTGGCGTGCAGAAACAAAACAAACAGAGAAGATTAGGATTTGGGTGCGGTGAACTTGTCGGTGATTCCTCACGCTTCTGCCCGCATTCTCCACCAATGTCACGGGGTGAGGAATCACACGACAAGGCAGGTTGAGTGAAAAGGCCCCGGAGGGTGGATTTTAATTACAGTGCTCGTGATAACGGTGAAAACAGTTAGTGAGCCGGTGTGTGATGGCTGGTGAATCCTCGTCCCGTGTGGTGCTCGATCCTGGTGAAAGTGGGTGTCCCCAAACGTGCTCCAGTGAAGTGGGCTGTCGGTCACTCGCTGCTTTCTAGGAGAACAAAGAGAGAGGTTAGTCCAGCAGTACATTCAGCTCGAGACCAGAGTCTGTCTGTCTGCTCATCCGTAGCCGCTTATATGTCTCTGAGCTGATGGGGTGCAGCTGTGACCGATCAGCCCATGGTGATGATGTGCAGGTGTGTTGTTGCCAGGGCGACGCTGATTCCTCTGGGTGGACTCGTCACAATATTAAAATATTATTTTTCGTCACGTCATCCGCCCGATCCGCGGAGTCCGCGGCTGTAACTGTCAACTGCGCATCTCTAAGGCCCACTGTTTGTGCAAGGAAATATATTTGTTTACAATCATGAATATATTATTAAATATATCAATTTACACAATAAAAATTTTAGAGAGGTTAATTAGAAATTGGTCAAATGATCATGACCCCAAATAGTTGGTTAATGCCACTCTCATTCCAAAGAAATATTTTTTCACAGCCAGTGGTGGAATGTAACCACAAATGAATAAGAAACATTATCGCATCTATAAAACACTCAAAACTCAACGAGAACACGTATTTAAACATGTATTTAATTTCATATGTTCAAATTATATATTTTTTATTTCTTTAATCTACGTTGATTATGAAAGTGAACAGAATAAGATGCGCAATGTGTCAGAAGACATGGGGGACAGAACTGATTTTGACAAATTTCATTTTAAATAAATTGTATCTTAATTTTGATCAATGTTTTATCAACCATTTGCCTGGATTTAATAAACAATAAGCAAATATAGCAGAGTAGCCGACAATGACATGGAGGCGCCAGTGCTGTGTGAACAACGGCTTAAGTGAACGAATAGGCTACTATCTTTTTTTTTTTTTTTTTTTAGTTGGGGGCAGTCCTAGCTACTTATTTCAGATATTCAGCCTATATTCGAACCAGCACATGTTACAAAGAGCTTTCTGGGTTGAGGGTGCTGCGAGCGGAATGAGCTTCAGAAATGAAAGAAATCTTCAGAAAGTTGCTCTCCACTCTGGAGGAAAATGACCACTCTTTCTACACAAACTGGGCCACAGATGGTAAGTACAATTACATTAACCCAAAACTAACTTAATTCAACTTTTTTAAATTATTAGAATAGACATTAATAGAATAAATTGTCATGAAAGTGCTTTTAATAAAGTACATTTCAAATCAGGTACACTTTTATTTAAGTATGGGTTGTCATTGTCGTACTTCTACTTTTACTAAAGTCAATATGTTTCTGGTTATTTGTAGCCTATTACTTCCACCACTGGTGATAGAGAACGTTGTAGCTTAAGCGTCAGTAAGTGATAATGTTAATTTTACTGCTTTAATTGTGAGGAAACCCCCCTAAAACGTCTATCATACAAAAGAATAGAGTCCTAAGATTATATTCATAACAATACAATCATGTATTTCCTTGCAGATATAGTGATAGAGAGCGCGTTACACTCGTAGCTCAACAGCGGCTGGCTGAACTGCAGCATGAGTCGCATTGGAGTGACGTAAACTTCACTCTTCAATTGATTGGCTTGAGGATGAGCTGTCAATCTAGAACTAGTGGACCAATGGTGATGCTAAGACCCGCCCTAATTTACATGAAACTTGAACTGCAACATTTGAAAACGCAAGCACAGAATGTGGAAACAAGAGCAAAGGAGAAAAGTGCACGGACATGCAAAAAATGAAAATAAGAGCAGAAAACATGATTTTGTGAGCGATTCAGAAAATCTTTAATTCATGATTCAGTTGAGCAATATCATTTTAAACTTGTTTAAATATTTAATTTACACTTATTATTTTTATTTCAGTGACTGCGTTGTTTGTGATTCTGGTTAACTTTGTATTGATTTTTCAGTTTTGTGGTTTATATTTTCACGTGCTTTTAAAATTTTGATTCACGCTTATTATTTTTTTATGCATAACTGCAATACATTTGGCGGGAATCTGATCCCATAAACAGGCCCCTCGTCAGCGATCAGCACTGTTCTTCCCTGAGGTTCAAGACGAACTAACGAAGTCATGGCACACCCCCTACTCGGTCTGCTACTCGGAGCATGGCCAGCCTGGTAGTGCTTGAGCGCCACCTGTGGCTCAACTTGACGGAAATCAGAGTTGAGATAAGACCGCCTTCCGTCACTCCCCCATATCTACTACTGGTCTCTTCGGCCCCACAGTGAGCGGCTTTGCTGAGCGCTTCATTGAGGCACCGAAGTCTTTGTAGGCCATGCGACCCTTCCTTCCAAAGCGATCCAGCTCTGCTTCAGGTCGCCTAAATAACGCGCTGACCCAGCAGCCAGCCAAACCAGCGCCGCCGGTTTCTCAGCCCCGCCCAGTGGTTGACACCAGACAGTGCCCACAGACAGCGAAACATTTCCCGTTCCCTAAACGGCAGGGCCCCCGGCCTAAGATTACGCTGGACCCTGAGCCTCGGATTACGCTGGACCCTGAGCCTCGGAAGCCTTCCTGATAGAAAAGGAGAAAGGAAGAGAAAGAGGTTAAGTCTCACCACAGCCTGACCACCCCAGAAAAGAGCTCATGTGTTTCTCCCGGCCCCCTCTTCAGTTCAGGCAGCTGGAGATGTTCAGTTTGCAATTAAAGGGCCCGTTCCAGTTCATGCACCCTTGCAGGACACCACATCTTGATCCGGACGGACAACATGGCAGTGGTGTCCTATATAAATCGCCAGGGTGGACTCAGGTCAGGCAGCCTGTACACCATGGCCAAACACCACCTAATATGTGAACTAGTCAACCTGTGCTCGCTAAGAGCAGCGCAGGGAAACTGAACCAGGGAATTGACATGCTGTCTCGAGACAACATTCCCCCCGGGGAATGGTCTCTCCACCCTCAAACAATTCAGATAATTTGGAGCATCTTCGGGAGGGCAGAGGTAGACCTGGTGATAAAGAAGACAACTCTCACTGCCCAACATTCATTTCAAAGAACATGGATGCACTGGCCCACGAATGGCCCAGCCTTCCCCTTTATGCATTTCCTCATGTCTCGATGCTCCCACAGGCTGTCAAACGGATCAGGGAGAGCAAGCGTGCAGTTCTCCTAACAGCCCCTCTCTGGTGGACCCAAATATGGTTTCCCGAGTTGATACAACTGCTTGCAGCAGCTCCTTGGCCAATACCCCTGAGAAAGGACCTCCTCACTCAGGCGAACAGGACAATCTGCCATCCCCGTCCCAACTTGTGGTCCTCCATGCATGGCCCCTCAATGGGTACCGAGGGACCTTCCAGAAAGAGTCTTAAACACTATCGCTGAGGCTAGAGCTCCGTCCATGAGCCCTTAAGCCAAGACATGGCTATGTAGCTAAGGTGCTCTCAACTCCATTCAGAGCCCAGGTCATTTCACTGTCTGCCCTTCCCTCGTCGGAAGATGGAAGAGAACTAAACCTACTCTGCCCTGTCAGGGCTCTCAAAGTCTATATTGAGCGTTCTGCCAGTTTCAGGCAATTAGAACAGCTCTTTATATGCTTCGGCAGTCACACCAAAGGGCTTCCGGTCACGAAGCAAAGATTAACACGATAGATAGTTGATGTTATCTCTTTAGCTTACGCCTCTATGGGCCTTCAATGCCCCATAGGTGTCAGAGTTCACTCCACTCCTCACTCCTTTCTGTTTGAGTGTGTCTGGCCTCTAAGAGCCCAAACCATTAGGTACTCCTTCTGTGGGCTCCGGTCTTTGTCCGGGCCCTGTTGGATTCTGTTCTACTCTAAGCCTCAGGCTTTGCTCCTTAGGCGAGACTTCAGAGCAAGGTTGTCAGCTTAATTAGCACAGCGTGATTGAACGGAGTTCCGATAAGCATCTTAGCGATGCAATACGAGTGAAGCATTTTCGAAAGGGAACATATTCGATTAGTCGATTAGTAGAGAATAACGGGAATGAATATTGCGTAGACAGCTGTGCTATTAAGCTTCAGTCGAATTAACCTGATTTCTATGGCGAAATGGGCTGCTTATATAGTCAGTAGCTCCGCCCATTTTGGCGGGCTCAGTCCATTATGCAGTTAAAATTCAAAATGTTAACCTTGAGACAGATTGTTCCACAAATCAGAGGATTGGTACGTCACAATATATCTCAAGGACACATATTTCCATATATCCATCCTTCCACAACACAGGAAGTTACTACGGTTCACTTTCGGGGGCGAAGCATACCAATATTGGGTTATTCCATTCGGCCTAGCTTTATCACCCCGCACTTTTATGAAATGCATGGCTGCAGCTCTAGTACCACTATGTCTGCAGGGTATTCGCGTTCTGAACTATCAAGTCAAGTCAAGTCAACTTTATTTATATAGCGCTTTTAACAATGCAGATTGTTTTAAAGCAGCTTTACAGTGTTAAACAGGAAAATAATGCAACATAATTTTATTCAGCCGTATAGCCATTCTGGAGAAAACGGTGATGTCTTCAGTTCATTTCAATTATCATACAGTGACAGTGTGGGCTTTAGATCAGTAATTAGATCAGTAATTTAGTTTATATGGTTAATTTAGTTTAATAATTAGATTTATTTGGATATTTAGTTGAAAAATTTAGAACATTTTTGTGTCCCCAACTGAGCACGCCAAGCCAGAGGCAACAGTGGCAAGGAAACCAAAACCCCATCAGGTGACCTAATGTAGAAAAATAAACCTTGGAAGAAACCAGGCTCAGTCGGGGTGCCAGTTCTCCTCTGGCCAATTAACAAACAGTGTATGATTATTATTCTGGCAACTTTACAGGTCAGAGGTCATAATAGATCGGAATATTCGAAAGATCGGAGGCAACACGCTGGAGACGGGTTTATTGAGGATGACATATCAATTTAAGAATTATTAAATTGTAATATTCAAACAATCGGAGTCATCACGCCGGAGACGGGTTTATTGAGGATGCCGTGTCGACGATGCAATTTCAGGGGAGTCTAATTGACACGGTCTCTGCAGACACTTCAGGGTCCTGCATTGGTCTTCTCTGGGCGCAGGTCCACCATCTGATCTGGATACGGCCCGGGTCCGGCTGACTGCATAAACCTCGGGATAAAACAGAGAGACTATCATTAGCGTAGATGCCATTCTTCTGATGATTTAACGAGCACATCAGGTGTTATGGGAAGTGTTCCCGGCTGACCTATTATTGCAGCCTAACAATAAATTAATTGAAAAAGTGTTTTATGTGTTTGCCAAAGAAAAGAGATGTGTTTTTAGTCTGACAGAGTGTGTCTGCTTCCCGTACAATGTTAGGAAGACTGTTCCAGAGTTTAGGTGCTAAATAGAAAAAGGATCGACAGGATCGACAGGAACTATATTGAAGATTGGTTGATTTTAGCTCAGTCACAGCGGTTAGTGGTTCGGTATCAAGTTGTCGCACACATGAAAGCTTCGGGGTTGAAACTGAACGCCAAAAAGAGTGTGCTGATTCTGGGCATGGTATGGGATTTGACTACTATGCAAGCTCATCTGTCTCCAGTGCTCATAGAGTCAATCCTATCAGCAGTAAAGAGAATAGAACTAGGTCAGTTACCTAGGACTGTCAAGCAGTTTCTGAGACTGCTCGTTCCGATGGCAGCAGCGTCCAACGTTATACCTTTGGCCTGTTGTATATGAGGCCCCTACAGTGGTGGCTCAGGACCAGGGGATTTTCCCCGAGGAGAAATAATTTTCACATGATCAAAGTTACGCGGTGATGCTTATGTGTTCTGGTTATGTGGAAGAAACCGGTTCCTATCCCAAGGCCCTGTGCTGGGAGCTTTTTGTCGTCGCACAATGCTAAAGACAGATGCTTCCATCAAGGTGTGGGGGCGATCCAAGAAGGATGTCCTGGCACATCAACTGTCTGGAGATGATGGCTGTTTTTTTTTTTTTACACCCCTGGGTGCCATCCCTGATAGCCCCGTGGTGGCCGGGCAGAGTATGGTTCTCGGATCTTGTGTCTCTCCTCTCCATGGGATATTCTGATCAGGTGGGTATTCTCCACAACCTCTCAACTGAGGTTGTGGAGACCATTCTTCAATCCAGAGCTCCCTCCATGAGTAAATTGTATGCCCTGAAGTGGAGAGTTTTCAATTCTTGGTGCAGTGGTCATCAGTTGGACCCAGTTAACTGCCCGGTTGATACAGTACTGGAGTTCCTGCAATAGCAATTTACTGCAGGGTTATCCCCATCCACTAAAGGTTTATGTGGCGGCCATAGCTGCTTAGCACATTCCTTTGGGTGGTACGTCCTTAGGGATAGACCCCCTTGTAACACGTTTCCTCCGTGGCACATTGAGGCTGAGGCCTGTTGCAAGCTGTGAACAAGCTGTGAACCTGTTGCAAGCTGTTATGCTTTGCCCCCCCCTAACAAGGGGTCACCTGCATCTAAGCAAAGAATGAGCAAATGGATAGTCGAGGCTATCTGCTTATGAGTCGGCCGGATTACCTACTCAGTTAGCAATCCAGGCCCATTCTATTAGGAGTATGGCTGCCTCTAAAGCCTTAGTGTCAGGAATGTGAATTGTGAGATGGTGGTCCAGTGGGTTAAGCCATGGAACTGATATGCAGAAGGTTGCTGGTTCGATCCCAGCGGTCACCACCAGTGTGTCCTTGAGCAAGGCACTTTACTCCATGTTGCTCCAGGGGGATTGTCCCTGTAATAAGGTCCCTGTAAGTCGCTTTGGATAAAAGCGTCTGCCAAATGCATAAATGTAAATGTAAATGAATGTCACTTCAGGATGTACAGTATGTGATGCAGCAGGCTGGTCTTCGCCGCACACATTCGTGAGGTTTTATGACCTTAACCTGAGCTGCACACCTGGGGCTCAGGTGCTTTTGAACTAATTTCATTGTTCTCTTTGGTTGTAAAATGTAGTTAATTTGTCTGGAGAAATCTGCAGTGTCAAGAAAACCCTGCTAACTGCATTATTTCTTAAATATTATGAACTATTGGTAGTGTTACATGTATGTCTTGTGTGTTTGGATTATGATTCTGTTTCTCCCCAGTTTAGGTAATTAGTCATGTCAGTCACCTGTGTCTCGTCCACCACCTGCACCTCGTTATCCTCATTTGCTCTGTGTATTTAAACCCTCAGTGTTTGTCAGTTCTCGTTTATGTTGTACGTGTCCGTTGTGTTCCTGAGTTTGTTATTAAAGTTCCTGTTTCCTGTTCTCCTGGCTACCCTAGTCTCTGTGAGCTCATTACCTGCACGTAACCCGTAACAGAAGAACCGACGAAACCGTTTTTTGTTTGTGGCGTTTTCCTCTTTTCTTTGAGTTTTTCCCGTTTCCCATGGCCCTTCCCGCTGTTCGTCTGATCTGCCTGGAGCAGGGAGACCGTCCGCTGGAAGCGCATACACGGGACTTCTTGGACCTCGCGTGGCAGACGCACTTCCCAGACCGCTCGCTCTGTGTTTTTTACTATGCCGGCCTGAGCGAGCGGTCAAAGGCTTGCGTTCCAGCGGGCGGTCCCAAAGAGGATTTTGCCGCATTCGTGGAGTGGGTACTGGTAGCCAACAACTCGCCACTCACCATCGGCCCCGCTGAGGAGGACAGCGGTACCAGTCCCACTCCCGCACTGCCAGAGACCAGCCAACCACCACCAGCGAGTGATGCAACGGAGAAGTTGCCCGAGCCCCCCGCAGACCGTGGACACCGGCCACCCGCGAGTGACGAGCCTGTACTGAGGACAAGGACGGAGTGTGTCATCGCCGCGGAGCCCGGACCACCAACAAGGTCTGACCAGGGGCGTGAGCCGGCAACACCGTACATCGCGGAGGGAGTTATTGTGGAGTTCGGGGGCTGGGAGGAAAACCCCGCCTACAAACCCGCCGCAGTTGATGAGTTGCAGGAAGCTACTGGCAGCTACATTGAAGAGCTGAGGATTGTGTTTGAGGTAGACCTGATAGACTTTTTTGGTGACGTTTTCCCTGTGACTCCTGTTTTCCCAAAGACCCCTGTTTCTCCAGTGTCTCCTGACTCTCCAGTATCTCCTGCCTCTGAAGACCCACCCAGCCTCCCTCTCCCACCTCCTCAGTCAGTCTATTCCTCAGTGCTCCCTTCGCTGCTGCCCTTCTGCCCCTCTACTCCACCCACATGCTGTGTGGACACGCCGAGTGTCTTCAGGCCACCAGCTCTGTCTGGCACTGAGGTTCCCCTGTCTCCGCCTCCAGCCTCCGTGCCCCCTGCTCTGCCTCAGCCCATCGACACTTCAGCGCCTCCCTGGCTCCTCCCTCCCTCGGCTCCATCGGCCATACGGCTTCTCCGGGCTCCCTCGTCTCTCCGGCTCCACCTTGGTCAGTTGTCGACCTGCCTTCACCTGCGGCTTCGTCTGGCTCCGCCTTCCCTTCAGCTTTGCCTTTGTCCTCGGTCCCTCCAGTTCAGCCGCTGTCCTCTGGTTTCCCGGTTCCACCTCGGGGGCTCGTCGCTGCGGTGCCACCTCGGTCTCCTGGACCATCAGCTTCGCGGGGGCTCATCGGCTTAATCTCTGGCTCCTTCTCCGTTGGTCGTCCCCAGGGTGTCGTCTACCTCCCAGTCGTCTCCTCCATGGCTCCTCCCACCATCGACTCCGCCCTGGGGCCTCGTCCTGGCTGGTTTCTGGCACACCACCTGGCTTCTCCTGCTCCAGGCTCCCCACTGGCTCCTCCCTCCTTCCACACCCCCATGGACTTGTGCTTTCTTTTGGACTGTTTGTCTTGGTTTTGGACTCCTTTGTTTAGTGTTCGCCTGTCTGTTTCCACGCCCTCCTCCTGAGCCCCCACCCTCCCTCCTCAGATGTTTCCGTTACGGCGCAAGGACGCGCCTTTCCGGGAGGGGGCGTTATGTTACATGTATGCCCTGTCTTGTGTGTTTGGATTATGATTCTGTTTCTCCCCAGTTTAGGTAATTAGTCATGTCAGTCACCTGTGTCTCATCCACCACCTGCACCTCGTTATCCTCTTTTGCTCTGTGTATTTAAACCCTTAGTTTGCCCTCAGTGTTTGTCGGTTCTCGTTTATGTTGTACGTGTCCGTTGTGTTCCTGAGTTTGTTATTAAAGTTCCTGTTCTCCTGGCTACCCTCGTCTCTGTGAGCTCATTACCTGCACGTAACCCGTAACAGGTAGTGAGAAAAACTGCCTAACGTTGTTAGGCTGTTATTTTTCACACCACACAGTCATCACCTAAACCTGTTAGAAAGCAACAAGCAAAGTAAATTTGGCTTACGTTTTGACACCCCAAACCGAAAACTGCTTGTCACAGGGACTTCCAGACAAGAACTGTCTACAACAACTTGTTAACATTGAGCATTACCTTGCAAATTAACAGCCAGTCATTATTTGCCAGCTTCCACACACAGCTAATCTGTCTGCAGCTCTTTGCAGAATGTCTCACATCTGGTTGGAGCTCTCTGTGGTCGCTGGCTGTCCCCTGTTTTAGCAGTAATGGCAGTAGTTTAGACAAAGACGTGTTGTGATTACGGTCCACAGTGTGCAGCCTTGATAGAAGTTCACCTGTTGTGATACTAATGCTTTTGAACAGCTCCAGGTGTGCAGCATGCCGTGATTGATCCCCTCTTTCTCTTCACCCCGAAACCTTGGTGTTCACCTCAGGGTCTGACAGCTGGACTGGGCTGACCTATTTACTGCAGTCTGGGTCTGTTGTGGGCTGGGGATCACATCTCATCCACAGAGAGAGAATAATGAATGAGAACAACAAAAGCACCACAGCACAGTTTGTAGAGTGCTCTAGAATTACACTTCAGATGAGACAGAATTTACATCTTCCATCTGATGTATTGTAATATGATTCAGCACACACTGTTGGTTGGAGAGCACTTCAAAGAAACAAGCAAAGCTTATGGTAAGACATGAATTAAATTTGAATGTGCTTCAAGGTAGCATATCTATGAGCAAGAACATATCTTCTGAAATCTTGGTATTTTTTGGGGGTACTTAAATTATATCTAGATAAAAGTCCATTTCAAACAAGGACAAATTCATATAAAGTATTTATGTGAGCTTGCGACAGCATTACTTGTTTATATGAACCAGATTGTTTTAACACCACAGCTTGCAATTTTATAATGTATTATGTTATTTTATATTATGTTATTATATTATAGATAAATAATATTTAATATACTGTTCAAAATTAATACTTTTTTCAGCAAGGATAAATTAAATTGACCAAAGGTGATAGTAAAGACATTTAGATGGTTACAAAAGACTTTGCAGCAAATCAGCATATTAGAATCATTTCTGAAGGATCATGTCACACTGAGTAAGGATGCTGAAAATTCAGCTTTGCCGTCACACACTGTAAAACCTAACAGTTGTATGTACTAAAAAAAAAAAGAGTTCACTGCATTCAAATATTACAGAATGTTGTGTGGACACAATGACTGAAATAGAACTCAAACTGAATGAGTTCTAGAACATTTCTAGTTCCCAGCATGATAATTGGATAATAATTGTATTGTTAAGTGATTAAATAAGTGATAATTGCATATTGGTGGTGACACCTGATGATGGTAATGAGCAGAATCACTGAAGGAAAGAGAAACACAAGAACTACAACTGACTTCAGCCACAGCTTTAGATGAAATCAACTGAAGGATAAAAGAAAACATTACATCTCTGAAGATCTCAGCAGAGGATTAAAAAACTCCACAAACAGCATTACCAGCCACACACATTACTAACCAGACTAACTTTAATTTCTGTCATTTCTGTTATATTGAAAATAATAGTTTTGTTTGAATTCACCATGATGGTGTTCAGTGTTTGCTTTTGTTGGGATCTTGACCCTTGACAAAACATGTTTTGCTCTGGCTGCTTTAACTGTGTTTATGAAGCACATTTGTTATGGTAAGAAAAGCCAAGAAAAAATGTGATCAACAGGTGTTGATTGTTTTTTGCTGATGATATTATTGTCATGCAGTGACTGAATCACTGATCTCATTCAGAGTCTAACTCTCTGGTTATAGAGGTTTTGTGTTATTATTATTTTTATTCATAATAGAACCTATGTGATTCAACAGCACAAGATCCAGGATGGTAGTGGTAATGGAACAATATGCAGGATTTAAATGAATAAAATTAATGCACAAAAGGTTTTAATCTACAACAGTACTCGGACACACACAGACATCAAGAATCAGGGTATGAATCTCAACAATGGTGACAATAAAAAAAAAAATTCAGATAAACAGATCAACTTTGAACATAAAACAAGCTACAAAAACATCACAACAAACACAGCAAAAGTAAAAGCAAATAGTAAGAATAAAAAAAAATGAGTCACAATTCAGATGCATAATTTATTCATGCCACAATGCATGCTGGGACCCATGAGGGAGTTTTGATCGGTGGTACCCAGCATGCACTGCAGCATGAAGCTTTTCATTGATTGTCACCATTGTTGAGATTCATACGCAGATTCTTGATGTCTGTGTGTTTTTAAGTAATGCCATAGATTAAAACCTTTTGAACACTACTTGATTCTAAAATCTTGCATATTATTCAATTACCACAACAGTGCTGGATCTCGTGCTATTGAATCATGTAGTCACCATTATGAACAATACAAAAATTAACAACACAATAGTGCTATAACCATAGCATAAGACTATGAGTGAGATCAGTGACTTAAGCCACTGCATGATGATTATACCAACCATCATTGTATAGCCAACATCACTTAATTACATTTTCTCTTGGCATTCCTTGCCATAACGAATGTGCTTTCTAAACACACAGTTAAAGCAGTCAGAAAAAACAACAACAACTAATATTCAAGATTTAAGGGTCAAGAGCCCAACTAAAGCAAACACTCATCTCCATCATGGTGACATGGTGAATTAATTAAAATAATAGTTTAAAACAGAAATGACAGAAATAAAGTCAGGCTGGTTAGTAATGTGTGAATCTGGTAGTGTTGTTTGTGGAGTTGTTTAATCCTCCTCTGCTGAGATCTTCAGAGATTTAATGGCTTATTTTATCTTCTGTTATTTCATCTAAAGCTGTGGCTTAAGTCAGTTGTAGTGTTTCTCTTCCCTTCTGTGATTCTGCTCATTGTCATCAGGTGTTCATCACTAATGCTCATCACTTAATTTATTGATTGCAATGAGTGTCTTATTTTAGTGAACTCAATTGAAATAAGTTCAAAGTACTCATAACTATTGTTTTCTAAAAATTTAAAGAATTAAGGTAATCAGTGTCCTCAAATTTAATGAGTTAGCTTAACTTACTAGATTTGACTTTGAGCGTGCTTTTGTGAACTAGCAGTAACTGCAAGCACACGTTCTGCAAGGTCCCGTTCTTCGTGATCCCACTGTTCAAACTTTAGTTTATGTGTAATGTTGCTGTTAAAGCATAAATAATACCTGTAAAATTATAAAGCTCAAAGTTCAATGCCAAGCGAGATATTTTATTTAACAGAAGTTCCCTTTCAAAGCCTACAGCGAACGGCCGGTTTGGACTACATCCTGGTACTTCCTTCATTAATTACGTCAGTAGAACAGTAGAACAGACTAACCTCCGCCCACAAGAATACACAAAAAAGGGGGCGTGGTCTTGTTGCTGTCCCACGTGGAGAAGAGGACGGTCGCGTGGAGAAAAGGAAGTGGTCCGTTTGAGTATGTGTTTGTCGCCATGTCGTCGAGATGCTGTTATTTTCATCCCGGAGTCAAATCACCTTTGTTTGGCTTTCCCAGGGACGCTGTAGAGATCATTAAGCACATATATCTCCCGTTAAGAGGCGTGACCTTTCCATGCAAGTTACGTGCGCTAAACTGCTGTCGAATCACAACACGGGAACCGTGCCATGTGCGCTAAGCTACGGTCAAATCACAACACGGGAACTGCTGGCACAATCAGAACTCGTTACGTATTTCTGAAGGAGGGACTTCATAGAACAAGGAACTCATCAGCCGTTTTTAGGACAGTTAAAACAGCGGTATACAGATAAGTAAATTGTGTGAAAAATACTGTGTTTTTTTACACGCAAAACATGAACACATGTTATATTGCACACTGTAAACACAATCAAAGCTTAAAAAAAACACGAAGAACGGGACCTTTAAAGGTTGTAATTTCAGTTGTTTTACTCAATATAGGGAAGGTTCAGCTAAATTAAGTATTTGAATGCATTGTAAAGTTTAATTGTATATTAAGAAATATATATACATAAGTGCATAACTCCATAAGTGCAGAGTACCCATAACTATTGTTTTGTATAAACCTAAATGGTTTGAGGTAATCGTTGTCCTTCAAATTATAATACCATTCCACAATAGTCAAGTCAAGTCAAGTCAACTTTATTTATATAGCGCTTTTAACAATGTAGATTGTTTCAAAGCAGCTTTACAGTGTTAAACAGCAAAATAATGCAGCCTAATTTTATTCAGCTGTATAGCCATTTGATGTCATCAGTTCATTTCAATTTCCATACGGTGACAGTGTGGGCTTTAGATCAATAATTAGATCAGTAATTTAGTTTACATGGTTAAATTCGTTTATTAATTAGATTTATTTCGATGTTTAGTTGAAAAATATAGTGTCCCCAACTGAGCACGCCAAGCCAGAGGCAACAGTGGCAAGGAAACCAAAACCCCATTAGGTGACCTAATGGAGAAAAATAAACCTTGGGAGAAACCAGGCTCAGTCGGGGTGCCAGTTCTCCTCTGGCCAATTTACAAACAACGTATTATTATTATTATTCTGGCTGCTTTACAGGTAAGAGGTCATAATAGATCGGAATATTCAAAGGACCGGAGGCAACACGCTGGAGACGGGTTTATTGAGGATGATGTTGATTAAATAATTATTAAAGTGCAATATTCGAATGATCGGAGGCAACACGCTGGAGACGGGTTTATTGCGGATGACATATCGATTTAAGTATTATTTAATGATAATATTCGAACAATCGGAGTCATCACACTGGTGACGGGTTTATTTAGATGCCGTGTCGATGAGGCAGTTGCAGGGGGAGGATAATTGACACGGTCTCTGCAGACACTTCGGGGTCCTGTGTTGGTCTTCTCTGGTCCACCATCTGATTAGGATACGGCTCAGATCTGGCTGACTGCAGTAAACCTCGGGATAAAACAGAGAGAATATCATTAGCGTAGATGCCATTCTTCTGATGATGTAACGAGTACATCAGGTGTTATGGGAAGTGTTCCCGGTTCCGGCTGACCTAGTTAATGCAGCCTAACAATCAATTAATTGATAAAGTGTTTTATGTGTATGCCACAGTAAAGAGATGTGTTTTTAGTCTAGATTTAAACTGACAGAGTGTGTCTGCTTCCCGAACAGTGCTAGGAAGACTGTTCCAGAGTTTAGGAGCTAAATAGGAAAAGGATCGACCGCCTGCAGTTGATTTGGATATTCTCGGTATTAACAACTGGCCAGAATTTAGAGATCGCAGTAGACGTGATGGAGTATAATATGTTAAGAGCTCGCTCAAGTATTGGGGAGCTAAACCATTTAGTGCTTTGTAAGTAATAAGCAAGATTTTAAAATGTATGCGATGTTTAATAGGTAGCCAGTGCAATGTTGACAGAACTGGGCTAATATGGTCATACTTCCTGGTTCTAGTAAGTACTCGAGCTGCTGCGTTTTGGACCAGCTGGAGTTTATTTATTAAGCGAGCAGGGCAACAACCCAATAGAGCATTACAATAATCTAGCCTTGAGGTCATGAACGCATGAACTAACTGTTCAGCATTTTGCATTGAGAGCATGTGCCGTAATTTTGATATATTTTTAAGATGGTAGAAAGCAGTTTTACAGATGCTAGAAACGTGGCTTTCAAACGAAAGATTGGTATCAAAGAGCACACCCAGGTTCCTCACTGACGACGAAGACTTGACAGAGCAGCCATCAAGTGTTAGACAGTATTCTAGGTTACTACTTGTGGAGCTTTTTTGTCCAATAATTAAAAATTCAGTTTTTTCTGAATTGAGTTGCAGGAAATTACCAGTCATCCAATGTTTTATGGCGGCTATGCATTCCGTTAATCTTGTGAATTGGTAAATTTCTTCAGGGCGTGAAGAAATATAGAGCTGAGTATCGTCAGCATAACAATGAAAACTAATGCCATGCTTCCTAATAATATCTCCCAGTGGTAGCATGTACAGGGTGAAGAGTAGCGGTCCTAGCACTGAGCCTTGTGGTACTCCATACTGAACTTGCGATCGGTGTGACATCTCTTCATTTACTGCTACAAACTGATAACGGTCGCATAGGTATGATTTAAACCATGATAAAGCAATTCCACTAATACCTACATAATTTTCGAGTCTATTCAAAAGAATGTTGTGGTCGATGGTATCAAATGCAGCGCTAAGATCGAGTAACACTAATAGAGAGATACAGCCACGATCGGATGATAAGAGTAAATCATTTGTAACTCTGATGAGAGCAGTCTCAGTACTATGATACGGTCTAAATCCTGACTGGAAATCCTCACAGATACCATTTCTTTCTAAAAAGGAACATAATTGTGAAGACACTGCCTTTTCAAGTATTTTTGACAGAAAGGGTAGATTTGAGATTGGTCTATAATTGACTAATTCTGTAGGATCAAGTTGCGTTTTTTTAATAAGTGGTTTAATAATAGCCAACTTAAAAGTTTTCGGTACATATCCTAATGACAAAGATGAATTAATGATATTAAGAAGAGGATCTATGACCTCTGGTAGCATCTCTTTTAATAGCCTAGTTGGTACAGGGTCAAGCATACATGTTGTTGATTTTGATGATTTAACGAGTTTAGCCAATTCTTCTTCTCCTATAGCAGTGAATGATTGTAATTTTTCCTCAGTGACACTACAATGCTCTGTCTGATGTGATACTGTAGTAGACGGCTGCATGGTTAAAATTTTCTTCCTAATATTATCAATTTTACATGTGAAGAAGTTCATAAAGTCATTACTGCTGTGCTGTTTACAATCATCAGAAGTTGAAGCTTTATTTTTGGTTAATTTAGCCACTGTATCGAATAAATACCTTGGGTTGTGTTTGTTTTCTTCCAAGAGAGTTGAGAAATAAGCGGATCTAGCAGTTTTTACGGCCTTTCTGTATGCGATCATGTGCTCTTTCCACGAATTTCGAAAGACCTCTAGTTTTGTTTTCTTCCAGCTGCGCTCCATTTTTCTGGCTGCTGTTTTAAGGGCCCGGGTGTGCTCGTTGTACCACGGCGTTGGACTATTTTCTTTAATCTTCTTTAAGCGCAGAGGAGCAACTGTGTCTAAAGTACTGGAAAAGAGAGAGTCAATAGTTTCTGTTGCAACATCGAGTTCTTCTATGCTATCTGGGTTGCTGAGGAGATGATACTGATGAGGAAGAGTATTTAAAAAGCAATCTTTAGTAGCGGCAGTGATTGTCCTGCCATTTTTGAAACGAGGGGGCGGCTTTGCAACTTTAGCTAAATTAAGTATACAAGATACTAAGTAATGATCTGAGATGTCATCGCTCTGCTGCAGAATTTCAACGGTATCAACATTAATTCCTTGTGACAATATTAGGTCTAAAGTATGATAATGGCGATGAGTGGGTCCTGACACGTGTTGCCTAACTCCAATAGAGTTTAGTGTATCTTTAAATGTTAATCCTAATATTTCTTTTTCGTTGTCTACATGGATATTAAAATCACCAACAATTAGTACTTTATCTACGGCCAGTACTAATTCTGATAGAAAGTCAGCAAATTCTTTGATAAAGTCTGTATTATGCCCTGGTGGCCTGTATACAGTAGCTAACACCAATGTTGAACGGGTTTTGTCATGTACACTACATAGCGTTACATAAAGCACCAAAACTTCGAAGGAATTATATTTGAAACTAGACTTCTGAGTAATACTGAAGATATTATTATAAATTACAGCAACCCCTCCCCCTTTACCTTTCAGACGCGGCTCATGTTTATAACAATAATCTTGGGGGGTGGACTCATTTAAGGTAATGTAGTCGTCAGGTTTTAGCCAGGTTTCTGTCAAACACAGCACATCAAGATTATTATCTTTAATAATATCATTAACAATAAGCGCTTTTGGGGAAAGGGATCTAATATTCAGCAACCCAAGCTTTATCAATTGTTCATCTGTATTATTTCTTTTGTTTATTTGTTGGACATCAATTACATTTTTACTGTTGAATGGTTTTGATGTTTTTTTGTATTTACTAATTCGGGGAACAGACACAGTCTCTATATGATAATATCTCGGTGAAAGAGTCTCTATGTGCTGGGATTTATCTGACTCCGGTGACGTGAGACAGCTAGCAGACGGTCGGTTTAGCCAGTTTGTCTGCTTCCTGACCTGGGCCCTAGTGAGTCAAGGTTTAGCTCTAAGACTATGTGCCAAATTACTAGAGAGAAGAGCGGCACCACCCCAGGAGGGATGGATGCCATCCTTCTTCAACAGGTCAGGTCTGCCCCAAAAACTTTTCCAATTGTCTATGAACCCTATGTTATTTTGCAGACACCACTTAGACAACCAGCCATTGAGTGATGATAGCCTGCTAACTATCTCATCACTCCTTCTAACGGGGAGCGGACCAGAACAATAAACAGCCTCTGACATCGTACTAGCGAGTTCACACACCTCTTTAATGTTAATTTTGGTGATCTCCGACTGGCGAAGTCGAACATCATTAGTGCCGACGTGAATAATAATCTTAGAGAATTTACGATTAGCTTTAGCCAGCACTTTTAAATTTGCTTTGATGTCAGGCGCTCTGGCTCCCGGTAAACAAGTGACTATGGTGGCTGGTATCTTCACATTCCGTGTAATAGAATCGCCAATGACTAGGGCACTTTCAACAGGATACTCAGTGGGTGCTTCACTGAGAGGGGAGAACCTGTTTGATGTTCTAACCGGAACGGAAAAGCGGTTTTTTGGTCTGCGACTATGCTGCCTCACTGTCACCCAGTTGCCCTGCTGCGAGGGCCCTGCAGCCGGAACCGAAGAATGTACAGAGTTCACTAAGCTATTCACATCCAAATCAGTGTCTAAAGCTGTTACATCCTCACTACTCTCAGATAAAGTATGGATGCGTGTTTCTAATTCTGAAATCTTCTCCGTCAGCCTAACTATCTCCTTACATTTATCACATGTGAAGCCCTGTTCGCCAGCGGAGAAGCCTATACTAAACATGCAGCATGAAGTGCAAGTGATAATGACAGGAGAAGACATGACTTACCGTATTTGTTGATTAATCCAATTTACCACTTACCACAATCGTATGCTGGACACTATTTACTAATCCAACTAATGAACTCAGAGAGCAGGAGACCCGGGTGCAGAGATGACAAGCTAACAGGCTAGCGAAATGCTAACGTGTGATGGTGATTTAGATTAAAAGCTAGCGATGTCAAATTTAACGTGATAGGCAATTTTTAAACAATTTATGGTGATGAGTAAGTTATATTTAGCAGTAGAATAAAGAGGAAATATCAAGATAAAGATTCAAACGTGAGCAAGGCTGTACAGAGCTACAAACAGGCACACAGGAGGCACACAGGAGACAGGAGCAATCGATCAGCCAATCGATCGATTAATATAAATGATATTTTTATTAAAATGGGTGTAACATTTTAACAAACATTCAATCTGTTATATTTATTTACTTTGCTTTTGCATTTGTACAATTGTGAAAATACCTAGTTCTGGCATGAAACTTTTGTTTTTGTTTTTTTTTTTACTCAAAAAATTTACTCAATTTTTTGGATGAAACATTTTTGCACTAAAAAAATTGAGTAAATTTTAAAGCAGTGAAATCAATTACATACACCATAAGAGCTGAGCAAATGCAAGTAAAAAAAATAAGTAGATCTGTGTAACTACATTTGGTACATTTACAAATAAAATTGAGTAGAAAAACTGGGGGAAAAACATTTAAAAACCAATATTTATGAGTAAAATTAACTGTTTTTATTTATGAGTAATATTAACTCCTATAGTATAACATTAATATTAACTTAATTTCCTCTAAACCTTTGTAAAATACTCCACACCACACTTATACATGACATTGGCCTTTATTGTCGATGAGTAAAGCAATAAAGCATATATTACAGTTTTGACATGTATACAATATTTTACAACATATTTACAACATTTAAACTCATGTAACAAACATTTTAGAAGTAAAAATGAAACATTTAAAAGTAATTAAAGTGTAATCAACCTGTCTGTTATCCAATTTCCACTGTATCAGCGCCGTTTCTCGAGCCTGAGATGGACTCGTGCTCTGCGGGTGGACTTTGAACTTCAGACCGCCGTCCTGCATTTCACTCATAGCCAAAAGATGCTGCAACGCGCCTGACTCCATAACCTGCCAATAAACAAACAGTGCACAGTTTTAAGAACATTTTATCATCCAAATTAATTATATTCATTATCTTAAGGAATAAAGTCGTGTGTTTTGAGCAAGGCAGTAGCACCAGGGGCTTCAAAGACAGATGCAGCACTCGTTTACTCACATTGCGTCCCTGTATGTTGTTTTGCATTAAATAAAAAGATTTTAAGCTCAGTAATGATTTTATAGATAAAATAAAACACACAAACCTGAATTTCACAGAGGAAATGTTCCAATTCTGCGACGCTGGAGACTGAAGAGAATTCAAACTGCACTCACTCAACCGTCGAGCTGTCGTCATGTCAAGGGGCCTGGGAGGGGTGCAGTGTTTTAATTAAGTAAACGTACTAAATTTCTTCAGTGCGTGTTAAATATTAATAATCTTGATTTGAATTAAGTAATATTTGTGGTTCTTCAAACAGATCGATTTAATTCTCCTTTCTCAAATATTTTGATAGATATTTCACAAATATATTAAGTATATTTGAAATAAATAATTGGTTATTCGAACACTAAATTCTTTTAGTAAAAACAACTTAAATATAACTGTAAATTTGAGACAAAATTGTTTTGTGTTGGATTTTTAGTCTATTATTTTGGTATGTTCAACTCAAAACATCAAGTAAACTATATTTAGAAATTGTATTAAGTTAATAAAGTTAATTATTACTGTGATATTTACTAAGCCACTGAATAATTTTTTAGAGTGTAGATGGCAGAGGCTGATAGGTCATTAAGTCATTTGGTAGTGATCACATCTTTATTTACATAGCGCAGCTGATTGGTTGCTGTTGCATTAGCGGCCAATGAGCTGCGGCTCAACATTCAAATACTGGTAGTTTGCTGTTAGCAGTCTGCAGCATTTACACAATTGTGTTCATATAGCAGCAAGCGATCTATTGTATGTAATGGCTGTGAGGATACACTGTCTAAACGGATATGAGAAAAGATTAAAGTGGAAAAAGCATTCACGCTTTCAACAGGGTTACCCTTTTTTGTGGATATTAAGTCATTGATGGGCAACAATGACAAGGGAAGAGCCATTATTTAAAATTTGAGTTACTCTGGATTTACAAATCCTTGGGAACCCTTGGGAGGTAACACTTTATAATAATGTTCAGTTGTAAGTAATTTATAAGTGGTTAGTTAATGATGAACTAATCATTTACAAAACATTCATAAATGATTATCAAGTGATATGCTAACATTTTATGTATGTTTTGTAAAAAAATAAAAAACTTTATTTTGTAAAGTCATTTACAAGTGATTAGTAAATGATTAACGAATCATTTATGAAACATGACTATGCGTTCATGAATGATTAATAAGTGAAATGTTAATTATTTTATGTATGTTGTATTCAGTTATAAGTAATTTACAATTGATTAGTTAATGATGAACTAATAATTTACAAAACATGACTATGCATTTCACAAATGTTTAATAAATTATGTTACATTTTTTGTATGTTTTGTAGATTCAGTTATAAATTATTTATAAGTTATTAGATAATGATTAAAAAAAATCATGACTATACGATCATAAATGATTATTAAGTAATATGCTAACTACAACTCTGTCGTAAATTATCTTTAAAAAATAGCATATCATAAAATAATCAAACAGATCCTTAGTAAATGGTTATTAAGTTACTAGTTAATATATTATTAATCACGCCGTCGCGATGCAACTATGTCCGGCGACCGCCTCCCACTGGCGCGGTGACCCACGTCTCCCGTTCCGGGCCTGTAAGTTCTCTTCCAGTCTGACTTGGAAGGCTTACAAGGCTTGCGGACAGGCTGCGTCTGCCTTGCATGCCATGGCGTTGCTTCAGGTCCACCAGGCCCAGGCACTCATGGACATGCACGAGGGGTAGACCTGACCCAGAGCTCCTCCGGGAGCTCCGGACAGCGATGGACCTGGCCCTCCGGGCGACGAAAGTCGCCGCCCATTCCATCGGTCAGGCAATGTCCACGCTTGTGGTCCAGGAGCGTCATCTCTGGCTCAACCTGGCCGACATGAGGGAGACTGACAAGTATCGGTTCCTGGACTCCCCCATTACGTCGGCCGGGTTGTTCAGCGACGCGGTCGAGAGCTTTGCTGCTGCCTCCACCCAGCCGCCAGTGGCTCAACCTCCGCCTGCTCATCGCCGAGGACGTCCGCCTGCCACTGCCTCCGCCCCCGCCAAGGCACCGCAGCAGCCTACACCCAGCCGACGGTGTGGGGCCGGCCGTGGGAAGGACGTCTAGCCCGCTCAGGCCGCTGCCAAGCCCGGTGGCAAGCGCCGTCGGAAGAGACCCTGAGACGGGCCACCCAGAGATGGAGGAAACTGCTCTCCAGGAGATGGTTGCAGCACCACTCCTTCCCTGGAGGAGGGCCGGGGGAGAATCTTTTGTTCATTAATTTCTGTTCCCAAAACTTCAATAAAAGAGCAGTTTCCGAAATCTCTGGGTGCCAAGAGAGCGCACTTGGCGGTGGTCGACGCTTCCATGCCTCGCCACCCTCAGGTGCCTCTCCCTTCACCAGCAGGGGACACCGGCTGTGGGGACACACTCAGGTGGCCTCCCCACACTCGCACGCCCCCTCAGCGGACGCAGGTAAGTGTTGCACAGCACACTCAGATCTGGGCCGCTCCCATGCCGTCCGGGTCGGATCCCTGCATTCCGCCTCGCTGCCCCGCTGCCCCGCTGCCCCGCTGTGGGTACGTCTGTGGTGCTGTTGATCCCCTGGCTAGCGCTTCCCAGCCCATCGCAGTGGCTCCTCCGTACCATCAGACTCAGCTATGCGATTCAGTTTGCCCGGCGTCCCCCCAAGTTCAGGGGCGTTCACTTCACGACAGTAGCAAAGGAGAACGCCCCCGTGCTCCGGGCGGAGATCGCTGTCCTACTGGCAAAGGACGTGATAGAGCCGGTCCCGCCTGCCAATATGAGGTCCGGGTTCTACAGCCCGTACTTCATTGTACCCAAGAAAGGCGGCGGGTTACGGCCGATCTTGGATCTGCGATTCTTGAACCGGTCCCTTCACAGGCTGCCATTCAGAATGTTAACGCAGAAACGCATCTTCAGGTGCATCCGTCCCCAAGATTGGTTTGCAGCGATTGACCTGAAGGACGCGTACTTTCATGTCTCGATTCTCCCTCGACACAGGCCCTTTCTGCGCTTTGTGTAGGTTGCGGAGGCGGCCATTGCTCCCATGAGAGAGCGTGGTGTTCGCATTCTCAACTATCTCGACAACTGGCTGATCCTTGCCCAGTCGCGGGAGCAGTTGTGCGAACACAGGGATATGGTGCTCAGTCACCTCAGCCAGTTGGGACTTCGGGTCAACTGGGAGAAGAGCAAACTCTGTCCAACACAGAGGATCTCTTTTCTCGGTATGGAGATAGACTCGGTCGCCATGACAGCGCGCCTCCCCGAGGAGCGCGTCCAGTCAGTGTTGAACTGCTTGAATTCGTTCAGAGGCAGGACAGCGGCACCACTGAAACACTTTCAGAGGTGCCGCTGAAACACTTTCATATGGCATCTGCAGCCGCAGTAACGCCGTTGGGATTGCTTCATATGAGACCGCTTCAACGCTGGCTACACGATCGAGTCCCGAGATGGGCGTGACACAGCGGTTCCCTCCACATCCAAGTGACTCCGAGATGCTGCCAAACCTTCAGCCCGTGGTCGGACCCTTCGTTTCTACGGGCGGGAATTCCCCTAGAACAAGTGTCCAGGCATTCTGTTGTCTCCACGGATGTCTCATCCACCGGCTGGGGTGCCACGTACTACGGGCTTGCAGATTCGGGTTTGAGGACGGGGCCTCAACTGCAATGGCATATCAATTGCCTTGAGTTGGTAGCAGTTCGTCTTGCACTCAGCCGCTTCAAAGTTCCGCTCAGAGGCAAGCACGTTCTGGTCCATACGGACAACACTGCGGCCGTTGCGTACATCAACAAACAGGGTGGTCTACGCTCCCGTCGCATGTCACAACTCGCCCGCCATCTCCTCTTATGTAGTCAGAAGCATCTGAGGTCGCTTCGTGACATTCATATTCTGGGCCTGCTCAATCGTGCAGCCGACGAGCTCTCACAACAGCCAGTGCTCCCGGGAGAGTGGAGACTCCATCCCCAGGTGGTCCAGCTGATATGGAGTCGCTTCGGGACCGCACAGGTAGACCTGTTTGCCGCCCAGGACACGACCCATTGCCAGTGGTTTTATTCCCTGACCAAGGGGACCCTCGGCTCGGATGCCATAGCACACAGCTGGCCCCGGGCCTACGCAAATATGCGTTTCCCCCAGTGAGCCTTCTGGCACAGACACTGTGCAAGGTCAGGGAGGACGAGGAGCAAGTCCTGTTGGTCACTCCGTATTGGCCCATTGACTAGTGCTCCTCGCGACAGCACCTCCTTGGCCCATTCCTCTGAGGAAGGACCTCCTGAATCAGAGACGGGGCACCCTATGGCACCCGCGTCCGGACCTCTGGAAACTCCATGTTTGGTCCCTGGACGGGACACGGAGATTCTAGGTGACCTACCGCAAGCGGTAGTTGACACCATCGCTTCCGCTAGAGCCCCCTCTACGAGGCGTCTCTATGCATTGAAGTGGAACCTGTTGTCGATTTGTGCTCTTCTCGCCGAGAAGACCCCTGAAGATGTTCGATCAGGTCTGTGCTTTCCTTTCTACAAGATGGGTTGGAGCGAAGGCTGTCTCCTTCCACCCTCAAAGTCTATGTTGCCGCTATCGCCGGTAATCATGATCTAGTAGATGGAAAATCTTTAGGTAAGCACGATCTGATCGTCAGGTTCCTGAGGGGGGGCGAGGAGACTAAATCCGCCTCGCCCTCCCTCTATACCCTCTTGGGACTTGTCTCTGGTGCTAACCGCACTGCAGAGAGCGCCCTTTGAGCCTTTGCACTCAGCAGAGTTAAAGATCTTGTCGGTAAACACAATACTCCTGACTGCGTTGGCCTCCATCAAGAGGGTAGGGGACCTGCAGGCATTTTCGGTCGACAAATCGTGCCTGGAATTCGGGCCCGGTAACTCTCATGTGATCATGAGACCCCGGCCTGGATATGTGCCCAAGGTTCCCACTACTCCCTTCCGAGACCAAATGGTAAGCCTGCAAGCGCTGCCTTTGGAGGAGGCAGACCCAGCCCTAGCTTTTCTCTGTCCCGTCCGTGCTCTCCGGACTTACGTGGACAGAACGCAAAGCTTCAGGACCTCAGAGCTGCTCTTCGTCTGTCTCCAAGCAGAGGATGGCCCACTGGATAGTGGATGCCATTGTCTTGGCGTATGAATCCCAAGACGTGCCCTGCCCGCTCGGGTTAAGAGCCCACTCCACCAGGTGTGTTGCTTCTTCCTGGGCGTTGGCTCGTGGCGCCTTGCTGACAGATATTTGTAGAGCTGCGGGCTGGGCGACACCTAACACGTTCGCTAGATTCTATAGCCTCCGTGTAGAGCCAGTTTCTTCTTGTGTGCTCACTTCCCATAGTCAGTAACACCAAAGTGCCCGTTCTTGTGTCAGCTTGCTGCGCCATTCCCCTCCAGATGGACCGGATACGTGCGCTAACTGCTCCAGTTAAGTTCCCCAGTATGGCGAACCCTGTTGAGTCCTCCGTTACCCTCGGCAGTGGCGGAGCGTCCGACGCCAGGTCTAACACTCGTATGCATTGGTGGAACGGGTGTTAGGGTGGGTTCCATATGTTGTGACCCCCACGGCGGTCGCATTAGTGTATACTTCCATGGTACAGCTCCCTACGGCGAGCCCGTGTCTTTCCCTCGGCAGAGCTCCTCTGCCGTCTCAGCAAGGTTTAGTCCCCCGCCTCTAATTCGCCGGGGCCACCCCTGGGACTTCCGTATGTTGTGCTGCCCACAGCCAGCCCATACGTGTATTCTCCACATGTTAACTCCCTCAGGGCATGATGTGGCTTCCGCAGCGGCCTTCACAGGCACACTTTCCCAGCGTTATCCAATAAAGTCAGCTGAATGGGTCTTGCGGAACAGCAGCTTTTTGACTCTCCCTGCGTGAATTTCCCTGCACGCTAACAGACGGGGTCTGAGGGGCTCATCGCTGGGCGCTGGAAGTGGTAGTAACTATGGCGTTTTCCAAAGGGATCCCAATTTGTTGGTACGTCCGACGTACGTCGAACGTGACCGACTGAAAGGGAACGTCTCGGTTACGTATGATAACCCTCGTTCCCTGAAGGAGGTAACGGAGACGTACGTCCCGTCGCCACAGTTGCTGTACCATCACTGCATGGCCAAATCACTAAGTTCGGTTCCTCAGTGAAAAACAGCGTGCATTCGCTCTTGTTTCATGTTTATACCCGCGGCGCGGGGCGGAGCGCGAGATGCAAATCTCGCACGGCAATTATTCATTGGCCGGTTCTATATAGCTCGAAGCTGATAGGGGCTCCCTGAAGTGATCCCAATTCGTCGGTATGTCCGACGTACGTCGTTTTGTTCCGTTTCATACTAAATGTTTTCAGTCTTATTGATGAGGCTCTAGTGGGCGTGACACATTTCACACAAATTTATATGAGATCAATCTCACTTTACAAAAAATGCTAAACATAATAATGCAAGTGCTGTTTTTTTCAGTCAATCTTTCTTTTTTTATTATTTATAATTAGCATCAAACCAACAATATAACTATTGTTCACAGTAATAATAATAATATTTTATTTAATTATAAAGAGCCTTTCCAACACCCAAGGTCACTTTATCAAGAAGTTTAAGGAACAGAACCAAAAAAACATCAATAACAAAGCACAATACAGAACATGTCTTCTAAAATCTTGGTATTTTTTGAGGGTAAATACAGTGAAAAGAAGAGGGCCCAAGACATAACCTTAAGGTACTGATGGATATGGTGGATGTTTTGTGTTCCTGGTTACAACAAATTGTTGCCTACCTGTCAAATAGGAGGAAAAACAGTCAAAGGCTTTACCAGTAATTCCAATTGCTGAAAGCCATGACAGGAGTATCTCATGACTAACAGTGTCAAAAGCTGAACTGAGGTCTAACAGAAGGAGAGTGCTAAGAGTGCCAGAATCTGAAGCTAGGAGGAGATCATTAAGAACCTTAACCAGGGGTGTTTCAGTACTGTGGACTACAGTACTACGGACAAAAGCCAGACTGGAAAGGCTCATAGAGGTTATGTGCTGTCAAATAAGCATGTAACTGGGAGGCAACAACTTTTTCTAATATCTTAGAGAGAAAAGAGAGGTTTGAAATAGACCTGTAGCTACTTGATCAAGGATCAAGACCATGCTTTTTAAGAACAGGGGTGACAGCAGCAATCTTATGCTTAGATGGGACAGTTCCAGAAGACATTGACATATTAATGAAATTAGTGATGGGTAGTGACAAAGAAGTCAAGCAATTGTTCAGTAAAAAGGTAGGTGCAGGATCAAGAAGACTACTAGAGGAGTTAAACTGCCTGATTATCTAATCAACCACTGTGGGTACAGTGGTTCTTATAAAGTCTTTCTAGAAAACAGCACCTGCTTTTCATTGCCCTAAGATCAGTGTTGAACCAAGAAGAAGTGCGAGAGGATAGAACATATCTAGATTTTAAGGGAGCAATGTAGATACCAGTAGAGCATACCAAATCTAGTGTATGGCAATGTAGCCTACATGACTTGGAAAATTAATATATGTTGCACCAGATTAAAACAGTCCAGGACAGATATGAACTCATGAGCATGCACAGTCAACATGAATATTGAAATCCTGCAGCAATAACATTGCTGTAGATTGGACAGAAGCAACTGTGAGCAATTCACACAGATCAGATAGAAAGTGCATGTTCATTTTAGGAGGACGGTATAGTCCAGTATTATAAGCAGGGGAGAGTGATTTTAAATACCAAATATTCAAATGATGTCACATCATGGAAAGCAGACAGCTCAATATGAAGACTATATCAATACAACCAGGTCTCCCACCCTTGCATCCAATTCGGGGCTTAGTCAAAGGGTCGGATTTACTAACAGCTTGCGCCAGCGCAAACCCTCTTTGTCATTAAAAAATTACTGTCAGGATTTACTAAAGACACGCAGTGAAAAATTAGCACTGAAAAGGCATGGACTGAGTTATTTTTGCGGCTGACTTTATTGCATATGCATTTGTAGGACTTTCCCTTTCAGCCACAACATTTATGGGAGGAGAGTATTTAAATGCGAGGTAACTTACAAAGGCTTGCGCTCGTCAATTTAATTCCATTATTTACCAAAAACCACGCCTTAAACCAGACGCTAAATCAGGACAAATCAAAAACTGTGGTTATAGATCCAAACAGGAGATCGATAAGTGAGGATGGAAACCCGCGACAAATGACTTCACAAGCAACTTCACAAAAAAAAAAAAAAAAAATGTCATGCTTCTTCTTAGCATCCCTTTCCATGGTGGCCCCTGGATTTGGTGCTCGATGGAGAATTTCTTTGTGTGAAAAATTCAACGGGTTGACTGAACTTACTCCAGACTGTGGTTTTGAAACCCTGAGTTTGGGTTCGCAAGGTGTTGATGGTAAGTTAACCTTGCTTTCTCTTATACCCCCCCAGGACTGCGTTTCTAAAAAGCATCGTAAGCCTAGTAGTTCATCCACTGGCTTTCTCTTTTGAGAAAGGCAGCCCTGTTTGATGCAGCTAAATTACACACTGTGGCTTTAATAAAATTGCTCTGACAGGGGAATATTGTTAGGGGGCATCTCACACTCTGTCTTGTTTAAGCTCTGTTTGTCTCTCTCTCTCTTTGAACTGTACATAGGGGGAATTTTAGCTAATGAACGTCCAGAGGATTTGAAACCCTGGTGCAATACAGTTGGGATTTTGCCCTTTGTACAAAATCAAAGCCACTACTGTTTGAGTGAGATAAAACACATGTGGCTTTCTTAAAGTTGTAAGAACTTCCTCTCTCTGCTCAGCTCTGAAAGAGAATTGTTGTTCACAAATGCTCATTTTCGCACTCTTTTTTCTCTATGTGCTTATCACTTTTTTTCTTCTGGAATTGCCTGTTTTGAAGGGCCATTTTCCCTCGGGCAATATTATGTTCAGACAGCTGAACAAACCAATGTAAGGCCCCTAGATCATATCATGGTGGGGGAGGTTATACTATTTCAGTATGATCCAGCTATGATCCGCCTATGCCTAAGGATGCAGTTGAAACCACCTTGAATATTTCAAGATTGATTTCCAGGTTTATTTTAATGTTACAAATGTGTAGATTTATTTTTCTAGGGCTTTCTATGTCTATATCAAAACTACAATCAGTGTTGGGTAAGTTACTCTAAGAAGTAATAGTTCTGTCAGGTCCATTAAGTCAAGAACACACATGACAATAAAAATGATTTAGACATTTTTATTGAATAATTTGCAATCAGTTGATGAATCTGAATTAAATTAGTTTTTTGGTGGTATGGCTCTGGAGCAGTTAGCGCACGTATCCGGTCCATCTGGAGGGGAATGGCGCAGCAAGCTGAAACAAGAACGGGCACTTCGGTGTTTCTGACTATGGGAAGTGAGCACACAGGAAGAAACCGGCTCTACACGGAGGCTATAGAATCTAGCGAACGTGTTAGGTGTCGCCCAGCCCGCAGCTCTACAAATATCTGTCAGCAAGGCGCCACAAGCCAACGCCCAGGAAGAAGCAACACCCCTGGTGGAGTGGGCTCTCAGTCCTCTGACCTTTCATGAGCACCATGAAATAGCAGAGAGTTAGAGGACAGCAGCACAGTTTAGGACTGGGAGAGCTTAACTATTCCCCCTATGAACAGAGCAGCAACAATGACATAAAGCAAATGCCACGTTATACACGACAGGAGGAGGTGGAAGGTGGCGGATTGCAAAGCAGCAAGCAGCAAGTAGTAAGAGCGAACTGAATCTGCTTTAAATATGCGCCCTGTTTTAGCGTAGCCATTAGCAGTGAGGGGAGTTGAAACAGCTGATGCAAATCAGCTGATGAGACAGTGTTGTTACCAATAGCGTAAGCAGCGTCTTGACTACTTGGCCTGCCAGAACTGACGCTGACGCTCAATTTATTACATCTTCAATAGTGTAATTAGATTACTGTACAAATAAATCTGTCCAAAAAGTATTTAATTGTTTATTACTAATTACTTTCTAAATCCTATATCAACATCAACTAGTTAAGTGATTCAAGGATAGACATGAAACGGCTTCAAATAAATAATATGGAACTACATAAATGATTCTTATTAACTGACCAAATTATTACAAACGTGAGAAAGATACATAAAAACATGCATTTTAAAGTTAGACTTTAAACTTTTATGTTAATTCCATTGTATTATATAATTATTCTACAGTCTACAGTATTTAGTTCAATTGCATCATAAGTAACTGTAATTAAATTAGCCTACAGAAAAAAAATACTTTACCTTACTTTACTTTTTCAAGGGAAAAGTAACTAAATTACAGTAACTACCGTAATTGCTTAGTAATAGTTACACCAAACACTGACTACAACGTGACCAGAGTTGGCATTTCTGTCGACACAAGCGACAATGACAGCTGACAACTTTTATGCAAATAAGCAGCAACATGACTACCAATGATCTGTTGGTTGATACATAAGGAATAATCACCAGCTGATACTGTATTATTTTGCAGAGTGCAACAGAGCCCACCTACTTTTTCAGCAACATTGGTTGCAGAAGTATTTTCCCATTCGTTTTTTCCCCCATAGGGATCTTAAAAAGTCTTCATTAAGAGTTATAAGCCATGAACCAAACCAACCAGCTACAAGGTGAATCACAACATTGATATGAAGCAAAAAAAGTGCAAAAAAAGACTGTGTAGAGCTTTGTACTTAACTAGAATCCTATTAAGCATTACAAAGTACATAACTGAATTAAAATGATGGAAAAATGATTGATTTAAAGATTTTATACCGAAATAATAATTTACTGCAAAATAGGCATATTATGCATAGAAATATGTAAGTAGTTTGAGAGCATGGGGAAACTGACAAGACTATATAATTTGCAGTGCTTCATGGGAGTGGATTGGCGCTTAAGATGGTCTTATTATTGGGCGATACGAGGGTTTTGGGCTCTATCTTTGGAGATCTCTCTCTCTTTTTTATTGTTGTTGCTATCCTAGGAAGTGTTCGTTTGGCACGATTTACTGATTGGTTGAGAATTCTCTGCAGAACCATAATGTAGTTTTTCTTTTTTTCTCCAGGAGCTCTGCTGTTATTATGTTGAACAATTATGGTGCAATAAAATGAGTTGAAGCAATTCTCCCATCTGTTTACTTTTGTTACTCGATTGTTGCACTCTATTGTATAATAACCAGCTGAGTGTATTACTAACAGACATTATCCCGCTTATTACATGACTACTTCCCAAATCAATACGTGGACATGAAACATTTCTTTGAGTTATAATTTTTTTAACATTACCCGGCTATTATCTTAAACTAAGAAAAAGTGTGAAAGGGGTTTGAGTATGTGTGCATGAGGTTGACTAAGGTACTGCAAGAGGACATGGGGATAGAATTTGTTTAAATAAGTAAATGGCTTTTTAACTAAAAACATTTGCTCCGTCTTTGTGTGCCAACTGATTAATATGAGATAAACACCTGCATTAGTTACCATGGAGATATCCTTACAAGTTTTGTTTTTGCATCCTGATGAACCTGCTGACAAGCAACTGGCCTTGTGTTTTTAAAGGTTTGTGTTAGGGAATATAGCTTTTATATAGGGCTGACAATTTGATGTTAATTTAAAGAGTATAATATCATTATATTCATGATTAATTGATTAAAATTGTTAATCAATTGTTGACCCTGATTATAAGGACTATTCACTGCAGGAGGGAGTTGCTGTGGTCTGGGAGGTTGTTTGTAGTTTCAGTGCGAGAGAGTGCATGTTCAGAAGTGATTGACTTTTTTTTTTTTTTTTTCAAATAAATAAGTTCAAATTGCAAATGTAGCCAACATATGGTTTCATTTTACATTGTGAATTCACTGGAATGGAGAGCAGGCTTCAGATTGATGGACAGAGAAGTGTATAACCACCCTGGATCTGGGCTAATCACAGAAATGCATGCTGACAGCTGAGTTTTAATTACAGATTTCTAGGACAGACGGGGCCAATGCTCCCTTTAAAAATATGATCAACAGTAGCTACATTAGAATCACCTATGACTAAATTTTCAGGTGTGCAGCCACAGTATCATGCTAAAACAAACCATACAATTTTAACTTGTCAAAGTATCCACTAAGTCAGCTTTTTGTGCAGAATCTGTACAATACAGAAAAAAAAGTACTAAAGTGACTTTTTCTATAAAACAGATGCGGCATTTGATGAATCAAACAAGTATAGAATTCTGTCATTGCGATGACAATCAGTGCACATCTTGTTTTCTGACGGATGTGCACAAGCATGAGAATCATCAACCATCACGCATTAAGCTGATAGTTTTTCCATAATTGTTATTCTTTGTTGCTGTCTCTGCAAAAAAATAATAATAATTATGTTTATTAGTGTATTCATTTATGAAGCCTGTCAATATCATTAGAAAACATGGGGTGTTTGATATGTAAATTATACATCCTCTCTGCTCTTCTTCCTTGGTTCCATAAATCTAATTAAGATGCATCACAGGAACTATTTAGCAACCTAGTAACAAGTTTTTAGTGCTTTTATTTACTCCAATCTCAAATCTTGAGCAAAAATTAAACCCAGTTATGCCTTGGTGTTACAGTTGAGGAGAAAAACAGACCACTCAAAAAGCTTTTTGAACGAATTATGATTTGATTAACTGTGTGCAAACAGCTAATCAAAAATAAATTAATTGCCTGTGTAGTAAAGCTTGTTTGTACGGGAAGAAGGAGGCGGGAACCGGAGAACATTCAAAACGTTTAATCAAAATAAAATGGCGGCGACAGCCCCTCACGGTCGACTGCCGCCTACATACAAACAAACACAAAATGAAAATAAAAAACTGCAGCCCCTCGCGGACGACTGCAGCGAACACATAACAAAACGTAAATAAAACATAACACAAAATCCAGGCCTGGTCCTCTCTCGTCCCTCACTGTCGTCACTCCTCCTTTATACTCCCTCACTCCTCCGCGAGGGCCGAGATCGCTGCGGCTCGCAGCTGGCGCTCATCCTCTCTGATGAGCGCCGCCTCGTCCCGCCCTCACGGTCCCTCGACCTCGCTGCTCGCCATATACCCCCAACGCCCTTCGCAGGCCGGGTGTAACATATCCTGTGCCTGCCGTTTCCATCTACTCACCACCAGAGGTCACCATTAAGACTTTTTCACTGCACACAGTTATATGTTACCCTGGACTACATTTCCCAGGTTTCATTGCTCCTAATTAGTTCCACACCTGTAGTCAATCACAAGGACTATAAAACACTGATGCACAAGTTCACTGATTGCCGAGTATTGTTAGCACATGTTGCTGTTTAGCTGATAGCTTCTTTACGGAGCCAACCGTGTTCTTAGTCTGTTCTAGTCTTACTCTGTGTTTTGATCCTAGCCTGGTTTCCTGTGTTCTGCCTGCTCTCTGCCTGCCCTGGACTCTTGCTCGCCTTTGATTATCTCTATTTGTCTTGCCCTGTTTGGATACTGTTTGCCTCTCGCCTGGACCTTAGCCTGGAAGTCAGATTATCCTCTTGCCTTGTCCCCTGGATGAAGTTATCTGGTTGATGACCCTTGCCTGTCCCTGGAATGCTCTTTGTCTTGTCCATATCATGCCTGTTTGCCTTGGTTTGAGCCCTGTCTGTTATTGACACATCTTTAATAAAAGCTTTGCATATGGATCCGCACGCCTCTCATCTCAGTCCATCCGTAACAGAATACTCGGCCACCCGAGGATCCAGCGACTTCTCTAAAGAACACTGGTCAGGTATGAACCTTGCAAGACAGTTATTGGCCCTAGAACAGGGTATGCTACCGCTAGAGGTATATATTCAGGAGTATTTGGATTTATCATATTTTTCTGATCTGCCTGATTGTGTTCTCATTGACTTCTTCTGTGAAGGCATAAATCCACCCTTAAAGTCTCGATTAATCCATGAGGGTCCTCGTACATCGCTCAGTCATTTTCTGGATTATGCTCTACTGATAACTGGCTCTTTTTTCACTGTGGGGGTAGCAGAGCCTCCTCACGTCTCAGCAGACCTTCCAGAGTCTCGTGTCGTCTCAGCAGACCTTCCAGAGTCTCGTGTCGTCTCAGCAGACCTTCCAGAGTCTCGTGTCGTCTCAGCAGACCTTCCAGAGTCTCGTGTCGTCTCAGCAGACCTTCCAGAGTCTCGTGTCGTCTCCGCAGACCTTCCAGAGCCTCCTCACGGCAGGTCTGCCACCTCAGAACCCTCATCTGATCTGTCAGGGGAAACCGTTATGCGTCAAAGGTTGGCATCCAGCGTGGAGGATCCACCGCTGGCATCAGTACGCACCGCTGGGATCCCCGAACCGATTCATTCTAGCCCTCCTGCTCCTGAACTTATTCCCCTGTCGGCAGCGCTCCCCATGATGGGGGTCGCTTTATGGTGTATCTGGGCTTCGTATACCACCGCTGAATATCCAGAGGTGGCAGCAGATGCTGCAGAACCTTATGAGATGGTATTCGCTTCAGCTCCTGGCGCAGTGGTGACGTATAGCAATGAATTCTCGTCTTGTTTTGAATTGGCAACGGAGGCCGTTTGTGAAATTTTGTCCTGTATCGACCCACCCGCAGAGGCTGTCTCTGAACTTTCATTCTGTTGTGAACCAGCTCTGGAGGCCGACTATGAACGCTTGTCATGTCCTAGACCAGCCATGGAGACCATTTCTGAACCCTTGTTGTCCTGTCCTGAAACCGCTTCAGAGGCTGTTTATGAACTGTCAACCTGTCTTGACCCGGCCACAAAGGCCATCTATGAACTGTCATCCTGTTCTGAACCAGCCAAGCAGACAGTCAATGCATTATTGTACCTTCATGAACTGACTACAGAGGTCCTAAATGAACCGTTTTTCTGTCCTGCTAGTCCTGTCACAACCCTAGAAATGGTACAGGAGTTTCCTGTCGGTTCCAGTAGCTTTGTCATAACCGAAGATTCCACAAATGTCTTATCTGACTATCCTGTTCCTACCCATGAGTCTAATTATGAACTGTCTACCAGTGATGCGCGGGTCAATGTATAAACAACCCGCACCCGACCGACGTTTTCAACTAACCCGCCCGCAACTCGGACCGCAAAAAAAAAGAAGAAAATATTGTACCCGACCCGCTTCCTGACCCGCATTTTTTACACGTAGTAAATGCTCATCGTAGCGTCATTGGGCCATTGAGAAAATGTTTCAGGCCCTGACGTGGTGCGCTCAGAGGTGCAGCGGCGAGAGCAGGCAGTTCTTGAGGCGGCCCATCATTTTCCATTTCAGCTCTAGATGCATATATTGATGAACGCGATGTTTATGTTTCAACCCGGCTTGAAGAATTCATCAGCAAGCCCTTAGGAGCGCAAACTGTTCTTTTTCTGTATGATGCTGTATGATACAGGCTTGATTTATTCATTTATTTCGTTTCATTTTCTTAACAATTAAGATGCTGCATGTGTTTATCCAGTCTAATCGAAGTGTGCGTCTCTCCTCCGACTTTACCAACAAAAATCCCGCCCCTCTCAGAAAATACATAAAACTGACTTTACTGAGCTATATGCGTTTAAAAGTAGCCTAAAATGGTACAATGGCATTGCTCAGTTCAACGTTTTGGGAAATCGGGCATTTTGTCCCGCGTCAGCATTTATTCAAAAGTTAATAACGCTCAACATTCAAAAGGTAAATAAGGATTTATTGACGACCCGACCGACCGTGACCCGAATATCATTAAAAATATTTTTGGATGACTCGTAACCGCGGGTAACCGCGGGTGACCGCAGGCACCCGCTCATTTTGGATCAACCCGCGCATCACTGCTGTCTACCCATCCAGTTCTCTCAAATGTGTCTGATTTTGAACTATCTGTCTTGCCAGTTTCAGTCAATGTTTTTGGTTTTGTACAGTCTAGTTATTCAGTTCCTATCAACACACTCCATTTCGAAATATCTGCCTATAATGAATCTGTCTCTGAATTTTCTGCAAGTCCAATTTCCTTCAATGATCCAATGTGTGATTTGTCAGCCGGTCTAGTTTCAATCAATGCTTGTGATTCTGAATTGTTTCCCCATTCTGTTTTCCCCATCAAGTCTGATTTTGAAACACCTATCTGCCTAGTTTCCATTCATGAACCCGATTTTGAACTCTCCATTCATCCAGTCACTCCCAAAGAGATTCTGATTGAACTCATTGCATTTCCTGTCTCGGTCCTTGGGGCCGTGGATACATTGTCTGTGTTTTATGTCTCAGTTTTCCTTAGGTTTCAGTCTTTACCATGGGTCCCTGATCCATCTGGGCCACCGTGGTGGTTCACTTGCATACTCTGGTGGTCTTCAACCCAGCTTGTTCTGCTATGGTCACCTGTCCAGCCCACTTCGTCCTGGCCCTGGTTGTCTGTCCAGCATGCTTCGTCCTGGCCCTGGTCGTCTGTCCAGCCCGCTTCATCCTGGTCCTGGTCGTCTGTCCAGCCCGCTTCGTCCTGGCCGCTTGCTCAATCTACTCCGCCTTGGCTTCCTGATCTGACTCTGTCTTCAGTCTTACTCCCACCACATGGTCCTGGCCCTCCGTCCCTTCTCCTGTTCTGTTTCGCGTCTGGAAGCCGCTCCTTGGAGGGGGGCTCTGTAACATATCCTGTGCCTGCCGTTTCCATCTACTCACCACCAGAGGTCACCATTAAGACTTTTTCACTGCACACAGTTATATGTTACCCTGGACTACATTTCCCAGGTTTCATTGCTCCTAATTAGTTCCACACCTGTAGTCAATCACAAGGACTATAAAACACTGATGCACAAGTTCACTGATTGCCGAGTATTGTTAGCACATGTTGCTGTTTAGCTGATAGCTTCTTTACGGAGTCAACCGTGTTCTTAGTCTGTTCTAGTTTTACTCTGTGTTTTGATCCTAGCCTGGTGTCCTGTGTTCTGCCTGCTCTCTGCCTGCCCTGGACTCTTGCTCGCCTTTGATTATCTCTATTTGTCTTGCTCTGTTTGGATACTGTTTGCCTCTCGCCTGGACCTTAGCCTGGAAGTCAGATTATCCTCTTGCCTTGTCCCCTGGATGAAGTTATCTGGTTGATGACCCTTACCTGTCCCTGGATTGCTCTTTGTCTTGTCCATATCATGCCTGTTTGCCTTGGTTTGAGCCCTGTCTGTTATTGACACATCTTTAATAAAAGCTTTGCATATGGATCCGCACGCCTCTCATCTCAGTCCATCCGTAACACCGGGGGGCACTCCCGAGACTGCGCTCTACTCCCCCCCGCCGATCACGGCGGCCGCAGGACCTGGGGGTAAGAACAGCGAGGTGAGAGAACGGAGCGGGGAGCATGAGGAGCGACAGAGACGAGAGAGTGGAGAGAGGAGAAAAGAAAAAAAAAAAATTCTGGTCCGGTTCCCAGACACACTGCCGCTCGGTCCTCAGCCAGCAGAGAGGCTCTTCTTCGTGGTGCCATGCGGTGGTACTGGACGGCTCGAGCCTCCTCCGCCCCCTGGCGGACGGCGGTGGCTCCTCCTTCTGAGGGCGGCCGGAAGCGAATCCCCGTCCCGCGCTCCCTGCTCCTCCCCAACATGGCGGACAGCAGCAGGCTTCGGCTCCGGGCAAGCGCTGGGGACTCCTTCGCCCCCTCGCGGACGGCAGCCACCCCACCTCGACCCAGGGGCATGGCAGCGAGCTCTCCGTCCCACCGACCTTCATCCGCTCCAGCACCACCGCTTCAGGCAGCCGCTCGTGGACTTCTCTCCTCCGTGCTGCCCGAACTCCGCGGCACCGCGATCCCCCTCAGCTGCGAGGGCTCTTCGACAGCGCGTCCCTCCTTCCTCCCGGGCTTCGGCACCACTGTAGTAAAGCTTGTTTGTATGGGAAGAAGGAGGCGGGAACCGGAGAACATTCAAAACGTTTAATCAAAATAAAATGGCGGCGACAGCCCCTCACGGTCGACTGCCGCCTACATACGAACAAACACAAAATGAAAATAAAAAGCTGCAGCCCCTCGCGGACGACTGCAGCGAACACACAACAAAACGTAAATAAAACATAACACAAAATCCAGGCCTGGTCCTCTCTCGTCCCTCACTGTCGTCACTCCTCCTTTATACTCCCTCACTCCTCCGCGAGGGCCGAGATCGCTGCGGCTCGCAGCTGGCGCTCATCCTCTCTGATGAGTGCCGCCTCGTCCCGCCCTCACGGTCCCTCGACCTTGCTGCTCGCCACAGCCTGCTAATGTTCTACATGTTTGCCATGACATTCATTCTGGAGTGAGTTACGGAAGAGTCTGATATGGAAAGCTGCTGCTTTACAAGACAAGGAAAGCTGTGATAGACATTGGTAAAACAACTAAAATAAGATTTCTGAATTTTTGTTAACCATATAGACTCAAGCCATTAATAGACTGTTAAAAAAAACACTGTTTTTAACATTGATAGTAGGAAATGTTCCCATTCAGTCGGTCACTCTCGACGCCACGTCGGAGTACCGACGAATAGGAATCTCGCTCGCGAGAGCCAATCTACTTCGAGTGTAACTAAACGAGCCAATGCACATTGGCATGCAATGATTGCACCAGGTGCTCATGCCATGCCGTGCGGGTATAAATGAGACACAGGTGATTGCATCAAATCAACCTTTTGCTTCGGAGCCGGGTGGTAGATGGTAACGCCAGATATCACTCACTACTTCGCAGTCCTGACTGAAGACGGAAGCCGCCTTTCGGAAGCGATCTCTTCAGTCGGTGTTGGTGTGACGGCACAGCAGCGGTCGTGTGGTTTTCGGATCATCTCTCTGTGTTGTTTGTTAGAGCAATTACAAAGGCTGTTCTCACAGCTGGTTCGGTGCGCTAGGTGGAGAGCGCTGAAAAGCCGTTCTTACGGCTGGTAAGAGAGCGCCTTCGTGTGAGAGAGCGCGCACGTCAGGCTGCACCCACCCCCTGACTGTGTCGCCGCGACCCCGCCCCCTGCGTGCTTCAGCACCAAGGAGAGCGTCCTTCTGAAAGAGCAAACACAGATAGAGCTTGCGTCTTTTTCAAGATGACATTCTATCTGTGTGTTTCTGGATGCGGTGGTTACCTGTCACCAAGGGATGGTCACCAGCGCTGTATCTCGTGTTTGGGCGTTCAGCACGCTGAGGCAGCGTTGGTGGATGACTCATGTTCTCACTGCGGGAACATGACCATCTCGGAGTTGCGGTCTATACTCCATCTCGCAAGGGGTGGAGCCCCCGTGCCTCTGCCTCGATCTAACCCTCCACAGAGGGTTACTTCAGGCAGTAGCGCGGGTGATTTGAGGGTTACGGTGAGCGCGCTTCCCCCAGGGAACCAACCCCCGGGGAACCCTCATCCCTCACGCACTCCGCAGCCAGTAGAGCTGCCGTCGGAACGTGGTGGGCCGTCCTCGAGATGTGCACCATCCGTATCCTTCGGGGCTCCCCCTGATGATCAGATGTCCATCGCTGCATCGGAGGGAGGGTCAGACTTCTCTGGAGATGACGTGTCGGCGCAGGGGGCTCCTTCGGGAAGATCCGCTGTGCCCGATACGGATCCGGAGATGATGGCCATGCTTTCCCGGGCCGCCGAGAAGATCGGGCTCGTGTGGAACCCTCCACCGTGTCCCGAACCTTCAAGGTTGGATGATTGGTTTCTCGGGGTGGCCCGTGCTGGTTCTCAGCGCCCCACCCCGGTTCCTTTCTTCCTGGAGGTGCACGAGGAGCTCACTAGGTCGTGGACGGCACCTTTTACTGCCCGAAACCGGCCCAGTGGATCCTCTTCCCTCACCACCCTCGATGGCGGACCTGCAAAGGGTCCCACGCAGGTTCCTCCCGTGGAACGGGCCGTTGCTATGCAACTGTGCCCTAACTCCACATCCAGGGGGAACCCGTGTCTCCCCTCCCGAGCCTGTGGGTACTCGTCCGATCTGATCGGAAAGGCCTACCAGGCTTGTGGAGAGGCAGGCTCCGCCTTACACGCTATGGCGTTGTTGCAGGTTCACCAGGCCCAGGCACTGAAGAACCTGCACGAGGGTGGTCACGATCCCGCAGTTCTCCAAGAACTGAGAACCGCAACGGACCTCACGCTTCGTGCGACGAATGTTACGGCGCGGGCCGTGGGTCGTGCGATGTCCACTATGGTGGTCCAGGAACGCCATCTCTGGCTGTGTCTGGCAGACATGAGGGAGACCGACAAGATCAGGTTCCTTAACTCCCCCGTCTCCCAGACCGGCCTCTTCGGCGACGCGGTCCAGAACTTCGCCCAGCAGTTCTCGGCCGCACAGAAGCAGACTGAGGCCATCAGTCACATCCTGCCACGGCGGTCAGCTGCTGTCTCCACCCCGCCGCCGGCAGCACCTCAGTCTGCTCGTCGCCGAGGGCGGCCGCCTGCGTCTGCCTCCGCTCCCGCGTCGCAGCAGCAGCCTCCACCCAAGCGACATCGTGGAGCCGGGCGCAAGCAGGCCGCCCAGCCCGTCCAGGCTCCTGCCAAGAGAGGTGGCAAAGGCAGGGGCAAGGGCAAGCGGCCCTGAGACGGGCGACCCGGAGATGGGGAGGACTGCTCTTCTGGAGACGGTGACCTCTGACCACTCTCACCTCGCTGCGGGCCGCCTCCACGAGACAGCCGCCCCAGCCCGGTACCTGCATTCCACCTCGCTGCCCCACCGTGGGTACGCCGGTGGTCCCTATGGTCCCGCTTGCACGGTCTCTGCGAGCCTGGCTAGAGCTCCCCAGTCCGTCTCGCTGGCTCATTCGGACCATCAGGCTCGGCTATGCGATTCAGTTCGCCCGGCGCCCCCCCAGGTTCAAGGGCGTCCGCTTCACCTCGGTGAATGTCCTGCGTGCGGAAATCGCTGTCCTACTGGCAAAGGACGCGATAGAGCCGGTCCCTCCAGCCGATATGAAGACCGGCTTCTACAGCCCGTACTTCATTGTACCCAAGAAAACCGGTGGGTTACGGCCAATCTTGGACCTGCGAGTCCTGAATCGGAGTCTCCACAAGCTACCGTTCAAGATGCTCACGCAGAAACGCATTTTCGAATGCATCCGTCCCCAAGATTGGTTTGCAGCGATCGACCTGAAGGACGCGTACTTTCATGTCTCGATTCTTCCTCGACACAGGCCGTTTCTGCGCTTTGCGTTCGAGGGTCGAGCATATCAGTACAGAGTCCTGCCCTTCGGGCTGTCCCTGTCCCCCCGTGTCTTCACGAAAGTCACGGAGGGTGCCCTTGTGCCCATGAGAGAACAGGGCGTTCGCATCCTCAACTATCTCGACGACTGGCTCATTCTAGCACAGTCCAAGGATCAGTTGTGCGAACACAGGGACCTGGTGCTCAGACACCTCAGCCAGTTGGGTCTTCGGGTGGAGTTGGATTCGGTCGAACAGACAGCGCGCCTCACAGAGGAGCGTGTCCAGTCGATGCTGAGCTGCCTGAACACGTTTCAAGGCAGGATGGCGGTTCCACTGAAACAGTTTCAGAGGCTCCTGGGGCATATGGCGGCCGCTGCGGCAGTAACACCGCTCGGCCTGCTTCATATGAGACCTCTTCAGCATTGGCTACACGGCCGGGTCCCGAGATGGGCGTGGCAGCGCGGCACTCACCGGGTGAGCATCACACCGGCCTGCCGCCAGTCCTTCAGTCCATGGTCAGACCCCTCGTTCCTTCGGGCCGGAGTGCCCCTGGAACAGGTGTCCAGGCACACTGTGGTTTTCACGGATGCCTCTGCCATGGGCTGGGGAGCCACGTACAACGGGCATGCAGTGTCAGGGGTTTGGACGGGCCCGCACCTGCATTGGCATATCAATTGCCTCGAGTTGCTAGCAGTGCATCTTGCTCTGAGCCGCCTCAAAGCGCGGTTACGGGGCAAAGATGTACTGGTCCGCACGGACAACACTGCGACCGTTGCGTATATCAACCGACAAGGTGGTCTGCGCTCCCGTCGCATGTCGCAGCTCGCCCGCCATCTCCTCCTCTGGAGTCAGAAGTGTCTGAGGTCGCTTCGGGCCATTCATGTCCCTGGTGTGCACAACCGTGTGGCCGACGAGCTTTCACGAGCTGCGCTCCCAGGCGAGTGGCGACTCCACCCCCAGGTGGTTCAGCTGATTTGGAGACAGTTCGGGGTGGCACAGGTCGACCTGTTTGCCTCCCCAGAAACGTCCCACTGCCAGTGGTTCTATTCGCTGACCGAGGGTACACTCGGCACGGATGCCCTGGCGCACAGCTGGCCCCAGGGGCTGCGCAAATATGCGTTTCCCCCAGTGAGCCTACTTGCACAGACTCTGTGCAAGGTCAGGGAGGACGAGGAGCAGGTCCTGCTGGTGGCGCCGTACTGGCCCAACCGGACCTGGTTTCCAGAACTTATGCTCCTCGCGACAGCCCCTCCTTGGCCGATTCCTCTGAGGAAGGACCTTCTGACTCAGAGACGGGGCACCCTTTGGCACCCGCGTCCAGACCTGTGGAAGCTTCATGTCTGGCCCCTGGACGGGACGCGGAGGTTCTTGGTGACTTACCCCAAGAGGTAGTTAACACCATCACTTCGGCACGAGCCCCGTCTACAAGACAGGCTTACGCCTTGAAGTGGAACCTGTTCGTCGAGTGGTGTTCTTCTCGCCAAGAAGACCCCCGAAGATGTTCGATCGCGTCTGTGCTTTCCTTCCTGCAACAGGGGTTGGAGCGTAGGCTGTCGCCCTCCACCCTCAAGGTTTATGTTGCTGCAATATCCGCCTATCACGACCATGTAGAAGGTAAGACGGTTGGGAAGCACGACCTGGTCGTCAGGTTCCTTAGGGGGGCGAGACGGTTAAATCCTCCTTGCCCCCCCTCCATACCCTCTTGGGATCTTGCTCTGGTGCTCCGAGCACTTCAGAATGCCCCATTTGAGCCTTTGCAGTCAGCAGAGCTAAATATTCTGTCAATGAAGACTTTGCTGTTGGCTGCATTGGCCTCCATCAAGAGGGTAGGGGACCTGCAGGCATTTTCGGTCGACGAATCGTGCCTAGAGTTCGGGCCGGGTGATACCCATGTGGTGTTGAGACCCCGGCCTGGCTATGTGCCCAAGGTTCCTACCACTCCCTTCAGGGACCAGGTGGTGAACCTGCAAGCGCTGCCCCCGGAGGAGGCAGACCCAGCCTTAGCTTTGCTCTGTCCCGTCCGCGCTCTGCGGGTTTACGTGGATAGAACTCAAAGCTTCAGAACCTCAGATCAGCTCTTTGTCTGTCACGGAGGCCAGCAGAAGGGAAAGGCTGTCTCCAAGCAGAGGATGGCCCACTGGATAGTGGATACCATCACCTTGGCTTACCAAGCACAAGGTGTGCCCTGTCCGCTCAGGGTGCGAGCACACTCTACTAGAAGTGTTGCATCCTCCTGGGCGCTGACACGTGGCGCCTCGCTGTCAGACATCTGTAGAGCTGCGGGCTGGGCGACACCCAACACGTTCGCTAGATTCTATAGCCTACGTGTAGAGCCGGTCTCCTCCTGTGTTCTCACCTCAAACGGGTAGAAGCACTGAGAGGCCCCGGCTCTTGTCGGCTTGCTGCGCTACGGCGCTTATATTCTCCAGAAGCAAACTCTGTGAGTCCTCCACCGCCCTCGGTGCCGGACATGGCGGAACGTCTGGCATCAGGCCCCTTGCCGCTGAATCCTTGAGAACCGGTATTGGGCTTGGGCCATATGAGTGACCCTGCGGGGATCCCATATTTTCTTCCACGGTCGCTCCTACGGGAAGCCCGTGTCTTTCCCTTGGGAGAGCCTTCCCTGCAGTGGGACTGAGCCCCCTTCTCCTGGCGGGCTACGGCTCAGCATTGTACTCCACATAACTCCTTCGGGGTACGATGTGGGCTCCGCAGCGTTCCCTTCTCTAGGGCACGCTTTCCCAGTGTTATCCAATAATCACTGAGCGGGTCATGCGGAACAGCGGTGATGGACTTCCCGGTGTGAGCCCCGTCTCATCAGGTAAGAGAGCTCAGGTGGCTCACACAGGGCACTGGATGGGGGCAGAAGCCATGGCGCTTTGGTAGGGATTCCTATTCGTCGGTACTCCACGTCCCGTCGCCATGTCCTCTGTACCCTGCTGGGGTGCCTGTCTACCTACCCGGCTCCTCAGCAAAAGGCTGATTTGATGCAATCACCTGTGTCTCATTTATACCTGCACGGCGTGGCATGAGCACCTGGTGCAATCATTGCATTCCAATGTGCATTGGCTCGTTTAGTTACACTCGAAGTAGATTGGCTCTCGCGAGCGAGATTCCTATTCGTCGGTACTCCGACGTGGCGTCTCCGTTCCCTCCTTCAGGGAACGAGGGTTACATACGTAACCGAGACGTTTCTTGAGCTCACAAATCAGGATATTAGAATATATATAATTTCTGATGGATCATGTGACACTGGAGACTGGAGTAATGATGCTGAAATTTCAGCTTTACCATCGCAGGAATAAATTACATTTTCAAATATATTAAAATTAGAGCTGCCGATATAACGTGTTAATTTAATGAACTCTGCATTAATATGATTAACGTATTTAACACACCTGCCCCAGATCTTACATTTTACACAGTTGATTGGTGACGAACATGATACAGGGAAACAACTCACGTGTCTCACTCGCATATTTATATCATATGATTAAGTTAAGCAATATCACACGAGTAATGAGCGCAGTTTCACATGAATGATGTTTTGTCAGCAACAACAGCATGAGTACAAATGTGATATTGATTTTATACAACAGTTCAATAAATATAAATAATAATAAATAAATAAGTTAAAATTGCTATATTTTAGTGACCATATTGTAAATTTTTGCTCGATTTTGTCAAAAATATTTTCTAACCCTAACCTGTTGCAAAGACTTTATATATAGAAAGACAGTGCACTCATATTATATGAATGGGAGAAAGTGCAACACGCAAACGGAATAAGCCCCACCTTTTAAATAAAAGACCCAATCGTTGATTGATAAAGTTATTGCGTCACTGCCATTAGAAGCTCCAGCGCTATCTCATGACCAATTCAAGAGGTGCCTAATTCTTGTCTAAACCGCAGTGATGGGTAGGTTTAAGGGCGGGGTTAGGGGAACATAATTCATACGAAATCATACAAATTGACCAACTCGGAAAATTCATACGATTTATCAAAAATCGTACAAATTAATATGAGTGAGGTCGTACGAATTTGTACGAATTAGCCACCTCGTAAAATACGTACAAATTGCTGTGAGATCACAATAGAAACAGTCATTGTTCTGAGAAACACAGTTAGGACTGCACATGTGCATTGGCTGGTCCATCCTGCAAAAGAAGCATTTACATTTTATTTATTCGTCTTTATATAATGTAGGCCTATATTTATTTTGTTTGTGTTTGAACCTCATTGTGATACTTGGATAGGATACTAAGGAGAAGGATTATGTCTGCACTGATATTTCTTTACTTTGCTGTCCTTAGTTTGCTAATAATTTATATTTATTTCCTACATTTCATTTTTTTTCCATTAATTTAAAATAAGGCTGCATTTATATGATAGGTTATTTCTTTTATATGCGTTTTGATTGCAGAAAAGTTAATGTGATATTTGCCGTGTTGCTGCGGCAAGTTTTAGGCACACGCTTGAGCACTTCATTTATATTTTAAATGCTCATTAAAATATAAAAAGAAACAAGAAGAAGAATAAATGTTCTGTTATTGGATTTACCACTCTCTGCATCTGAGCCACTGAGGACACCGTGGTTGAATTTCATTTATGAAAGAAATTTTGGTAAAGTGTTTTATATTTGCACAAACAAGGGTCAGTTCAATGCAGTTCATGACGGTACATGCTAGTTTAATCAACTTAACTCCACAACAGCTACATACATTGATCAACTAATTATTCAGAAACATCCAGTTGCATTCTTAAAGTGCATTCTAACTTCCTCCTGAGTCTCTCCATCTGTGTCCGACTCTGGTTTGAACAATGTAAGGCTGAACATGGCTACTGACCATTTCTGACATTTTGCCTGTGTGAAATTCTCCAGTTCTACCAGAAAGACTCGGGAGAATAAATACTGTGACAATTATCCATTTATTAACAACCCAGCAAGCAATAAAGTACTTTGGCATAGGCCCCGTCCGTAGCTCGCGATTTGAGGGTCCGGACTTTGCATATCCTGCCTGAAGATGAAGGCAGAGGCGCAGCCGACCCCCCCTGTGAGGTATGGAAGAGACCATCCTGGTGGTGGTGGGGTGGATGTAGGGAAGGATTTGACTTGGAGGTGGTGGGGAGGATGGCGGTGAATTGGAGCTTCAGCATCTGCGAACTCAGACATGAGTAAGTACTGATCTTTTATACCCAAGTATTAGAATGTGATTGGATAGATAAAAAAGTTGAAGTGATGTGACAATTAAGTCTTCCCGGCAGAACTTATACTAAAGCTTTCATTTTTGTTGTTGTTGAGTACCTGAAGCATGAGGTATTATAGCTCTGCCCTCTTCTGGAAAGGGGACAGGGAGCAACAGCTCATTTACATTTAAAGGAACACACACTAAAATGGCATATTTTTGCTCACACCCAAATAGAGGCAAAATTGACAAGCTATAATATATAATATATATAAGCTTCACAGATACATTCTGAGGACACCAGATACTTATATCACATCTTCTGAAAAGGGGCATAATAGATAAACAATATCCCTAAATACTTAAACCACCCAATCACATGTCACAGAGTCATACCAGAAAAAAAGCTTCTGACATACTGTCCCTTCCTCATAAAAAATACATCCAGTGTCTCCTGCACATCCTGCCGCCAGTCTCATAATTCAGTGCTTATTTGATTTTGCCAGAGTGCTGCCCTGCAGGTCAGTGGAGCGTTGCTCATCCAATCATACACTGGGCAGTGTGAGCAAGTGTGTGTAAGTATGTGTGTGTGTGTGTATGTGGCAGGGGAAATCTAGAGTTGACGTATTAAGTTAACTATATGGAGAAAATAAAAACATTAAGACCTTCACGGTTGGTTTGGGATCTGAGGATTGGTCTCTGTGGCAGATGGCCTGGCATCATCTATTGGAATATTGAGCACAGGTCTCAGCATAACAAAGGATACTTCAGACCATTCTGGAAGCATAACAAAACAACATGGCCTATGCTATGCCTGGTTCAGAAAGCGCTCGGATTTCATCAAAAATATCTTAATTTGAGTTCCGAAGATGAACAAAGGTCTTATGGGTTTGGAACGACATGAGGGTAATTTTTTTTTTTTTTTTTTTGGTGAACCAACCCTATAACACAGACAGTAGCAGGTATTTATAGGCTGCAACAACTTTAACACTGAATGCACAAATCCAATATAATGATGCACACCCGGTTTCTTTCTCCACTGCTCACTTAAGACATAAATGACTGTCTTTAAGAGAATGCTTGGCGAGATGGGTATTTTCATATAATTCTGTGTGTATGTGTCTGTTCAAGCACAATGAGGTATGAAAGAGGAATCAATTCGGTGTTCTTGCGCTTGAATGGCTTAAAATTGCTTGAATGTGTAAATTGGCAAGACAAAACATGTGTAAATGATAAACTTTTAAAAAAAAGAAAGCCACGTTTCTAGCATCTGTAAAACTGCATTTTTCCATCTTACAAATATATCTAAATTACGGCACATGCTTTCAATGCAAAATGCTGAACAGTTAGTTCATGACCTCAATGCTAGATAATGCTCTACTGGGTAGTTGCCCTGCTTGCTTAATAAATAAACTGCAGCTGGTCCAAAATGCAGCAGCTAGAGTTCTTACTAGAACCAGAAAGCATATTAGCCCGGTTCTGTCAACACTGCACTGACTCCAAAAAAGGCAGGTCCCAGGCACTCAGTCAGTTGTAAAAAGGAGAGAAGGAATTAATTAAAAAGCCTTTATTTGGTATAGCTTAAAGGGTTAGTTCACCCAAAAATGAAAATTCTGTCATTAATTACTCACCCTCATGTCGTTCGACACCCGTAAGACATTCGTTCATCTTCGGAACACAAATGAAGATATTTTTGTTGAAAGCTGATGCTGAGAAAGGCTTGAGATAGGCCTCCATTGACATTCCGTACATTCTCACTCACAAGACCCATAAAAGGCACTAAAAACGTTGTTACAAAGTCCATCTCACTACAGTGGCTCTACAATAATTTTATGAAGCAATGACAATAGTTTTTGTGCGGGAAAATAAATAAAAATAACGACTTTATTCCACAAGTTCTTGTCTTCTTTGTCTGCCTCGGCCGTGAATTCACGAAGCACCACGACGCATGCGCGAGAATATGACGCAGAACACGTGACCCAGAAGCGAGGAGATGTTTACAATGAGCAGAGAAAGACGCGCCGTATCTAAGCTGTTGAATTCTACATTGATCGTGCTCAGCGTAGTGCTCAAAATTGGACTGAAGTGTGGATTTCATGGATTCCCGAACGCCGGCGCTGCGTCATATTCTTGTCATTGCTTCATAAAATTATTGTAGAGCCACTGTAGTGAGATGGACTTTGTAATGACGTTTTTAGTGCCTTTTTATGGGTCTTGTGAGTGTGAATGTACAAGTGTCAATGGAGGCATATCTCAAGCCTTTCTCAGCCATCAGCTTTCAACAAAAATATCTTCATTTGTGTTCCGAAGATGAACGAATGTCTTACAGGTGTCGAACGACATGAAGGTGAGTAATTAATGACAGAATTTTCATTTTTGGGTGAACTAACCCTTTAAGTCATATTTTAAAAAGCTACAAGAGCCAACATGTTTTGACCAACAAATGGTCTTCTTCAGGGCAAAGCAGCACAAAGCATGAGAATGACACCAACTTATAATTTGAACCCCACCCCATTAGCCTAATAAGGCCTAATACAATCAATTAACCCAATGAGGCAATCAGGTCTACAGGATTGGGGAACCAACGTAATGAGCAAAGAAAAAAGTAAAAAGAAAAAACAATACAGAGAAAAAAATTCTCCTTCAACGTAGGCTACCTGGAGAGAAAAAAACACTGCACTGGCTCCCTATATAAAACATCATATCAATTTTAAAATATTGCTTATTACTTAAAAAAAGCACTAAATGGTTTAGCTCCCCAGTACTTGAACGAGCTGTTAACACATCATACTCCATCATGTCTATTGCAGACTCAAAATTCTGGCCAGTTGGTAATACCTAAAAGTTGATAATATCAAAATCCTTCTCCTTAGCACCTAAACTTTGGAACAGTCTTCCTAGCATTGTTCGGGAAGCATATACGCTAATGTTAGTCTCTCTGTTTATCCTGAGGTTTACTGTAGTGTGCCGGTGTCATGAGAAATCCTGTCCCCCTGTGAAATAGTGTCCGCTTAGGACCCAATATGTTAGCTGTTTTAAATGCCTGGTCAAAAAGCTGTTATCACAATGTTTAATTTAATGGCTAATCGAGCTGCTGTAGCTTATTCTAGCAAGCTAAATGCTCTGTTCAAAATAAAAGCATTTAAAAAATGTGTTACAATAACAAAACGCGTTACGTATCAGACACATTAGTAGTTTTGTGTCGTCATCTTGTTTTATTTTTGTAAAAGCATCATACATCTCTTAGAAAATTAGACCATGAGGGTTAAAGTGAATGGTAAGTGTATTTTAGCGTATTGACTTGTATGACTTGTATAACCACAGTTACACTTACACATATCAAATAAACAGTGTAATTAAATGACTTTTAAATTGGTTTTTATCAAATATACTTTATCTGTTAAAAAACAAAACAAAAAACATAATAAGAATGAAATATGCTTGATTTCACAACTTATAGCTTCGATTATACTAGTGTATGAAACATATGATTTGCAAGACGTTAAAGACTATTTTAACACAAATTAAATGACAAAAATCAAAACGTGATTTTGTAAGAATTGTAATCAGGCTCTGAACAGATTACCCATTAAAAGTTATTTCAGCCAATATAATCGCTCTGGGGTCCTAAGCGGACACTATTTCACAGGGGGACAGGATTTCTCATGACACCGGATCCAGATCAGATGGGGGACCTGTGCCTAGACATGACCCTGTAAACTAGACTCTCTCCTGTGAAGGCCTCCTTCCCTTCCCCTCTGTACAGATAAAAACACATATGTACACATACATATTCAAATGTGCTTGCCTATAGGCTGACCACATAATGCTTGCTTACATGCCATCGTCGTTTTCATGGATTCACCTTTTTTGGGGTTTGCGCAGGGATGATGATGGTATAGTTTCAAAACTATTTTAAACCTATTTCATGGTTTGCGTTCTCAGGCCATCAAGTGCTGTTGCCATGTGGATGGGGGTCCAGAAAGCATTGGGGGTTTTCTGTTTTAGTTGAGGATGGTATTGTTTAAGTGGTGCCAAATTAAATAGCTAAGCATCCAAAATAGCTTTGGATTTCCTCTAGAAACTGCAGCACTGTCTCTCACCTCATGAAATATTTTCTGGAGACATATCACATGGCCTGTGATTTACATTGTCCATCTAATACTTCATCTGTGCTTGCAATCTTCAAACTAATTGGTGCAAACCCCATAAAGCTGTCAATTCTATCACTTCTCACATGCACATGCCCCTACACATGCCCTTAAGGTCACCTAGGATCCAACGATGTCCCTTGACAGATTATATGTTAGATATACATTGCCCTGGTTTTAGAAATGTTTTTTAGTCTTACATGTGCTATAAAGGTCAGAAGAGTGTCAATCATCAGTGATTTATTGATCAGTTTCAAATTGATGAATGTGCCTGGTTGCTGTTGATTACTCAAGTAAGTGTAGGTCATAAATAATTAGACTATATCTGGAATGGCTGTGCAGCCCATGTTACAATACAACAATTTTTCATAATACCAGTCCAATAGCTTCACTCTGTTATCACAGTCTGTAAAGCCTGTTCAGCTTCTAGGATCAATACGGAGCCTCAGTAAGCCGTGCTAATCACAGTGTTATAGATATCAATCAAAACCCACTTCTCTTTTACAGAGCTACTGACTTTCGTTATATAGGACTTCAAAGTGTGAAGACACAGATGAGTGCTCCCATTTAGGATTAAATGCTAAATTATAGTCCAGCTTTTTGGGACATGGCACACCAGAACAAAGGTTATAGTAAATAGAAAATTACACCTGTAACTTAATCATTGCATGACGTGATGTTTTCTCTGTGTGTGAAGAGGAGCAGAAATGTGAAGGAGGAGGACATTTGCACTCCAAGACTTAATGCACAGATCATTTGAGATACAGTATTAGATCATTTTCTTACGTCCATTGCTATGGTTATCACTGTAAATCGGATTCTATCTATTTTTGATGAAACCCGAGAGCTCTCTGACCCCTCCATAGTCATCCATATGACTACAGTGGTTCAACCTTAATTTTATAAAGCGTCGGAATACTTTTTGTGCACAAAAAATAATGACCTCATTCAACAATTTTTTCACGTCTGTGTCAGTCTCCTATGCTGTTGACGTCGTTAATACAGTGCAGCACTTCCGGGTTACATCTGAGTTGAGTGTTGAGTGGATTCTGACTAACTTAAACACATCTGATGGTCATTGTGTTCACTCGCTCAATGCTGATAAAACACACACTGTAAATAGAAACCTTTGACGCTCTTCACAGAGCAGCACGAGCACAACACTTTTTAGCAGCCGGCTATCAGTGGGTAGGCCTACCAGTACTGAATAACGGCAGGTATCGTCACATTAAACGATCAAAAAAATATTTTGACTAAATATTTTTGACAAAGATTCAGGTGTTCAGCTGTCAACAAAGAACTCTCCCAACAAACAAACTGTAGAGGATAAACCATTCTATGCTATGCTAGCATTTGCTCTGTCGATGTATGAATACCAACATAAGATAATTGTGTTTTATACACCTTTGCTTTGCCAAGAAGGAAATTGGAGACTTTCCGAGTTGAATGGAACACAACAATACGAGTAAATATGAATGCTTATAGTAAAACATGATATTGCAAAAGTATGTATGCATACGAGATTCACAAAATCCTAGTATTCTCTAAAAATGATTTGTTTCGATGCCAGCTAATGATTCTTGAATAAAGGTATCAGTAAGTCCCAACTGATTGTAGCTGTAATTCAAATATTGACTTTTTAGAAATCTTCTGATCCTCAGATCCTCTGTGGAAAAGAGATTTTCCTGTAATCCACCATCAGTGATTTGGCTCAGAAATCTCTTCTCTGCTTTCAAGTGCCAATGAGTTCTGGTGCATATTGGCTGCAGTTGGTCAAGCTTCAACCTTCAGTTGGTAGTACAAATTACTCACAAAATGCAAAAATTCTCCAGCAGCCCACTATAAATAAAACGGACATTGCCCATTTATTCATGTAGACGGTTTGAGGTTAACCAACACAACTTGAATTTACAGAGGTATTATCTGTATTAATCCAAGGAGAGAAATCGGATTACACATCATTTTCAAAAAAGATTAAGATTTTTTTCCCCAGGCAGTTATGGGAAACATATAAGAGATGGATCTGGGAGACATCAGATATGCCTTCTTGTTTAGATATCCCTCCTCCTATAGACTTGGAAATATCACCCACCTACTGAGAGCTCATCTGTAATTACCACTGCCCTCTGGTCCTTAAGACATGTCTATCAAGCTTCTTGGCCTTGGAATGTTGATTTAGAGAACAATAAGTTGTTAATCACAGAGTACAGTACTATAGAAGTGAGCATTACATTACTTATAAGAGGGTACATAGGTAAGATATCATAGTAAAAACCCCAATTTACTCACAATAAGGTTCATCTAGAGGTCATTTACGTCATGTTTATTTATATATTATTTATATAATTTATTTATACAATATATTGCTTTAAAGTAAGCAGCTTTACATCATTAAACATGACAAACAGTGTGAGAACTATTAGAACTACAACTTCATTTCCTACTATAAAGCAGCTCTCCAGTGTGTTCATGTTGTGTCTGACCTATGACTTTCCATGTCATAGAAAGCCCCAGAGCACCTAATACGTAATTGCCTCGGACCAATGTTCAAAGGCGTTTACCAACCGCAGCGAATCTTTCCCGGAAATTTTAATTTGGCAAGTTTGGCCTACGTTTCAATGGGCCTTTAATGCCCCATGGGCATCAGAGCTCACTTCACTAGAGGTATGGCTTCTTCTTGGGCGTGGTCCAGCGGTGTATCCATTGGCAACATCTGTGCGGCGGCCGGTTGGTCCTCACCGTCCACATTTGCCAGATTTTACAATTTGGAAGTCCGTGCACTGCAGGCATGAGTCCTGAATCCGATGGCAAAACGAGTCACTTATATAGGCAGAGGCCCCACCCATTCTGGTGTGCTCAGATACATCACATCGCCATAGGTTCATGCAGTTCCCACAGCCCAGCCAATCAGCCCGTACAGAGCTCTGCACTATGATGCTGTGCGTTTTAAACAAAAGGCTTAAATATTTCTGAGAAAATTTGTTTTCCCAATGCGTCTATCGATGCAATACTCATTCCCGTTATTCTCAGGGACCTTAGATTACATCAGTAACTGAGTATCGTTACTGTAATAGAATGTATTGAGTCAAATAAATTCAAAAGCATTCAATTAACCATCAGCTCACCCCAACATACCACAAACATATACTCATGGGGATCATGAACAAGCCATTTTTAGACAGGGAGTGTCAATATAGTGAAAGAGGCGCAAATATATCAGAAATGTGGATTTGTGGATCTCCGTTTTAGTTTGAGTCCGTCTGCTGTCATTTCACTCATAATCCTGTAAGCATGGATGCAATAAACTGAAGATCTCAAGGGCACATCAGGCCTGCATCATGCAGTTTTGCCTGCTTGGTAAATTCAGCTTTATCTATAAATCCTCACTCTTTCCCTTTCCTGACTATCTCAACAACCTCCTCCTGAATGTGGTCCTGCATAAGAATACAGAGTGATAAACCACCATTGCTTCCATAGAGCATCCTGGGAAATTAAAATCAGTAATCCTGCTGTGTTTACCACCTAAACCTGGTATTTAAAGCTAAACAAATATTGTATTACTGCTTGTCAGGGATCACAGTTCAGAAACCACCTCGCACAATGCATAATTATTGACAATGTTTACAGAAAAACGAATTCATCAAAAAGTGAGCAAAATAAAGGTATTGGTTGTTGATTGGTAATTGTGTCATTTGAAATGCATTACTTGAATAAACACTGTGTGTTTCTCTGATCAAGGTTTTAATAACAGTGCTGAGACAGAAGGTTCAGATAAAAGATAATCTCATAAGCTCTGTGAGCATTTCTTACAAATGTCAGTGTGAGGGTTTGGCTGAGGTTGATATAAGAGCACTACAAACATTTCAGCAGAAACTCTCCATCTCTGTTTAACCATTTTACTATTTACCATAAACTAATTTGTAGCAGACAAATTTGTAAACATTAAAGTTTGAGACATTAAAGTGCAGAAAAACGAACAAAAAAACAAACTAAAAAACTCTTTATTGAGGAATATGACTATACCGCCAGAGGTCATAAAATGGTGTTATCAAAAGTAACACATGGTTTGATGCCATACATAAAACATACAATAGAGTATGAGTATGCCACGTTTTCATGAATCACATTTTTCACACTGTGGTCCTGCCTGGCCTACATGGTCCAGCCTAAGCGGAGCAGACATGCTCTTTAAATGGCAAGAAATCACCTCAGCTGACCCTGGCAGGCAGGAAATTTCCCCTTCATCTTTTTCTCTCCTTAGAGCTTTAGCATTCCTTTCACTTCAGCTCCATTCATGTTTTTACTCTCAACCCCGTGTGAAAAGGAATGGCAAATAAAGGCCTGTTGGTTAGATATAGTCCATCAGTTGTGAAATTATTCAGGTGAAAATGCTCACTGGTATGTATTAAATGTGATTTGATCATCACTTAATTAGCTCTTTCATGTCTGTGTCTCAGCCTTGAAGTGAATGGCCAAATTCACTATTCATAAAATATTCCAATTGTGAGTGTTTAACATGTTTTGAATCCCAGAGGCTGGTTCGTCCTCAAATGTCACATCACTGCATTCTGCGGCTACAATCCTCATCACTGCAACCTTTCATGCGACAATCTGAATATAATGCTATAGATCTAAATATAATGCAATAATCAACACTTTTCACGATTAGTTAACCTGAACACAATTTATATTAGGTGGCTTTAACTACTATATACTTACAAAAAAATTATTTGATAGAATGCACTTATTGTGTACATACATGTATTGACTGAGGCAAATCAGACACATAATTGCCTGTTACATTTAACAAATATGTTTTAAATACTTTGTGCTTAGTAACAGACCTTCCCACAACAGAGAAGGATCCTCGGTTACCCTGGAAACAAAACTGATAAGACGTTTTACGACATGGAAAGTCCACAGGGGAAAGACACAAAGCCTGTAAAACACGCTTTTGCATCAAGTTATAGACAAACCGTCTATATAAATAAACAAGCACCCTAGGACCTTGTATGTACACACATAACTGTTTTGTAAAGTGTCCGTTACAGTGTATTTCACTTATGAATGTCTTATGAACAACTTACTATTTCAGGTAACCTCATTTATGTCGTGTCTCCTATCAAATTAATGCTCGCTTCACGACTTACACTTTCATGTATGTCACGTTCTCGTAGGAGGCAATATGTGTTTGTTGCATTGATTAGAGTATAAATGGGCACAGACCCTTTTGATTTCATGTTGCAAATCTTGGAAATCCCAACAATCTCATTGGTTTGGTGGTGACCTCCTGCAGACTTCTTAAGGAGTGATGCACTCTTTTCTCCTGCTTCGCGGATACAACACACTGTGTCTGTGGGCTCCCGCCCAGCAGGGTTCCCACATGGCAGGCCTCCACACACCGAGCCAAAGGCCTCACAAGACCAGGGACCAGAAGGCCCAAACTTTGCACGCCATGTGCAACTCCCTCAACGGAGTCGAAGCAACCTTGCAAGCTCATCATTTCTTCTTCAATTGATGCAGAAGAACTTGACTGCCACTTCAATGCCATCGGACGGAACCAACAGACTTTCTCCTGCGATTTCACCTTGGACGGTCTTCTACAGCTCAGGCTAAATGCAAGTAAAGTACGAAACAGAAATCGCTGTGGTTAGTAAAACTGTAAACTCTTTGTTCAGACAAAGAAGTTTATTAATGGTGGTTCTTCCAAAGGTTTAGACTTTTTGCATAACCTCATCCATCTGTTCTGACCCTTTTTCCTCCATCCACTTTAACCTTACCTCTTATCATGTATGTATTGTGTTATGTATGTCTTCTGTTAGTTGTAGTCTTGTTCCGTGATTTAGTTATTAAAGTTTGTGCACAATATATGTTGGTCCTGACTCCGAGCCTGCAAACATATTGTCCCTTAAATGATCGATCTTGCTATGCGCTCTAAGTGCTTAGGTAAATTCAAAGAAATAATTATTTTTCTGTGGCCATAAAAAATATCCTTTTCTAAGAATTAAATTAATAATCAATACTGAACGTCCTTAATAAAACAATGCAGTTCATGACCTTTAAAACAAATGTAGGCTATGTACTGTACATTTACATGAAGATTTGTATTATAAATGTGGAAGGACAGAGAAATGTAGAAGAAATGTTTCCTAATTATACATGTAGACCTTTTAAAGGCTTGATTAATGTTTGGACAGAGACAAAGAAAAGAAACATCAGTCAACTATCTCATCAAGTTTTTGTTACAGAACTTAAGAGCATTGACAGAAAGTCACTCTGTCGCTGTCTTAAGGCCCGTTCACACCAAGAACGATAACGATAAAGATTCTAAAAATCGTTCTCAATATTAAAGAATAGCAGATTTCACTCCACATCTATAACGATAACGGCACAGTAAAGCGATATCATTGAAATCACTTAAAGAACAATTTTAGCCGATGAACGATAAAAATATTGACAGCCAATCAGAATCCATCCTGCTGTGATGAGCTTAAGTATTTAAAGCGGCACTTAGAATAAACAGAACGATATCCTCTACTAGTGTGGACGCTTAATAAAGTTATCCTTATAGTTATCGTTCTTGGTGTGAGTGGGCCTTTATTCTTTATATTACGCTTTTGCCTTGTTAATGATTTAGTGGCACAAACAATATAAAGTGGATAGAGAAGCAAAAAGGAGCAAAACAGAACAGAAAGGAAGAAAGTGGGCAGTGCATAAAGTTGACAAACAGTTCCACTGTTGATCAGGATTTTGTTGGGTTTGAATGCAAATAGAAATCATGGCCCCACTTTATATCAGGTGGCCTTAACTACTATGTACTTACATTTAAATAATAATTTGATACAATGCACATATTGTGCACATATGTTTGTAATTGTAATTGTAAAAATACCTGTATGTAATTACATCTGTAATTAATTTCTGTAATTGCATTTATAATTACAGAGTTGACCCATAAATAATAAGATAATAAGATATATAATTCAAGATCATCTTTACAAAACAATGAGACGGGTCTCCCTCAAGGGTCAATATTAGGTCCACTGTTGTTTTCCTTGTATGTCAATGATTTACCAAATTGTTGTACAGAAACTAAATGTCAGTTAAATGCAGATGACACAGTGATTTATGTATCAGCAAAGACTCCACGCTTGGCTGCAGATATATTAACACATGAAATGACTGGTGTGTCACAGTGGTTGCAAAACAACTGTTTGACCTTCAATTGTTCAAAAACTCAATGTCTCAATGTGTTTTTCAATTAGAAGGAAGGAAATGAATGGTTTTATAATAAATATCAATCAAAAGGCAATAGAGACAGTTAATGATTTTAAATATTTAGGTTATTTTAGATTCTCAATTAAAATTTGATCTGCATGTAAAAAGGTTGTGTAGGACCATCAGAACAAACTTGAATTGTTTTTATTTGATTAGGCCATATATACCCCTAAAGGCAGCTAAGTTATACATGCATGCAATGATCTTCTCACATTTATCTTATTGTGTGACTGTCTGGAGTCAGGTTTCTCAAACAACTATCAAACCTGTTACATCTCTGTATAAACAAACGCTAAAAATCTTGGACAAGAAACCAGTTAGATGGCATCATTGTAATATTTTACAAAAGTATAATCTGCTTAGCTTTGAAAGTGTTATAAATGTGTCTCTTATTAAAATGTTTTTTAAATGTATAAACAATCTTGCTCCAGATATCATATGCCAATTAGTCAGTCCCTCCAGAAAAACGCGATTATGCGATCGCATGATTTAATGCATAATCAGCCAAAGTCTGCATATTTATGTGGGGGCCGCATTTTTTCAAATACGCCGCACTTTCGCCGCGAAAATTGCCTATTTCCGTGTGCAAAATATGCGGGGCTAGCATGATTTCATAATCCCCGCATTTTCGTTGCAAAAAAGTCATATATATTAGCAGAAAGTTGAAAATTTTTTGTTTACTTCACAAAAAGAAGTACATTTTTTGTTTACTTCACACAAGACTTCACGCCATTTCCCCCTATTGCCATGGGAACGTTTTGAAGCGACGTAATTACCCGACGCGAACATCATCAAAAAGCTGCAAACCCCGTGGTGAAACCATAGATATCGGTGAAACCATGATGAAGCACGCAAATTCCCATTTGCAAACAAAAATAACAGCAAAAGACCGCGCAAAGCAGTTTCCCGGTGTGTTGACCGATTTCAAAACACAGCATCATGAAGCTTTGAAGCTTTATAAATCAGTGAGATGATTCAGCTGTTTGGATCGCCAAAGGCACGTATTTCAGCAGTTTGACATGCGATCCTAATCAGGAGTCGACTCACTGATTCATAAGGCTTCGAAGCTTCATGATGCTGTGTTTTGAAATCGGTCATCACTATATAAGTCGTTATTTAGGTTTTTTTGCGCACAAAAACTATTCTCGTCGCTTCATAAAGTTATTGTAGACCCACTGTAATGAGATGGACTTTGTATCGACGTCTTTAGTACCTTTTATGGGTCTTGAGAGTGTACAGTGCATTGAGCCAATGGAGGCCTTTCTGAGCCATCGGATTTCAACTAAAATATCTTAATTTGTGTTCCGAAGATGAATGGAGGTCTGACGGGTGTCCAATGACATGAGGGTCAGTCATTAATGACAGAATTTACATTTTTGAGTGAACTAACCCTTTAAGAGATGGCACTTTGTGCACTGGAAGCACTCAAATGTCTGTTTTGTATAGCTACCTCTGTAAAACAAGAAGTTATTTATTCATTTTTTCAGAAGTTGTAGCATATTCCGTTTGTAAAGCTACAGAACTTGTTTGACTCAATGTTTTGTAAATTTGAGCCATGTGTTTATTAAGGTCTTCAATAAAACAAGATGAGAACTTAAATATTCCCAGCACTTTCTGTGATGTAGTGCTTTTTTTCTCTTTTTCATCAAACCACAGTTTTTGTAAGTTCCTGCAATTTCATTGCATAAAATTGCATAAATATCCCGCATTTTCCATCACATTTTTTAAGAAAGCGTGCCGCATAATCAAGGATTTTTGCCCGCAACAATCACAAAAAAAAGCCGTATTTTTCTGGAAGGACTGATTAGTAACAAAACAACATAGTAAGGGGATGACCACTAGAGGTGCATCCAATCGGAATTGCAAAGTACCGAAGAGGAAAACTAAATTTGCACAATCCACATTTTCAGTTCACGGTACACTGCTTTGGAACAGCCTGCCAGCTGAACTAAAAATGCAAACTGAGTTAAACATCTTTCAAACAAATTTAAAAAAGTGGTTCAAACAAAAGCAGGTTTGTGAACATTGATGGTCATACACAGTCTTTTATTATATCATTGTTTTTTATACATACATTTTTTGTTGCTTGTGCGATTTGTTTTATTGTTGTTAAAAAAGCCTAACCAGGGACTGGGGCTGCAAATTAGCCTTTGGCTAGAAGCCTATGTGGAGCATCGGCTGCTTGAAATTGTACCAATGTCTTTTCTGCATTGTCCCTGTCAAATAAACTAATACATAAATAAATAATCCCTTACCCATACCACCACACCTGTCCCTAACATTACCCGTATCCAACTCAATAGCAGAAAAAATGTTTTACATTACAATGTGAAAAAAATAAGTACATTGTACTTATGTTTTGATATAAGTACATAGTGGTAAAGGCCACCTAATATAAGTGGGACTGAAATCATAATTATCTTCCTTCAGACATATTTAATTACACAGAACTGCAGGTCATCACCTAATTAAACTGAATTTGTGAATAGGTTCATCAACAGTGTCACCACATTATCTATCTCTCTGTCACACACAAACAATCTCAGACAGTCTTATAAACAATGCATAGTCTTAACCTGTGTTGAATAAATTAAGCCTCAGAAATGAATGTGTGAGCACACTGAACATATTTAATATGGATTTAATTATTACATACACGCTCCCCTGTGTAAAATGGGAATAAAAGGACAACAAGTGGGCTCCAGTTACAAACATGTACCACCATCCCCCTCCAGTGATTCATCTGTAATTATGAATAAAGAGCTGAAAATAAGGCATCTGGGTGCTTTGTATGTTGACAAGAACGTCAAAGCCCTTATAAATCACTACTTGTGTTTTCTTTTTAGTGTATTTCTGAAAGTGAGTTAGCATATTTTTTTTCCTTTCTATAAGCGCTACCGTGCTAACATGACAAAAAACAGAATAATGGCAAGTGGCTTTTTATGAATAATTACACGAATCAAGTCTGCACTAGCTATTCCCTATATCTGGTTATGAGTGACAGTTGATTGGACTGCCATTTTCAGACTTGTTTAATGTCTTGATTGATGTTTTGACTTCACTGAGTGACTAGATTGATTGCTAATAGTTTCATACACTGCCATATTTCCTGAGGTAAATATTGTTCTTTTTGACAACTAATCAAATCGTTCTCGACATTTAAACATTCAACAAGTTTTGACTTCCACAAATACTTTTAGGTTTAAATGTCCTTGAAATGTGGGAAGAGAAAAACACGTTTTTCTGACAGGCTGCTAGAGAGGGTGCCCCAGCATCACCTGAATTTTAAGACATTGACATTCTGACAGGACACAGTGGCATTTTTTACGTGTGTGTTCTTGTTGCATGCTGTCACTCTTAAGAAAGCCATCCCATGCTTCTCACCTCAAAAATTGCACTTGTCACAGCCCTGAGGCTCTTTAAGTAACAGCAGGAAAACAAGGAGCAGTTTTAGCCACTGTTTTCTTGCAGCGCGATGTTAGCATGCCTAAATGGACACTCTGCCTACCGTTAACTTGTTTACAGTCTTTCAAGGCGTGATTTGGAAAGCTGTTTCCACAGTGTTGCACTTGAGAAAACGTCTCGGTTACACTGTCAGAAAAAAAGGTACAGTGCAGTCACTGGGGCGGTACCCTAAGGTACAAAAGTGAAAAGGTACATCTTTGTACCTTACTCACCCCTAAATGGTACATATTAGTACCTTAAAAGGTACATATCAGTACTTTAAGAGTGCATATTAGTACCTTAAAGGTACATATTAGTACCTTTTCGGTTTTGTACCTTAGGGTACCGCCCCAGTGACAGCACCGTACCTTTTTTTCTGACAGTGTACGTATGTAACCCTAGTTCCCTGAGAACAGGGAACGAGACGCTGCGTCAGCTGACGCTACGGGGAACGCCTTCAGCGTGACAGGTGCCTGAAATCACAATCAAAAAACGTCAATCCTATTGACCGGAGACAGCCTATGATGTCATCATAGTGCGACCAGGAAGTATATATGGGCGCCTTGCCAACATGACAGCATCTAATCATCTGAAGGGACTGTTTGGCAGGCACGCCCTGAGGCATGGCAATGAGACGCAGCGTCTCGTTCCCTGTTCTCAGGGAACTAGGGTTACATACGTAACCAAGACGTTCCCTTTCGAAAGGGAACTCGCGCTGTGTCAGCTGACGCTACGGGGAACGATATAACCACGCCGCCATGCCGAGGGGAGTGCATGCCCACTGGCAGTGACAACTGTCAGGACAAGCAAATTCAACTGAAATGCCTGAACCACTCCCCCTCTGGTCACATTAGGCTGTCAGTGACAGCGCTCCCTACGGTCAAAGCCCAAGCTATAACCTGAGATGGAACCTTGGTATACCATATGAGGTCCTACCCTGGCCGCTCGAAGGCCTGGAACCAACCCATTCAACAGAAGGGGTTCCTTTAAGGGAACGTGGCAAGGGAACCCGAGGGAACCCGCGCCAGTCACTATTCTGGAGGATTTCACCGAATGCCACCAGGTCTGACCTAGTGACCTCATATGGGACACGTCAGTACAGCCAACCCTGTCTGTAAAGTACAGAGCCTCTGGTACTCGCCTCCGAAGAGACATCCCACTAGGGTACTGCAAAAAGGCAGTGTCCTCCACCAGCCGGACCTCAGAGACGGATTATCCTGGAGAGCAGCGCTCAGCGAAGTGCTTTCTAACCCTTGCTAGCGAGGGGAGTTTAGCCGCTCAATCCTAGGATCTACCAAGCACTTGTTTTAAAACGTGCTCAGGAGGCCAAACAGGCCTACAGGCTGATTCTAGCTGGGAGGCCTCGAGGGGCCTACAACCGATGGATCAGTGCCAAGCGGCTGTAAGCTCACAGACGACTCTCACTTGAGAGGAGCTCCTAAGCCTGCCTGGTAGGTAACCATGCTGTAGGTGACCTATGCAAGTCCCAGGTCCTGTAGGGACCGCATAGCAGCAGTGTCATCTCGTCATGCTAGGGAATGAAAACCGCCTTCAGGTGCTACCGGCTAGAAACCGGAGCCTGATAGCAGGTGAACACTAGCTGTCAGGTAAAGTCAGTTATGTGTCCCCTCCTAGGGAACTCGTTCCCCAGGGAGGCCAGAAGGGGCTTCCACCTGGTAACCTGTGCTGACTGCGCGTGCCTCCAAACAGAGGAGCTCGCTCTCGGGGAGGCCTAATGAGGCCTACTACCCAATAGCAGTCAAGCGGGCCCTCTAGGTAGCTGGAAGATGGGACTCGCTCTGACAGGGAGGCCTAGTGAAGGCCTGCCACCTGATAGCCATAAGGACTCGTTCCCTCAGGGAGGCTTGGGGAAGCCTGCCACCTCATAGCAGACCATACTAGCTGTCCGAGCGTCCCGACTCCGGGGCTCGCCCAGGGAGGCCTGGCGAGGCCTAAAACCTGGTAGTGAGACCTGTTAACGGTCCAGCTAGCTTGTCACAGTGACTGGAACCGGAACCCCTTCAGGGAGGCCTAGTGGGGGCCTACAACCCGATAGCACGTTAAGCCAGCTAACCGAGCGTCCAAGCTCGGGGGCTCACCCTCAGGGAGGACTGGCGAGGCCTACCACCTGTTCTAGCCATTCGTGCGAACCGTTAGAGATGACTGAGGTCCCGGAGCTCGAAGACCAGGAACGCGCCCTAAGGGGAGACCAGGTTGAAGCCTGCAACCCAATGGCGAATCCCACAGGGAAGCCCCATGCAGCTTGCTACCTGTTAGCAACCCATGCCACCATCTGTTACCGAAACTGGGGACCGGGGAACAATCTCAGGGAGGCCCAGCGCCTACCACCTGATAGCAGAACGTGCTACTCGTAGCACTCCATGCTCACCGCCACAGAGACTGGGAACCGGGAACTCGCCCAGGGAAGCCGGGTGAGGACTACTACCTACTAGCAACTCGTGCTAGCCATCCAGTGAATGGAGCCCGGGAACACCCCCTCAGAGGAGGTCAAGTGAGCCTGCTTACCCCACAGCAGGCCCTTAGGGAGGCCTGGTAACGCCTACCACCTACTAGCAGCTTGTGCCAGCCGTCGAGGGACTAACGCCCAGGAATACCCCCTCGGGGGAGACCGGGCAAGGCCTGCTACTCATAGCAGGCTCTCAGGGAGGCCTGGTGGGGCCTACCACCTGAGCCAAGGTAACCCAAAAACCGGGAGCCTACCCCTCAGGGAGGCCTGGCAGGGCCTACCTCCAAATAGGAGGTCTGCAGATTCTATGAACCCTGCCGCGGTTAGAGGAAGGCTGGCTGCTGCACCTGGGCTGACGGTAGCTGTCTGCTGCTGACGAAGAACTGGACATCCAGTTATCACCTGGGGACTCATCCCCAAGGAGGCCAAAGAGGGCCTGCTAGTTGACGAGGTTTCTGCTGAAGTCGACTTCAACGGAGAAAATCCTTCTAGGCCCACACGGGCCGCGACGTCGAGACTCTCTTCAAGGAGGCCTGATGATGCCTACCATCTGTCCTGGAGTCTGCTGCCCAGACTGCCCAAGCTGGCTGCTCACAACCAGCTGGCCTTCATATGCCCGCACCTGGGGCTGGCTCCATCCCAGAGGCTAGAGGGCCACCGTGACGGCGCAGTCTCACAGGCAGTGCCTACAGACATGAACCTAATCACATTGTCAATAGCAGTGCACTCAGCGAGCAATGCCTAAAAACCCTCTAAAGCGAGGGGAGTACAACTTACGTCACCTGCCTCGAGGCGGCCGTCTCACTTTCCCATACAGCGGCCTGCCGATCATGCAAGGGCTTCAGCTATTGACAATGCTCGGGCCTCAGGGGAGCATCCGACCAAAACCGCCATGCAGAAGGTTGCGATGTTCAACTCAACCCGAGCCCTAAAGAAGGTGGAGCAGAAGACATAGAGCAAGGGTGAAAATATCATACAAATATGCAACCCACCGGCCATGCCATCCTCCAGGATGAGGCCGGGGAAGCTCTGGAAGGCGGGTTACAGCAAAATAAAGTCTAGTCGCACAAAAGCGAAGGACGCTTAACCCGCCCCACGGCCACTGGCAAAGTTGCTATCCCTGCTGCAACACCTAGACTGCATTACTAAATAACCCCAGAGCGCAGAGAAGGGGGCAGGCCTCGGCCGGGCGACTCTGTAATAAGAGGAGGCTGAATCAAGGATGCAGAAAAACAAAGCACTGTTCTTATACTTAAAAGACAGGCCCGGGGCGACAATACCTGCCTTTAAAGGAAACGTTCCCCATCCTTAGCGAAGCCTAGGCTAAGAGGTGCGGCGCTAAGCCTGCACTCGATCTACTAACCCCCAATTTCCACCGGCTGCGTTACGGCTGCGGAACGGCTCCGCTGAGTGACAGCTCCGTGTTCCGTTGTCCGTCAATACCCACCAGGTCCGGATTTGATGCGGAACGGCTGCGGTTATGACTGACAGCTGACGTCACGAGGCCCCATGTAATCTCGCGAATTCTGGTGTGATCGCGCGATATGTAGTTTCTATAAACAGAACTACCAAACCAGGAACAGTTTTCCATCCTTTTTAATGTTGTCCTTATAAAAAGGATGTGAGGGGTCATAGATGATGGGTTGATTCTGTACCTCAATAATCAGCATTTCTTCATCCATCGTGTCAACGGGGTTAAAACAAGCCTGTCTCCGCCCATTATGACGTTTTCAATGTGTAGTGTAGGGAAATATGAGCGCAGTGTATTTTATTTAGAAAATTAAACTGATCTTTTATTTTGTTTCTGGCTGTTATGTTTTGTCACTCGACTTCCTGTCCTGCGTACTCTGCCCTGTAGTGCTGCGGAGCGCTCCGGCATCCGGCAAAAATAGAAGCTCTGCGTATCTGCTCCGGAGGGCTGCGGATCGCCGGAGTCGGAACGCAGCTGTACCGCATTCAGTGGAAATACACTCATTGACTTTAATGGAAACCTATTGACTCCGCCACCGTGCCGGAGCCGTAACGCAGCCGGTGGAAATTGGGGGTAAGGGCTCAGGAAAGAAATATTATCACCCCTTAAACACAACGAGGCCCCGAAAAACCCATTCAAAAGCCTAACAAGGCTGGGCGCAGATCACATTACAGCTCATGCATTAGTGCTTACCCTGTCGTGGCTACTTTATACTTAAAGCTAGGAAACAAACTCTCCCACGCACGCCACAAGCCCACGAGCAAGAGCGGCAAATACAACCACTCACATTAGTGAGAGAGATAACACGGAGAGGCGGTAAAACTCTACTAGCCAAAGTATAGCATATATCCACAAACATATAAAGTTGCAAAGAAGATCGTTCTTAGCTACTCACGGGGAGCTGCAGGCCCTGCGATGTCCAACGATGTTCCATAATCCCCCAAACCCTCTCAGGAGAGCGAAAGAGGGTCCTGGAAAACATAAAAAAATATGTTTCACCCTACTCGAGGGGGACTCACCGCTCGCTCCTCTGGTGCTTCAAACCTTGAAAACCAGCCATCAGGCCAGTGTTCGACCACCATCCCGAGGGGGGCGCTCTCACCAAACAAGCCAGGGGGGCCGTCAGATCTTACATATCTGCTCATCATAGGCCCACCGGCCTGATGTAAAGTGCTCAGGGAAAGAGGCAAGAGGAAGGGAAAAACAGCGCTCATCTGCGCCCTAGGGGGCGGAGTCCTATCGCGCTGCCTCCATTGGTTCCGGTTTCCAGCTCCGGCTTCCTTCCTCTTCTTGTTGCGGGTGTCCCGTCTGGTAAGCCTGCAACACCGCTGTGGTGTGCAAAGCCACCGCAGCGTGACCCACTGACATGTACGCCCTGCCATTCAGACGAGAAGTCCTTCTAAGTGGTTTCGTCGGCAGGGTGGGAGCCTTCAGTGTCGACGGCCGCCCAGAGGCGAGATAGTTCGCAAACGTCTCGTCCATGGGCGGCACTGACACATACTCAGCCTCGGGCAAACCCTCGACATCAATGAAATTAGCTCGCTGATGTCGATAGATGCGGGCTGAGTATGGTTTCTTCCATCCCCTCGAGATCTGCTGATGGAGATCTGTAAGGAATGGAAGTCTCCCAGGAGTTGGGAGGTCATGGGCGGAGAGAAACCGATCGTCCAATCTGTTTGGACGCTCAGCCTCTCATCTCACGCCAAGGCAGCTGCAGTCTACCCGCAGCGCGTTCCAACACCTCCAGCAACACCCCGTACATGGGACAGGATGGTTGAGAGGCTTCAGCCTCAACTGACTCACCAGCCTCTTCCTCCATCCTCTGCTCGAGTGGAAGAGCAGCAGACAAGGAGGAGGAACCTAAATCCCGCTCCTCCTCCGATGTCCGCCTCTCGCTGGATCTGGATCGTCCTCCGTGAGAACCACACCTGTCTCCAGGCGGTGAGCCAGATCCATCTGGGAACCCCATTATGTTAGACTCAGCTCGAGCGGGGCCGTTCCCAGATGCTGAAACCTCTCCCCTCGAGAAGAGGTCCAGACGAGAGCGGAGCGTTCTCAGGGGAAAACGCTCACAGTTTGCACAGGAGGCTCCCTCGAGAACCTCCTGTGCATGCTCTTCTCCCAGACAGTAAACGCAAAGTGTGTGTGTATCCTCAGGCGTAAGATACACACACACACACACACACCAGTACAGAGTATGGACGATCATAGGACTTCATTTCAGCATCTGAATGGACATGCGGTTGATACACCCCACAAGGACAATGATAACACCATGCAGCCACAACAACCACTTCTCATGAACACACTCCCAGCTGAGCCCCGCCCTCAGAGCTCACCACAGACACACTGTGATGGATTAGAACTGCTCCAAGTGACACAGATCGAGGCACTAAACAGTAACATCTCAGCCCAGACTGTGGAGACTGTTGCACTGGTAAAAATGGGGACCATCGGGGGGCAGACTGGTGAACATTTACACCTTATGTGTGGTCTGAGCAATAAGCTGGAAGAAATGTCTAAGTCACTCCATGAACTGGATGATAACATATTGCAGCTTCCGGTAACACCAGAGCAACAGCCCCCCTCACCAGACATGTTATTCCTCTCTTCAGCATCCTCGCTTCTGAGCTTCACAGAGAAAATGGATTTTGATTATACTGGAACCAGACAATCACTCTCAATCGCTGCGAGCCCCCAGATATCAACCAAAGAGCGTCGAGCCCCACAACCACTAAAGACTGTGGGCCCAGCTCGCTCTGCCCCTCCTCCTGTGAGATTTCTTCGGTCACAACGCCAGGGCACACACCCTCCTCCATCTGCAACAAAAACAACTGATACCAGCTCTCAGTGATATGTTCTGGGTCCTCGCAACGTCAACAGCAACCTTATCAAATGTTTACAAAACAAGCGGGAACCCATTGTACCTGTCTCTGTCTCTATTTCTGTTCTGTTATGTGATAGAAAGTCTAAGGCCTTCTCAGGCCGTATGGCAAACCCATCTAATCTGCGGCCTGTTACTTGTCAAACTAAGATTACTGTGGGGGAAAAAATATTGCCTGTCTCGTAGATGGCACTCGTGCTGAAGAGATGGTGTTAACTAATCTGCGCCTCCCCAAAATGTCTCCAGATCAACTGGACCACCTGGGGGTGGATTCGCTATTCTCCCGGGAGTGCAGCTCAAGATAGCTCGTCGACCACACGGTTGAGCACACCGGGGACATGAATGGCCTGAAGCGACCTCAGACACTTCTGACTCCAGAGGAGGAGATGACGGGAGAGTTGTGACATGTGACGGGAGTGCAGACCACATTGTCAGTTGATGTAGGCAACAGTCACAGTGTTGTCATTGCCCCATAACAGCCTTTTGAGGTGGCTCAGTGTAAGACATACCGTTAGCAATTTGAGGCAGTTGATGTGCTAGTGTAGGTGCAGCCTGTCCAAACCCCTGAAAATGCATGCCTGTTGTACGTGGCCCCCCAGCCCATGGCAGAGGCATCAGTGAAAACCACAGCATGCCTGGACACCGCCCGAAGAAACAAGGTGTCTGACTGGCCCAAAGAAACAAGTCGTCTGACCACAGGCTGAAGGTTTGGCGACAGGCCGGTGTGATACTCACCCGGTGACCAGTGGGTTCAGTGGGACTGCCGTCCTGTCTTGAAACATGTTTAGGTAGTTCAGCATTGACTTGACACGCTCTTCTGTTCGATCGAATCCAACTACATACTGAGAAAAGTGATCCTCTGCATGGGGATGAGTTTGCTCTTTTCCCAGTTGACCTGAAGACCCAACTGGCTGAGGTGTCTGAGCACTAGGTCCCTGTGTTCACACAACTGATCCCTGGACTGTGCTAGAATGAGCAAGTCGCTGAGATAGTTGAGAATGCGAATGCCCTGTTCTCTCTTATGGGCACAAGGGCCCCCTCTGCGACTTTGTGAAGACACAGGAAGACAGGGACAGCCCGAAGGGCAGTACTTTGTACTATGTTTGACCCTTGAACGCAAAGCGCAGAAACGGTCTGTGTCGAGAAACAATCGAGACATGAAAGTTTGCATCCTTCAGGTTGATCGCTGCAACCCAATCTCGTGGACAGATGCATTCGAAAATGCATTTCTGCATGAGCATCTTGAACGTTAGCTTGTGAAGGCTCAGATTCAGAACTCGCAGTTCCAAGATGGGCCGTAACCCACCGGTTTTCTTGGATAAAATAAAGTGCGGGCTGTAAAACCTTGTCTTCATATCAGCTGGAGGGACAGGCTTTATCACGTTCTGAGGCAGTAGGACTGTGATCTCTGCACGCAGGACATGGGCATCTGCGGCATTCAATGAAGTGATGCAGATGCCCATGAACTTGGGGGGACGCCGGGCGAAGTGAATTGCATAGCAGATCCTGATGACCCGAGTGAGCCAGAGAGATGGACTGGGGAGGGCTAGCCAGGCTTGCAGAGACCATACTAGTGAGTAGAGGGAGGATGAGTGTGGTCCGGCGTTTGACCGGCCACAGTTCTCTGAGCCCCCTGAGGACCCAGAGAAAAAGGAAACTGCTCTTTTATTGAGAATTTGGGTACCGCTAGGAACACAAACAAAACATAACAAAAAATTATCCACCCGGCCCTCCTCTGGGGGAAGGAGTGGTGCGGTCACCATCTTCTGAAGAGCAGTTCTCTCCATCTCCGGGTCGCCCGTCTCAGGGCCGCTTGCCCTTGGCTTTGCCGCCCCTCTTGGCGGGGGCCTGGGTGGGCAGGGCAGCCTGCTTACGCCCGGCTCCTCAATCCAAAAGGTGGAGGCTGCTGCTGTGGCGGGGGAGTGGAGGCAGATGCAGGCGGTCGCCCTCTGCGATGAGCAGGCTGAGGCGCTGCTTCTGTGCAGCCGAGAACTGCTGGGTGAAGTTCTGGCTCAAGTCTCCGAAAAGGCCGGTCTGGGACATGGGGAAATTAACCCTCTTAAATCTGAGCTGTTTTGGGGCCCTTTAGAAGTTTTGACATACACTGATACACTGACATTTGTGCTTTTTTCAGTTGCTTATAATTAATGGCAAATAATTAAAGGCTTTCCTGTAGCTCATGGCCACAGTAGAGCATGGCCCGAGCAATGCCAAGGTCATGGGTTCAATTCCCAGGGAAAGCAAGAACTGACAAAATGTAAAATGTGTACCTTGAATGCAATGTAAGTCGTTTTGGATAAAAGTGTCTGCCAAATGCATAAATGTAAATGTAAAAATGTCATTACACTATATTCAGCACAAACTGGGCTACCATAATATGTGAGCAACATGTATGTATATTGTGACAACTCTCCCGAGCTCTCGTCAGCGTCGCCCTGGCAACAAACAAGGATCACCTGCAAGCACTCAACACGGACCGGACCGTCACAGCTGCAGGCGATCAACACCCACGATAAAGCACAGCACCTTGGGACACCAGTTTGAGCACTACACTCCATGCAGCGCACGCTAATACTTCTCTCTCTTTCACCCAGACAGCAGCCTGTGACACTCTGGCCACACCGCCCCACTGACATCACCGTGAGGCACCCTGCACTACCGGAAGAAGGAAGCACAGCGCACCTGCACACCACCGTAGATATTTATTCACCTGTTCACCATTAAAACCCACCCTCCGGGGGCTTTTCACTTTATCCTGTGTTGTGTGATTCTTCACTCTGCCACAATATGCTTGTATTTTTGAGAGAATAATGTTTATGCATGGTTTTTGAAAAAGAAAATAATAATAATTTGACTAATGGGTGTTGTTGCCTAGAGTTTTTGTTTCAAACTGATGTGAGAATCATTTTGCCTACTCATTCACATAAAACAATATAGTGATTTAAATTTTATAAGATACTTTTTTTTTTTACAAAGGCTGTATGCGAATGGGTGTGAATGATCATGAATAATGCTGTGATTTACACCCGAGGAGACAATAGAACCCACAATGATCTGCATAATGATGTGCCTTTGAGTCAGGTATGTGACATGGATCTAAGGAACAAGACAAAATAAATATATTTGTTTATTTAGAGTATAGTTATTAAAGGCACATTACAAAGGCCTATTATATGTTAAATTATCAAAAGATTTGACTACTATTTTTAATGATTTTAAGATAAGTCTCATGCTAAAATACAGTTTATGCGTGGTTTTTGAAGAAAGAAAATAATAATAATTTGACTAATGGGTGTTGCCTAGAGTTTTGTTTCAAACTGATGTGAGAATAATTTTGCCTACTCATTCACATAAAACAATATATTGATTTAAATTTTGTAAGACACTTTTCTTGCTAAAAAACAGTAATATTGTGACATTGAACACAATTCAGTATTCAGAAAATACAAATAACTGAATAATCAGCTGGTGTTTGCCAACCGGCACGTTGTAGAGTGCCCTCTGGTGGACAAACTATGAAACGCCAACACTCATAATGTGGTTGAGCGGTGTTTCGTCCGTTTTTATTATTTTTACAAATTTATCGGCCATCATAAATGCAGATACCGATAGTTTGGAAAATGCCTAATATCGCTCCTCGAGTAGCAAAGCTCTTTTGTTGATCAAGTAGTGTGGTAGCGTCCACACACATTTCTGAAGATCAAGCTCAAACTGGAAATACAACTGCTAAAATTGTGGGTATACTTCACCCTCTACGTTACGAGTTTCACACACAATTCAATTCAATTCAATTCAATTCACTTTATTGTCACACAGCTATATACACAAGTGCAACAGCAGGTGAAATTCTTGGTGCAGTTCCGAGCAACATAGCAGTCACGACATGACATGTACAACATTTAAGCAACAACAGATTACACATCTGATGCGCCCACAATTACTCACAGCACAGTAAACTCTACAATAAACAACAAATAATTTACACAATGTGAGTGTAGTTCTCACAGCTTTAGCCAATATACACATACTTACAATATACCTATACTTTAAACAATATACACTAAACATACATTAAACAGTATACATTAAGCTATAATAATAATAATAATATACAATGTACAGTATACATTATTATTCACAGTAGAGATCCAATTATGTACAATAGGTGCTATATGATAAATGATAAATAATAAATGATACATAAATGTGTATATAATGTGTGTGTATCTACAGTGGGTTGTGCGGAGTGATATTCTGTCCAGTGTGTGTTATGATCCTGATGGATCAGGAGTTAAGTAGTCTGATTGCTTGTGGGAAGAAGCTGTTCTGAAGTCGGCTGGTGCGTGTTCTAATGCTGCGGTACCGTCTGCCTGATGGCAGCAGTGAGAGCAGCCCATGGTTCGGGTGGCTAGAGTCTCTGATGATCCTCTGAGCTCTTTTCACACACCGCCTGGCGTAAATGTCCTGGAGGGAGGGAAGCTCACCTCCGATGATGCAGCTGGCCGTGCGCACTACCCTTTGCAGGGCTTTACGGCTGCGGGCGGTACTGTTGCCGTACCAGGTGGTGATGCAGCCAGTCAGCAGGCTCTCGATGGTGCTGCTGTAGAAGCGTGTGAGGATGTGGCGGTTCATTCCAAACCTCCTCAGCCGTCGCAGGAAGAAAAGGCGCTGATGAGCCTTCTTCACAACGGCCTCGGAGTGGACGGACCATGAGAGTTCCTCTGTGATGTGGACACCGAGGAACTTGAAGCTGCTGACTCTCTCCACCGGTGCTCCATCGATGGTGATGGGGCGGTGTTCTCTCTCATTCCTCCTGAAGTCGACCACCAGCTCCTTGGTCTTGCTGACGTTGAGGGAGAGGTTGTGCTCCTGACACCACCGTGTCAGAGTGTGCACCTCCTCTCTGTAGGCCGTTTCATCATTGTCGGTGATAAGACCTACCACCGTCGTATCGTCAGCAAACTTGATGATGGTGTTGGAGCTGTGGGTAGCCACACAGTCATGTGTGTACAGGGAGTACAGGAGTGGGCTGAGAACACAACCCTGAGGGGCTCCAGTGTTGAGAGTCAGTGATGAGGAGATGTTACTGCCCATTCTGACCACCTGGCGTCTGTTTGACAGGAAGTCCAGGATCCAGCTGCATAACAGGCTGTTTAAGCCTAGAGCCCGGAGTTTAATGTCAAGTATGGAGGGCACAATGGTGTTGAATGCTGAGCTGTAGTCCACAAACAGCATTCTCACATACGTGTTCCTCTTTTCCAGGTGGGAGAGAGCAGTGTGTATTGTTGATGAAATGGCATCGTCAGTGGAGCGGTTTGTGCGGTATGCAAACTGCAGTGGGTCCAGTGAGGGGGGGAGAACAGAGCAGATGTGGTTTCTGACTATTCTTTCAAAGCATTTGCTGATGATGGGGGTCAGAGCAACAGGACGCCAGTCGTTTAAGCAGGTGGTTTTTGACTGCTTAGGTACAGGCACAATGGTGGACGTTTTGAAGCATGTGGGGACCACAGATAGGGAGAGGGACAGGTTAAAAATGTCCGTGAAAACTCCAGCCAGTTGGTGCGCGCACGCTCTGATCACACGGCCGGGAATGCCGTCTGGACCCGCTGCTTTACGGACATTCACCCGCCGGAAGGATCGGGTTACATTGAGTGCCGCATTGAGTGCCGCGCGAACATCCCCGTTTAGCCACGGCTTCTGGTTAGGGTACAGCCGAATTGTTTTGGTCGGAACAACGTCATCTACGCACTTCCTGATGAAACACGTTACGCTATCAGCGTAGACCTCGATGTCGTCATCAGAGGCCGACCGGAACATCTCCCAGTCCGCGTGATCAAAACAGTCCTGTAGCATAGAATCTGATTGGTCCGACCAGCACTGGATGGTTCTGAGGGCGGGTGCTTCCTGTTTGAGTCTTTGCCTATAAGCGGGCAAAAGGAGGATTGACGCGTGATCTGATTTGCCGAATGGTGGGCGTGGGAGTGATTTGTATCCATCCTTGAAGGGGGAGTAACAGTGGTCTAAAACACGGTTCCCTCGTGTGTTGAAGCTAACATGTTGGTGGTATTTGGGTGCGATGCGCTTGAAGTTGGCTTTGTTAAAGTCTCCGGTCACAATAAACGCAGCGTCAGGATGCGCGGTTTCCTGCTCACTCACTGTCCTATACAGTTCCTTTAGTGCCCGGTCTGTGTCGGCTTGTGGGGGAATATACACAGCTGTGATGATGACCGCGGTGAATTCCCTCGGTAGCCAGAATGGTCGGCACAGAACCATGAGAAATTCCAGATCAGGAGAACAGAAAGACTTGATAGAATGTACGTTCCTCTGATCACACCAGGATCGGTTGATCATAAAACATACACCCCCGCCTTTGCTTTTCCCTGAGAGATCTTTTTCTCTGTCCATTCGGTGCACGGAGAACCCCGTGGTTTCGATGGCCGAATCTGGAATCTCAGCGGACATCCAGGTTTCTGTAAGGCAGATAATGCAGCAGTCCCTCGTGTCTCGCTGGAAAGAGATCCGCGCTCTCAGCTCGCAGAGTTTATTGTCCAGAGACTGAACATTAGCCAGTAAAATACTGGGAAGCGGGGGTCGGTTTGCGCGGCGTCTAACTCTGATAAGTACGCCGGCTCTCTTCCCTCTTCTCCGGCGTTTGCGTGGTCGGGCCGTCCAGACAAAGGGTTCCGCTGCTGTGTTTGTAAGCAGCGTGTCGTCACTGAAGAATTTAAAGTCCGGTTTTCGGTGTGCGATTGCCGAACCAATGTCCAAAAGTGTCTGTCTGTCGTACTTAGTAAGGCAGACAACATCCAAGACGAAAAACATAAGAACTATAAACAGAACAAACAAAAAACTACAATGTTCCAGCGGAGCTCGCAACGTAGCAGCCATCCTCGGCGCCATTCCTCTGATCATGTTTGTAAGAGAAAAACACAAAGGCTGTTCTCACACACACACACACACACACACACACACACACACACACACACACACACACACACACACACACACACACACACACACACACACACACACACACACACACACACACACACACAGTCATTAAATATAAATACTTGTTTTTTTGTGACATGTTGGTACTGTTTAAGTCAGGTCTTAATTTGTTTGCTACTGTACTTTGAGCTGAGTTGAGTTTTAAATTAACTTTGTCCTGCCAGTGTGCCCAAGTCTATAGCATAAGGTGCATATGCATACATACACATACAGAGGAACATACACACACTGACGACACCTGGTTTTGTTATTATGTGGTTCACATGTTTTTGTTGTAATTGGTTTGGGACAGTTGTTGATCAAACAATTGAACTGAAAAGTATGCCTACCTATCTGTTTGACTTTTATTGATCATTGAGATAGTATTGATTGGAATGAAGTTGGTCCAGTAAAAAAAAAAAATGCTTAGATGTAGTAAATTACTTTTGCTATGTTGCTGTAATTTAGCTTGCTACATGCCGACGCATTCCAACAGCAGCTCTATTGGCTGCGAAGTGTGGGAGCAGTGAGGGTTCCCAGGGGTTGATTCCCTGGGGGAAGCGTGTTCACCGTCACCCTAGTTAACCCTCTGTAAAGGGTTAGATCTAGACAGAGGCGTGGGGACTCCACCCCTTACGAGATGGAGTCTTGACCGCAACTCCAAGATGGTCATGTTCCCGCAGTAAGAACATGAATTATCCACCAACATATGCCCAAACACGAGATACAGCTCCGGTGACCATCACTCGGTGACAGATAACCACCGCATCCAGAAACACACAGATAGAATGTCATCCTGAAAAAGACACAAGCTCTATCTGTGTAGGGGGAATGGTTGCGGCAGAAGTAGTGCAGCCTGATGTACGCGCTCTCACACAAAGGCGCTCTCTTACCAGCCATAAGAAGGACTTTTCTGCGTTCTCCACCTAGTGCACCAAACCAGCTGTGAGAACAGCCTTTGTGTTTTTCTCTTACAAACAAAAAGAGAGACAGTAAGAATACCACGCGACTCACTGCTGTGCCGTCACACCAACACAGACTGAAGAGATGATGTCTCCGATGTGGCTCTCACTAGCAAGATTTCTATTTGACGGTCTCCAACGTGGTGTCGGAAGTGACCGACTTAATGGGAACATGGTATTATCATGGTAAAACTGATGATTGGATTTTTTTGTTTGTGTGTGGGATGTTTTAAATAAAATCTACTCGTTTTACATTATAATTCTCTCATGGTAAGACAGGGCTGCCGCCTCAGCCCGGCTTTATTTAACATGTATATTAATGAATTGGCTGATCTACTGGACTAATCAGAGAGTCCAGGAATACAACTATTTGACACAGAAGTCACATATTTACTGTATGCAGACGGCTTCTATCTGAAACCCCAGAAGGTCTCCAGAACAACCTAGACATTTTAACCAAATTCTGCCATGACTGGACCTTAGAAGTCAACATCCAAAAAACTAAGATTATGATATTTCAGAAAACGCCTTGGTTACGACTGTAACCTCGGTTCCCTGAAGAGGGAACGAGATGCTGCATCGATTTACGCTAAGGGAACTCTTTGCGTGATGATGTCTTGAAGCACATGTAAAACCAGTCCAATGGTGTGAAGGGACATCAGATGCACCTATGGCCGCCACATAAACTTAAGGTGGAGGGGGATAGACCTGCAGTGAACCGCTCCTGCAAGAACTCCAGCACTGTACTGACCGGGTAGTTAACTGGGTCCCACTGACAATTACTACACCATGAAGTGAAGACTTTCTACTTTAAGGCATAAAGATCTGCCCCCCCTCAGAGGCCAAGCCCACAGGTTCCACAATTCTGGACGGGGGTGAACAATCAAGCCTCCTGATGGGTTACTGTAGCGGAGGCCCGTCGAGGAGAGACACTAGATCGGGAAACCATACTATGCCATAATCACATTCCCAGTGAATTGCTCTCTGAAAGCAAATGCAATGAATTTGCCTCCTTTTTTTCTGAGTAGATCAATAATATCAGTGTGATGAGGTTCGCTGTGTGTGGGTGAGGAAAGGAAGAAGGCGGGGTCAGCGTGACTGGGACTCGCGATTTTATTACTCAGTACTTTAGATGTCAACAGAACACACGCTCGTGGGCGCAACAACACAACAACACTCTCAAGACAGCTTCAGGTTAATCACTTGGTTTTCACTGTGTCTCTCAGGCAGGCAGATGCACGTGAAGTCCCAGTCTAAGCTCTCTCTCTCCCCGCTGCGGCTTATATACAGTCTCTCCATGCCAATTACTGCAATCAGACACAGGTGTTATTCATCTGCACTTGACCTACTTACTCACTACTCTGCTCCGCTCTCTCTCTCCCGCTACAGACCTCGCAAAAATCAGAAAACCTCCGCCACAATCAGAAAGGCCATCAGAATATCCTCATGCTATGCTGAGGTCAGACAGACTCGTCCACAATTTCAGAAATTAGTCACTATGTCTGATTTCGAAGCAAAACAGTAAAAGTTTATAAGAAACGGTACAGAAAATAAAATATATAACTATTATTCAAATTTTACTTTTTTTAAATATTATTCCATTTTAACAATACTTTCTTAACTTCACATTTGAATTACAACTCTGCATTGCTTGCTACCGCCATTAAGAATTGAAAATAATTTCAATTAATTAATTAAGTTCTGTATCTGTTCTGAGAGAGATAAATAGAAATCTAATCAATCAAGATCAATCAAATATACTGTATATAGACTATAGGGTTTGATATAAAATAGAGTATGTGTTTCAAAATGTATTTGCTTTGAACGTATTCCCCTTAAAAAAAAAAAAAAAAAGACAAAAAAAGAGGAGGGAGAGGAGGCTCTTGATGTGAATCAAGAAACGACTGCTGTGTGTCACATCAAACAGCTTTTTAAAAGCATCTCAAATAAAGGCCACTAGTGTCTTTTTTTTAAGAATATTGTGCTAAATGTGAAAAAAAAAAAAAAAAAAAAGAAGACATGAAGATTCAGAACAGGTCTGTGATACATATCTTAAGCTTGGTACAAAAACATGAAAAGTCCTTAAAAATCTCGACCATGACCAAAAACGAATGTCTGTGTGTGTGCGTGCGTGTGTATGTGTGTGTGATATTGACACGGTGGCCTTCCCTGGAGACATGTCTTGCTCTATTTATACACAGACTAGACCACAGACACCTCTGCCACTGATACATGTGGACACAGATGATGCTCTTCTGTGGAAACCAAAAGTTATGTAAAATAATATGGTAAAAAAATATATATATATGTTTACTACATGTTAAATATGTGAAATACATTGAATGTTAATGTAAAATTTCCCTTAAAATAACTCCTATATTTATCTTCATTTCAAGGGGCAAATTGTCCTTTTCTCATCCACACACACACACTTTCTGTCTATCTTTCGAATGAGTTTTTCTCACTATAGTCCCCTTTATCTCGCTCACTGGGGTTGTAAGGCAGTATTCTTAACGCAGTACGTAAGCTGCTTATATACATTTATTGTGAAAGTTGCTTATACAAATAATTTTTAATTGAAAATGTTCTTCTTCAAGTTTATACATCCAACATTAAGTATAGCCAATGAACAATATGTTTTATTTATAATGTCACACTTACCATTTACCTAACAATTTTAATGTTTTTTCATACATAAAAATATATATGTATATATGGTTTTTAGGAACAGGTCCCTCATAAAAGGTTGATCATATTTGGGGGTCCTTTGCATCATAAAGTTTGAAAACCCCTGCTCTAGCACATTTTCAAACAATGCTGAATCTACCTTATTATTTCTCTGTTCCTTTATTTTGCATGCTTGTTATTTGCGTTTGATTTGTATTGTTACTGAATGTAATTAGAAACATTAAAAAGTTATATATATTTTTAATATTAAAGTGTTTCAATAAAGACAGTGGCTATTTGCACTAAGTGAAAATAGTGTTCCCTTTCGAAAGGGAACTTGCGCTGCGTCAGAATGATGCTACGGGGAACGCCTCAGTGTGACGGGTGTCTGAAGCTACTATCGAATCATGGCAAAGTCTTTGACCGATGTCAGCCCATGACGTCATCATCGTGCGACCCGGAAGTGTATAAGGGCGCCGTGCCAACACAAACACATCTTTCACGAGTTCACACTTATTTAATACAGCGTATTTGGCGTGCTGTCCGGGGGAGGGCTTCGGGCTCGGAATTTTGCCCGAACCCAGAGTACCCCCCTGAGATGGAAATAGTCTAGAATTAGACTGCATGTATTAAGTTGATGTCTTATGTGAGTTTAATTAAGTAAGTGAGGAGAAGGGGTGGTGGAGGGAAGCTAAGAAATTGTCAACGACAGGAAGGTAAATTGGCTGTCTATATACACCTCCTATCGTTGATTAACTGATTAGTTTAATGAGCTCCTCTTGTGTTCAATTAGGTTTAATTATCTGGGCCTGCTCCACTTGTGTTTAACAGTTTTAATTTCCTGAATGTGCTTCTCCCGAAATTTGTTTATAAAACTTCAATTTTCGTCTTCAGGGACTGTCTGTTTGAAGCGGTACTGCGGATCTGGTAAAGTAAATAGAATAAGGAAACGTACAGAGAAGAAACAGTGTTTCAGGAAGTGTGCTGACCCGTGTAAGAGGGTTCTGACACCAGAGGACTCACACACTCAGTGCGTTTTTTGCCTGGATAAAGAGCAAGCACAGGCAGTTCTTGAGGGAGCTGCCTGTGCAAACTGTGAGTGTTTTCCGCTGAGAACGCTCCTCTCTCATCTGGCCCTCTTCTCGAGGTAGGAGGGCACAACATCTGGGGCTGCCGATGTGAGTCCCGCTCGTACTGAGAGGGAGCGGCGACGTACATCGTGGGGTTCCCAGATGGAGCTCGCCGATTGTCTGGAGAAAGACTTTTTTTTTGGACTCAAGATGGCGCCGAGGATGGCTGCTGCGTTGCGAGCTCCGTTACAACATTGTAGTTTTTTGTTTGTTCTGTTTATAGTTTTTGTGTTTTTTTGTCTTGGATGTTGTCTGCCTTACTACGTATGACAGACAGACACTTTTGGACATTGGTTCGGCAATCGCACACCGAAACTTTAAATTCATCAACGACGACCCGCTGCTTACAAACACGGCAGCGGAGCTCTTTGTCTGCGCAGTCCGACCGCGCAAACGCCGCCGGAGAAGAGGATGCAGAGCCAGTGTGCTCATCAGAGTAAGACGCCGCGCAAACAGACCCCCGCTTCCCAGTATTTTACTGGCTAATGTTCAGTCTCTGGACAACAAACTCTGCGAGCTGAGAGCCCGGATCTCTTTCCAACGAGAGACGAGGGACTGCTGCATTATCTGCCTTACAGAAACTTGGATGTCTGCTGAGATTCCAGATTCGGCCATCAAAACCACGGGGTTCTCCGTGCACCGAATGGACAGAGAAAAAGATCTCTCTGGGAAAAGCAAAGGCGGGGGTGTATGTTTTATGATCAACAGATCCTGGTGTGATCAGAGGAACGTACATTCTATCAAGTCTTTCTGTTCCCCTGATCTGGAACTTCTCATGGTTCTGTGCCGACCATTCTGGCTACAGAGGGAATTCACAGCGGTCATCATCACAGCTGTGTATATTCCCCCACAAGCTGACACAGACCGGGCACTAAAGGAACTGTATAGGACAGTGAGTGAGCAGGAAACCGCGCATCCTGAGGCTGCGTTTATTGTGACCGGGGACTTTAACAAAGCCAACTTCAAACGCATTGCACCAAAATACCACCAACATGTTAACTTCAACACGCGAGGGAACCGTGTTTTAGACCACTGTTACTCTCCCTTCCGGGATGGTTACAAGTCCCTCCCGCGCCCACCATTTGGCAAATCGGATCACGCTTCCATTCTTCTTCTGCCCGCTTACAGGCAGAGACTGAAACAGGAAGAACCCGCCCTCAGAACCATCCAGTGCTGGTCGGACCAATCGGACTCTATGTTACAGGACTGTTTTGATCACGCGGACTGGGAGATGTTCCGGTCGGCCTCTGATGACGACATCGAGGTCTACGCTGATTGCGTAACGTGTTTCATCAGGAAGTGCGTAGAAGACGTTGTTCCGACCAGAACAATACGGCTGTACCCAAACCAGAAGCCGTGGCTAAATGGGGATGTTCGTGCGGCACTCAATGCGCGGACCTCCACTTTTAACTCCGGTAATGTGGAGGAGCATAAACAAGCAAGTTATGCCCTCCGGAAAACCATCAGAGCAGCAAAACGGCAGTACAGGGACAAGATTGAAGGACAGTTCAACACCACCGACTCCAGAAGCATGTGGCGGGGAATTAACACCATCACGGACTATAAAGGGAACAAAAACTCCACCGTGAACACCGCTGCCCGGACGAGCTCAACACCTTCTATGCTCGCTTTGAGGGAACTAACACCGCCCTCGCGGAGAGAGAGCTCGTGGCTGAAGATACAGAGGTTAGTTCACTCTCCGTATCTGTAGCGGATGTAACCCGATCCTTCCGGCGGGTGAACATCCGTAAAGCCGTGGGTCCAGACGGCATTCCGGGCCGCGTCATCAGAGCGTGCGCGAACCAACTGGCTGGAGTTTTCACGGACATCTTTAACCTGTCCCTCTCCCTGTCTGTGGTCCCCACATGCTTCAAAACGTCCACCATTGTGCCTGTACCTAAGCAGTCAAAAACACTCTGCTTAAACAACTGGCGTCCTGTTGCTCTGACCCCCATCATCAGCAAATGCTTTGAGAGAATAATCAGAAACCACATCTGCTCTGTTCTCCCCCCCTCACTGGACCCACTGCAGTTTGCATACCGCACAAACTGCTCCACTGATGATGCCATTTCATCTACAATTCACACTGCTCTCTCCCACCTGGAAAAGAGGAACACGTATGTGAGAATGCTGTTTGTAGACTACAGCTCAGCATTCAACACCATTGTGCCCTCCATACTTGGAGTAAAACTCCGGGCTCTAGGCTTAAACAGCTTGTTATGCAGCTGGATCCTGGACTGTCAAACAGACGCCAGGTGGTCAGAATGGGCAGTAACATCTCCTCATCACTGACTCTCAACACTGGAGCCCCTCAGGGCTGTGTTCTCAGCCCACTCCTGTACTCCTTGTACACACATGACTGTGTGGCAATCCACAGCTCCAATACCATCATCAAGTTTGCTGACGATACGACGGTGGGAGGTCTCATCACTGACAATGATGAAACGGCATACAGAGAGGAGGTGCACACTCCGACACGGTGGTGTCAGGAGCACAACCTCTCCCTCAACGTCAGCAAGACCAAGGAGCTGGTGGTCGACTTCAGGAGGAATGAGAGAGAACACCACCCCATCACCATCAATGGAGCACCGGTGGAGAGAGTCAGCAGCTTCAAGTTCCTCGGTGTCCACATCACAGAGGAACTCTCATGGTCCGTCCACACTGAGGCCGTTGTGAAGAAGGCTCATCAGCGCCTTTTCTTCCTGCGACAGCTGAGGAGGTTTGGAATGAACCGCCACATCCTCACACGCTTCTACAGCAGCACCATAGAGAGCCTGCTGACTGGCTGCATCACCACCTGGTACGCAACAGTACCGCCCGCAGCCGCAAAGCCCTGCAAAGGGTAGTGCGCACGGCCAGCTGCATCATCGGAGGTGAGCTTCCCTCCCTCCAGGACATTTACGCCAGGCGGTGTGTGAAGAGAGCTCAGAGGATCATCAGAGACTCTAGCCACCCGAACCATGGGCTGCTCTCACTGCTGCCATCAGGCAGACGGTACCGCAGTATCAGAACACGCACCAGCCGACTCCAGAACAGCTTCTTCCCACAAGCAATTAGACTCCTTAACTCTTGATCCATCAGGATCATAACACACACTGACAGAATATCTCAGCACAACCCACTGTAGATACACACACACTATATACACATTTATGTATAATTTATTATTTATCATTTATCATATAGCACCTATTGTACATAATGGATCTCTACTGTGAATAATAATGTATACTGTACATTGTATATTATTATTATTATTATAGCTTAATGTATACTGTTAATGTATGTTTAGTGTATATTGTTTAAAGTATATGTATATTGTAAGTATGTGTATATTGTTTAAAGCTGTGAGAACTACACTCACATTGTGTAAATTATTTATTGTTTATTGTAGAGTTTACCGTGCTGTGAGTAATTGTGGGCGCATCAGATGTGTAATCTGATGCTGCTTTAAATGTTGTACATGTCATGTCATAACTGCTATGTTGCTCGGAACTGCACCTAAGAATTTCACCTGCTGTTGCACTTGTGTATATGGCTGTGTGACAATAAAGTGATTTGATTTGATTTGATTTGATTTGAAAGGTGTTGTTCTCTCAGATGATCTGGCGGCTGACAAGGGTGAGCTGCAGGTTGAAGTGGAGAATGAAAGTTCTCCACCGAGTTCTGCAGCGAGTGTTCTGTTGGACGGGCAGGAGATGGCTGAGGAGGGTGGTAACAGCGACCAGGATCAGCCTGGACCCTCTCAGCCACCCTGTCCCGCGTACGCTGAGCTACTGGACGCTTCAGACGAGAAGATGTGTTTGTGTTGGCACGGCGCCGTTATATACTTCCGGGTCACACGATGATGACGTCATGGGCTGACGTCGGTCAAAGACAACCGTCACACCGAGGCGTCCCCCGTAGTGTCATTCCGACGCAGCGTCTCATTTCCTGTTCTCGTTACATACGTAACCAAGACGATTTATTCTATTTACACATTGTGATATGTGATGGTAAAAGGCAGAAGAGCGAACTCGACAAAAGGTGGATTTCAACCAGCATCAATCGTGTCAAAACAAGTTTAATGAGTCTTAAGCTCTACTGATTACATCACTGAAGACATTGAAATATATGCAGGTTTTTTTGTTTTGTTTGTTTTTTGTGGCCCAACCAGGCATTGTTGGGCGGAGTTAGTGTAAATAGTGCTTGCCAACAATGCGTTCTATTTGCACTTGGTGTAAATAGACACTCCATTAAGGCAGCATCCATTTTTCTACATTCTTAAAAATGCATCTTGCTTTAGTAATGTTTATTGGGGAATTCTTGAATAAAGTTCTAATGTCATTTAACAGATTTCTTGAAGTTGCAAGAGACATGAACATGAGCAAGAATGTCACACTGCACACAGCCCATGTCTTCATCCATCAGGGCTTACAGAGGCTTACACGTATTGCTCCTTTAGTAGGAGTGAAGGCAGATGAAGATGGACAATTAAAAAAGAGAGAGAAGCAACCTGCTGATAATGCTGACATTGATTATACATTGAGTTGTTGTCGACAGCATAATCACCTGACCTGGGACTTGATGCTATCCTGTGCCTTAAAGGCCCACTAAACTCAAAATTTAAGTTCCCTTTCGAAAGGGAACTCGCACTGCGTCAGCTTTTTCTTACGCTACGGGGAACGCCTCCAGCGTGACAGGTGCCTGAAATCACAATCAAATCACGTCAATCCTATTGACCGACGACAGCCAAACATCCAACAGGGAAATGCCAACATTGTAGTCATTTAGAAACTGTAGAGCATATTTTATTTCATTGCACAAAGTACAGCCAAGAAAGAAACCAGCTTTTTCAGTCTCTCAGAATGGTCAATCAGAATAATTTTACAATGCAAGGTTTATTAGGGAAAACATCCAGTAACATTTATAAATTTGTTATTAAGTTTCTGAGAGACACAGACTTAGACAAAAGGATTTAATAATTTTTTTTTTTTTTTTTAAGGTAAGTTCCAATATCTCCTGATTCACACACCAGTCCAGTCGGTGGCGGTAATGCACCGTTAAGTTGGTTTGCCAACCGCCATAAAAAACTAAAGAAGAAGAAGAAGAAGAAGACCGACGACAGCCTATGATGTCATCAAGGTGCGACCAGGAAGTATATAAGGGAGCCTTGCCAACATGACAGTATCTCTTCGTCTTCAGTGACTGTTTTGCCTGTTATCGCCATTGAAAAGAGCGTCAACAAAATGAAGTGTGCTAAGAAGCAGCGCCACTTCCGCAGGTGTGTGGATCCGTGTACCAGGTACCTTACACCTGATGACACGCACACACTCTGCGTATACTGCCTGGGGGAAGAGCACGCACGGGATGTTCTCGAAGGAGCATCCTGTGTGAACTGTGAGCGATTTTCCATGAAAACGCTCCGCTCTCGTCTGGCTTTCTTCTCGAGGGGAGAAAGCTCAGCAGCTGGGAACGGCCCCGCTCGTGCTGAGGCTGAGTGGCGGCTTCAGACCTGGGGTTCCCAGCTGGATCTGGCTCGTCGTCTGGAGACCGGTGTGGTGTTGGCAGACAACGAGCCAGATCACGAGAGGCAGACCTCGGAGGAGGAGCGGGATTTGGGCTCCTCCTCCTCGTCTGCTGCTTTTCCGTTTGAGCAGAGGATGGTTGAGGAGGCGAATGAAGCGCCTGAGGCTGAGGCTTCTCAACCACCCTGTCCCATGTATGGGGAGCTGTTGGAGGTCATGGAGCGCGCTGCAGGTAGACTGCAGCTGCCCTGGCAGCGCGTTAGGAGAGATGACGTGCGTCCGAGTAGGCTGGACGACCGTTATCTCTCCGCCCATGACCAACCAGCTCCCGGGAGTCTTCCATTCTTTCCCGATCTCCACCAAGAGATTGCGAGAGGATGGAAGAAACCTTATTCAGCCCGTATCCATCGACATCAGCGGGCTAATTTCGCTGATGTCGAGGGATTGCCCGAGGCTGGATATGTGGCGTTGTCGCCCGTAGACGAGGCGTTTGCGAACTACCTCGCCTCCGGGCAGCTATCGACACTAAGGGCTCCCACCCTGCCGTCTGAACCTCTCAGGACGACCGCGCGCCTGAACGGCAGGGCATACATGTCGGCGGGTCATGCCGGGGCAGCCTTACACACGATGGCAGTGTTACAGGCTTACCAGGCAGACCTGCTGGGGGACCTCGATCAGGGGGTGGGTCTAACCCCTGAGGCGGTAGCCGAGCTGCGCCGGTCCACAGATCTGTCTCTCCGGGCCACCAAACAAACTGCTTTCGCCATCGGTCGCTCGATGGCGGCGATGGTGGCCACGGAGAGACATCTGTGGCTCAACCTGGCGGACATCGGGGGAAAGAGAGAACCTTTCTCCTCGATGCCCCGGTATCGCCCTCTGAACTTTTCGGCACCTCCGTAGAGGCGGTGGTGGGAAAGTTCAGAGAGGCGAGGGCGCGCTCGGCGGCATTTAGGTCATGTATACCGCGGAGGTCCGGGACAGCGCCCAGGCAGTCGGGTGTCCCTCTCCCGTCTCAGTCTGAGGGCTGGAGACAGGAACAGCGAGCCAGCGTTGCCTCTCGAGCGCCCCCGCCACGGAGGAGCGGGACGCAGAAGAGGCGGGACAACCGCAACCGGAAGAGGAAGGAAGCCGGGGCTGGCAACCGGGACCAGCGCAGGCAGCAGACTCCGCCCCCGAGAGCGCAGAGATGAATGCTGCTCTTTCCCTTCCTCTGACTTTTCCCCGGGCGCTTTTACATCAGGCTGGTGAGCCTATGATGAGCAGGAAATGTAAGGCTCTGATGGCCCGCCTGGCTTGTTTGTTGAAGCGCCCCCCTCAGGGTGGCGGGCAGATACTAGCTCGACGGTCTGCTTCTGTGTCGCTCCCCTGAGAGGGTGCTGGGAAAATTTTGGATCGTCGCGGGATTTCGCAGGGCCTGCAGCTCCCCGTGAGTAAGCTAAGAACGATCTTCTTTGCAACATTATGTGGTTGTGTGGGTATGCCTCACTTTTGCTAGTAGAGTCTTGCTGCCTCTCTGTGTTATGTTTTCCCCACTATGTGGGTAACTGATTCGCGCTCTTGCCCGAGGGCTTGTAGTGTAGAGGGCGAGCTGTGTTTTCCTAGCGTAAAGTGGGAAGTAGCTGAAGACCGGGTACGCGCTAATGCGCGAGCTGTAGTAAGATCTGCGCCCAGCTCTGCGGGGCTTTGGGAAAAGGGGTTCGGGGCCTCAATGTGTAATATTAGAGGTGATAATATTTCTTTCCCGAGCCCTGAGTAGATCTAGTGCGATCTAAGGTCGCACCACTTGGCCTAGGCTTTGTCAAGGATGGGGGCGTTCCCTTTTAAGGAAGGTTGTTCGCCCCTGGCCTGTCTTTTGATATAAAAACATGGCGTGGTTTATGCATCCTTGTTTCAGCCTCCTCTTGTTACAGAGTCGTCCGGCCAAGGCCCGCCCCCTTCTCTGCGTTCTGGGGTTACGAGTAACGCAGTCGGGGTGTTGCAGCAGACAGCGGCTTTGCCAGTGGTCGTGGGGCGGAGTGAAGCGTCTTTCGCTGGTTTGCGATCAGACTTTATCTGCCGTTTCCGCCTTTCAGAGCTTGGTGGCCGCCATCTTTTGGCGGCCCTCGGCCTCTTCCTGGAGGATGGTTCGGCCGGTGGTTTCTATATTTTCTAAGAAAAGGTATTGTTTCACTCCTGCTCTATGTCTCTGCTCCACCTCCTTTAGGGCTCGGGTTGAACTGAACATCGGATAACCTCTGTTTGCGGTTGTGGTCGGATGCTCCCCTGAGGCCCGAGCATTGCCAATGGCTGACGCCCTCGCTTACGGATGGCCGCTGCACGGAAAGTAAGACAGCCGCCCCGAGGCAGGTGACGTAAGTTGTACTCCCCTTGCTTTAGAGGGGTTTTGTTATGCACTTCTGCTGAGTACACTGCTGTTGGCAATGTGATTAGGTTCATGTCTGTAGGCACTGCCCGAGGGACTGCGGTCTGGGCAGCAGGACTTCAGGACAGGTGGTAGGCGTCAACCGGCCTCCTTGCAAGGAAGTCTCGATGCCAGGGCCCACGAGTGGGCCTTGGAGGATCTTCTCCACTGGTGTCGACGTCAGCAGTAACCTCGTCAACTAGTCTCCTTGGGGATGAGTTCCCAGGTGTGAACTGGATTTCCAGGCTTCGTCAGCAGCAGACAGCTGCCGTCAGCCCAGGCGCAGCAGCCAGCCTTCTTTAAGGCCGCCCTGAGGGGTAGGCTCCCGGTTTGGGTTACCTTCGCTCAGGTGGTAGGCCCGATTGGCCTCCCTGAGGGCCTGCTGTGGTCAGCAGGCGCTGCCTGGTCTCCCCCGATGGGGCACCACTGGCATTAAGTCCCTCGACGGCTGGTACAAGCTGCTAGTAGGCACTGGATGGCTAGCACGAGTGCTAGTAGGTAGTAGGCCACAACTGGCCTCCCTGAGTGCAGCCGCTGAGGCGGTGACCATGAAGTGCTATGAGTAGCACATTCTGGCTATGGGCGGCATGTTCTGCGATCAGGTGGAGCCCCCTCTTGGCCTCCCTGGGGATTGAGTTCCCTGGGCGGGAACGCACAACTGGCTTTACGCTGACAGCTAGTGGTCACCCGCTATCAGGCGCCGGTCTCTGGCCGTTCGCGAGACCTGAAGGCGGTGTCCTTACCCTATCATGACGAGACGTCGCTGCTGCTATGCGGTCCCCACAGGAGGGGACCTTCATAGTCTGCCTATGACATGGTTACCTACCGGGCAGGCTGAGGAGCTCCTCTCAAAGCGAGGGTCTGTTATGAGGTTGCGGCCGCCTGGCGCTGATCCATTGGTGGTAAGCCCCGAGGGGCCCCCCCGATACGATCAGCCTGCCGAAAACAGTCCCTTCAGACGATTAGATACTGTCATGTTGGCAAGGCTCCCTTATATACTTCCTGATCGCACCTTGATGACATCATAGGCTGTCGTCGGTCAATAGGATTGACGTGATTTGATTGTGATTTCAGGCACCTGTCACGCTGGAGGCGTTCCCCGTAGCGTAAGCAAAAGCTGATGCAGTGTCTCGTTCCCTGTTCTCAGGGAACAATGGTTACATTTGTAACCTGAGACGTTTTTTAGCTTTAAATATGACTATGTTAGCCTTAGGTTTATGAATAAGCTGGTGTGTTCCAAAACAATGACAAAATTCGCATTTAGGAGATATAAGCATTCAAAACGTACAGTCTCTCACTTCCGTTAAAATTAATCACAGATTTTGATGACATCATCACAGACTTTATCTTCTCATCACATCTTCCGTCCAATCAAATGCTCTCTAGAATCTGAAGGTCTTACAGGTGTCAAACGACATCAGGGTAAGTAATTAATGACAGGATTGTCATTTTTGGGTGAACTAACCCTTTAACTCCTGCTCCCTGATTAATCAGGTAATCATTCATACTCCTGAATGTGGGGGATGTAACTGATCTCCATTCAGTTTAGCCTGTTTCCACTGAAACACAATCCCAAAAAAACTACATCTTGTGTTTATTGAGAAAGTGACTGCCATGGCCATTTTTTTTAATACTTAAAGAGTGAATCTGCAGATTTATAGTTCACCCCAAAATGAAATTTGTTGAGGGTGAATCGTTTATCAAACCTGAATGAATATATTTCTTCTGCTAAACACAAAAGAAGATTGAAGAAGAAGAGTGAAAAATGTTGGTAACCAGACAGTTGACAGTAGCCATTGACTTCCATTTTTTTCCCTACTATAGAAATCAATGGCTACGGTCAACTGTCTCGTTACCAACATTCTTTAAAATATATTCTTGTGTTCAGCAGAAGAAAGACACTCATATAGGTTTGTAACGTTGATTCAACAATATTACCATTGATTATTTTTGTGAATTTCAATATTTCTTCAGCATCCGCGATGTAGAATCCATCATAACATACCGCTGATTCAACAATTTTACCATTGATCATTTTTTATGATGGAATCTACATCAGTGATGTAGATTCCATCATAGTGTCATGTTGATTCAATAGCATTACCACTGATTTTTTGTTCACCATTGATTCAACATTAAATGCGCATACAAACGTGATATTGAATTAACATCAGTTTGTAATGTTGATTCAATGATATTATAATAGATTTTTAAATTTTTTTCAACAGTAACTGAGGGTGCAAAAGTGATGTTGAAAAAATAGCATTCTGTAATGTTGAATCAATAATATTACCAGTGATTTGTGGTTGAAATCTCAACATTGCTTCAACATTAATTGAGGGTTTAACAGTGCCGCCGCTCCCACCATGTGCATTACGCGCTGCGCGTAGGGCACCAAGTGCTGAGGGGGGCACCAGAAGAAAATCCTCTCTGCACCCACCAACATTGTTTCAATTATTTCATGCTATCTGGGTATGTCCTCCATATCCAAAGACCTTTGCATGTTCCGTTCAATGGAAATTAGTGCCAGTGCTGAGAGCCTCTCTTGGTTCATTGTTGACCTGAGGTATGTTTTAATCAGCTTTAATCAGCAACGGTAATGGGAAGTGTTAGAAGCAGACAAAGATCAATGCACAAGTTGATAGCAGAAAACCATACAGGCCATACAAATTCCCCCAGCTTACAGAATCTAACATTAAGGCTTCCAATGGCTATTCCAAGGGCAGAAAAAAAAATATTTTGAAAGATTCTTTTTGATTGATGTTTTGAAATTGATGTTTTGCGTTTTGCCTCTTTTCCCAGGCAATGTAATGTCATCTTCTTCATGAACTTCTGCTATCTCGCTTGTATCCGTTTTACAGGCAAGACAAGTCCATTTTCCCTGAAATTATTTTGTTTCCTTTTTCAGTGTTTCTAGAGAAACACTTGGACAATTTTTGATAACATGTTGAAGTTTGATTGAAAAAAAATACTGATGCCATTATTATAAAGAATCACACCAAAGATTGTTTGAGTTTAGGAGGCTTAACTCCTTGAATGTATAGAGGCACATTCTTAGGTCTTTTTATAATTAATTTGTTGAAAGTAGTCTTTTTCTTCCATATGTTGGTTTTCTTCATTGTCTATGAAGAACAAAAATTGTCTTCAAGGTATTGTAAACATGTGCTCAAAAATGATGGGTGTTCCTTTACATAGTATTAAGGTGATGATGACATGGGGCAACTTTTTGAGCAATGTTCTCAAAATGTGAGATGGTGGTCCAGTGGGTTAAACCATGGAACTGATATGCAGAAGGTTGCTGGTTCGATCCCAGCGGACACCACCAAGTGTATCCTTGAGCAAGGCACTTTACTCCATGTTGCTCCAGGGGGATTGTCCCTGTAATAATGGCGCTGTAAGTCGCTTTGGATAAAAGTGTCTGCCAAATGCATAATGTTGCTGGTCAATGCTGCCATCAACTGGAAAAAAAAACAGGTGAGACACAGGGCCCTCGACCAATCTAAAGTATCCAGAATGGTTGGCCATTCTCAATGGGAAAGTGCCCAAGCAACATTGCTCAAAAAAGTTTCCCTGTGTATCATCAAGTGTTGAGGATGACACATAAAATAATGGGAGATAACGCGCACTCTTTGCAATTGTATTTTAGTGGATGCCCATTCAGTGCCATCATGTCAGTGCGTTGCAGTGCGTTAAGGACATTCTGGTACCCTTTCAGTCGGTCACGTTCGACGTACCGACAAATTGGGGATCACTTCAGAGAGCACCTATCAGCTTAGAGATTTAGAGAACGGGCCAATGGGCCATTGGCGTGCGAGATTTGCGCGATAGAGCCGGTCCCTCCAGCCGATATGAAGTCCGGGTTCTACAGCCCGTACTTCATTATACCCAAGAAAGGAGGCGGGTTACGTCCGATCTTGGATCTGCGATACTTGAACCGCTCCCTCCACAGGATGTCGTTCAGAATGTTAACGCAGAAACGCATTCGCAAGGTTCTATAGCCTACGTGTAGAACCGGTGGCTTCTTGTGTGCTCGCTACTCATAGTGAGCAACACTGAAGTACCCGTTCTAGTGTCGGCTTGCTGCACCATTCCCTTCCCCTTGGAACGGATATGTGCGCTTATTTCTCCAGTCGAGTTCCCCAGTAAATGGCGAACCCTGTTGAGTCCTCCGCAACCCGCGGTAGTCGGATGTGGCGGAGCGTCCGACGCCAGGTCTGGCACGTGAATGCATTGGTGGAAATTGTGTCAGGCTGGGTTCTGATGTTGCTGATGAAGCTATCTTGGAGTGCCAGTGTAAATGTAGGGTGATGTCTAGAGCATCCTACAGCCTCCCCTGCTAATACTGAATGTGACGACCACATCGACATCTTCCACTATTTTTCCAGTGGATGAGTTGTAGTGGGCATTTGGGGGTCAGTGGTACAAGCCTTTAAGATGGCGCCCAGGGAAGAAAAATGGATAAAGTAGAGAGCACTTATCTCTGCTCTCCCTGTTGCCCCAATCCGACTGGTCCAGCTTAGAGGTGAGCATGCAGATTTCATAGGTCTGCATGAGTCCCTAATTTTCTGCGAGGACAGTGGCGGCGAATTAGGAGGATGCTGAGTTGACTTTTATCTCCAATCGTCGTTGGCTGCCCTACACTCTAAAAAAAAGGTTCTATATGGCACCAATCATCGTATATGGTAGCGGTGCTATATAGAACCTTAGGTAGCGGTGCTATGTAGCACCTTAGTCAAAGAACCGGTGAAGAGCAGCTGAAGAACCACTGAAACACCAAAATTGGTGCTATATAGCACTTAAAAAGGTTCCCCTATGATTACGAGAAAAGAACCATTTTTGGTGCCATATAGAACGTTTTTTTTTAGAGTGTACCAGGCAAGATCCTCTAGCTTGGTCTAGAATTGTGCTTATTCACATCTTGACCACACATTTTGTAATGTGGCAGAGTTGGTATTGACATTCCCATAGCGTCAATCTGATGCTGTGTCAAGTTCCCTCGAAGGGGGACGTCTTGAGGGTTACGGATGTAAACCTGGTTCCCTGGGAAAGAAAACTAGCCCAGGGTGGACATCGGGAGAATCCCTGGTGGGCTGCTCATAAATTGGGCCGGTAGTACCACCTCGACATAAAGGTAGTTCCCTTTCGAAAGGGAACTCGCGCTGCGTCAGCTTTGACGCTACGGGGAACGCCTCCAGCGTGACAGGTGCCTGAAATCACAATCAAAAAACGTCAATCCTATTGACCGGCGACAGCCTATGATGTCATCAAGGTGCGACCAGGAAGTATATAAGGGTGCCTTGCCAACATGACAGTATCTTTTTCGTCTTCAGGGACTGTTTTGCCTGTCTTCACGTGTAACGTGTATCTTGCGCTTTGGATACACACACACTTTGCGTTTACTGTCTGGGAGAAGAGCACGCACGAGAGGTTTGCGAACCTCTTGTGAAAGTATTTGTGAGCGTTGTCCTCTGGAAACGCTCCGCTCTCGGAGGGACCTCTTCTCGAGGGGAGAGGTTTCAGCATCTGGGAACGGCCACGCTCGAGCTGAGGCTGAGCGGCGTCTTAACACCAAAAGCGCTTCCCAGATGGATCTGGCTCGTCACTTGGAGACAGTTATGGTTCTTCAGGACGATCCAGATCGCGAGAGGCTCGAGCAGAGGATGGGTGAGTCAGTTAAAAATGCTGAAGCTTTTCAAACCACCCTGTCCCATGTACGGGGAGTTGCTGGAAGTCATGGAACGCGCTGCGAGTAGACTGCAGCTGCCTTTGCGGCACGTGAGGAGAAAGGCTGAGCGTCCAAACAGTTCGGACGATCGGTTTCTCTCCGCCCATGACCTCCCAACTCCTGGGAGCCTTCCATTCCTTCCAGATCTCCATCAGCAGATCTCGAGGGGATGGAAGAAACCATACTCAGCCTCGCATCTGTCGACATCGGCGAGCTAAATTTCGCTGATGTCGAGGGACTGCCTGGCTGGGTGTGTGTCGGGGCCGCCCGTAGACGAGATGTTATGTTTGTCTCGCCTCTGGGCGGCCGGCGACACTGTGGCTCCCACCCTGCCAGTCTAACGCCTGAATGGCAGGGCGTACATGTCAGTGGGTCACACTGTGGCGGCTTTGCACACCACAGCTGTGTTGCAGGCTTACCAGGCGGACCTGCTGAGGGACCTCGATCAGGGGGAGGGACCCCCTGAGGCGGTAGTCGAGTCGCGCCGGACCGCGGTTTTCGCTCTCCAGGCCACCGTACAGATAACGCCGATGGCGGCGAGGGTGGCCACGGAGAGACATCTGTGGTTAAACCGTTGGACATCGGGGAGAAAGAAAAAATCCTTTCTCCCTGATGCCCCGGTTTCGCCATCTGAACTTTTCGGCACCTCCGTAGAGGCGGTGGTGGGAAGGTTCGGAGAGGTGAAGGCGTGCTCGGCGGCATTCAGGACATGCATTCCGCTGAGGTCCGGGACCGCGCCCAGGCAGTCGGGTGTCCCCGGCCCGTCCCAGTCTGAGGGCTGGAGACGGGAATAGCGAGCCAGCGTCGCCTCTCGAGCGCCCCCGCCGCGGAGGACTGGGGCGCAGGGGAGGCGGGACCCCCGCAACAGGAAGAGGAAGGAAGCCGGGGCTGGTAACCGGAACCAGCGCAGGCAGCAGACTCCACCCACCGAGGACGCGGAGATGATCGCTGCCTTTTTTCCCTTCCTCTTGTATTTCCCCTGGGCGCTTTACATCAGGCCGGTGGGCCTGTGTTGAGCAGAAAATGTGAAGATTCTGACGGTCCGCCTGGTTTGTTTGTTGAAGGCGCCCCCCTCAGGATGGCGGGCGGATACTAGCTCGACAGCTGGTTTGAAGCACCGCGAGGAGCGATTGGTGAGTCCCCCTCTATGAGGGTGAAACATTTTCAAAACTATGTTTTTTCAGGACTTCTGTACCTTCGCTCTCCTGAGAGGTTATTTGGGGAGATTTGGAACGTCGCTGGATTTCGCAGGGCCTGCAGCTCCCCGTGAGTAAGCTAAGAACGATCTTCTTTGCAACATTATGTGGTTGTGTGTGAATGCCTCACTTTTGCTAGTAGAGTTGCTGCCTCTCCGTGTTAAGTTTCCCCACTGAGGTGGGTAACTGAATAGCGCTCTTGCCCGAGGGCTTGTAGTGTCGGGGGCGAGCTGTGTTTTTCCTAGCGTAAAAGTGTGAAGTAGCTGAAGACCGGGTATGCATTCATGCATGAGCTGTAGTGAGATCCACGCCCAGCTCTGCGGGGCTTTGGGGAAGGGGTTTTTCGGGGCCTCATTGTGTAATATTAGAGGTGATAATATTTCTTTCCCGAGCCCTGAGTGGATCTAGTGCGTACTTACGTCGCACCACTTGGCCTAGGCTCCATCAAGGATGGGGGCGTTCCCTTTTAAGGAAGGTCGTTCGCCCCTGGCCTGTCTTTTGATATAAGAACATGGCTTTGTGTGTGCATCCTTGTTTTTTGCCTCCTCTTTTTACAGAGTCGTCTGGCCAAGGCCCGCCCCCTTCTCTGCGTTCTGGGGTTACGAGTAATGCAGTCGAGGTGTTGCAGGAGACGGCGACTTTGCCAGTGGTCGTGGGGCGGAATTAAGCGTCTTTTCGCCGGTTTGCGATTAAACTTTATCTGGTTCCGCCTTTCAGAACTTGGTGGCCGACATCTGCTGGCGGCCCCCGGCCTCTTCCTGGAGGATGGTATGGCCGGTGGGTTGCATAATTATGTGTTATTTCACCCTTGCTCTATGTCTCTGCTCCACCTTCTTTAGGGCTCGGGTTGAGCTGAACATCGGATAAACCTTCTGTTTGCGGTTCTGGTCGTATGCTCCCCTGAGGCCCGAGCATTGCTAATGGCTGACGCCCTTGCACTTACGGTTGGCCGCTGCATTGAAAGTAATACAGCCACCCCGGAGCAGGTGACGTAAGTTGTACTCCCCTCGCTTTAGAGGGTGTTTTGTTTAGCACTTCTGCTGAGTACACTGCTGTTAGCAATGTGATTAGGTTCATGTCTGTAGGCACTGCCCGAGAGACTGCGCCGTCATGGAGGCCCTAGGACAAAGCAAGAGAATTGTTCCCTAGCTGCCTCTGGAATGGAGCCAGCCTCAGGTGCAGGCGTAAGAGCCAGCTGGCTGTCGTTAACTAGCTCGGGCGGTCTGGGCAGCAGGACTTCAGGACAGGAAGTCTCGACGCCATGGCGCACGAGTGGGCCTTGGAGGGTCTTCTCCGCTGGTGTCGACGTCAGCAGTAACTTCGTCAACTAGCCTTGGGGATGAGTCCCCAGGCACTAACTGGTTTCCAGGCTTTGTCAGCAGCAGACAGCCGCCGCTAGCCCAGGCGCAGCAGCCAGCCTCCTTAAAAGTCAACGACAGGGTCCTGCCGGGCCTCCCTGAGGGGTAGGCTCCCAGTTTGGGTTACCTTCGCTCAGGTTCAAAGGGGCCCCGTTTGGCCTCCCTGAGAGCCTGCTGTGGTCAGCAGGTGCTGCCGGGTCTCCCCCGAGGGGGAGCTACTGGCATTAGTCCCTCGACGGCTGGTACGAGCTGCTAGTAGGTGGTAGGCGCTACCGGGCCTCCCTAAGGGCCTGCTGTGGGGTAAGCAGGATCACCTGGCCTCCTCTGTGGAGGCGTTCCTGGGCCCCAGTCACTGGATGGCTAGCATGAGTGCTAGTAGGCCTCAACTGGCCTCCCTGAGTGACCTCCCGGGAGGCAAACTCCCGGTTCCCAGCCGCTGAGGAGGTGAGCATGAAGTGCTATGAGTAGCACATTCTGCGCTATGGGCGGCATGTTCTGCAATCAGGTGGGGGCATTGCGCCTCCCTGGAATCGTTCCCCGGTCCCCAGTTTCGGTAACGGATCGTAGCATGGGCTGCTATCAGGCAAGCTGCACGGGGCTTCCCTGTGGGATTCGCTGTGGAGTGGTAGGCCCTACGAGGCCTCCTCTGAGGGCACGCGCCTGTCTCGTGGCTTCTGGATGAGTCCAGTCACAGAGCAGAGGGCTGTGATGGAGGAATGCCCGACCTTTCGCAGTTGGTAGGCCCGCTAGGCCTCCCTGATGAAGCGAATCCCTGGTCTTCCCAGCTACCTCGAGGGCTAGCACGACTGCGATCAGGTATCAGGCCCGTTTGGCCTTCCTGAGGGCAAGCTCCGCTGTTGGACACGCGAGCAGTTGGCACGGGTTACCAGGTGGAGGCCCCTCTCGGCCTCCCTGGGGAACGAGTTCCCTGGGCGGGAACGCACAACTGGCTTTACGCTGACAGCTAGTGGTCACCCGCTATCAGGCGCCGGTCTCTGGCCGTTCGCGAGACCTGAAGGCGGTGTCTTTACCCTAGCATGACGAGACGTCGCTGCTGCTATGCGGTCCCCACAGGAGGGGACCTTCATAGTCTGTCTACGACATGGTTACCTACCGGGCAGGCTTATGAGCTCCTCTCAAGCAAGGGTCTGCTATGAGCTTACGGCCGCCTGGCGCTGATCCATTGGTGGTAAGCCCCGAGGGGCCTCCCCGATACGATCAGCCTGAAAGGCCTTTGGCCTCCTAAGCACGTTTTAAAGTAAGTGCTTGGTAGATCCGAGGATCGAGCGGCTTGACTCCCCTCGCTAGCAAGGGTTTGAAAGCACTTCGCTGTGCGCTGCTCTCCGGGATAACCCGTCTCTGAGGTCCGGCTAGTCGGTGACACTGCCTTTCTTGCAGCACCCTAGCGGGATGTCTCTTCTGAGGCGAGTACCAGAGGCTCTGTACTGTACAGACAGGATTGACCGTATTACATGTCCCATAGCAGACTGGGTCACCAGGTCAGGTCTCCCTGGTGGCATTCGGTGAGAACCTCCCGAATAGTGACTGGCACGGGTTCCCTCGCAGTTCCCTTGCCACGTTCCCTTAAAGGAACCCCTTCTGTCAATGGGATGGTTCCAGGCCTTCGAGCAAGGCCTGGGAAGGACCTCATGTGTGTGAAGGTTTCCTTCTCAGGCGATAGCTTGGGCTATGACCGTAGGGAGCGCTGTCACTGACAGCCTAATGTGACCAGAAGGGGAGTGGTTCAGGCATTTCAGCAGAATTTGCTTGTCTTGACAGTTATACCCGGAGTGGGTATATCGTTCCCCGTAGCGTCAAAGCTGACGCAGCGCGAGTTCCCTTTCGAAAGGGAACGTCTCAGGTTACAAATGTAACCATTGTTCCCTGAGAACAGGGAACGAGACGCTGCATCGCTGTGCCATGCCGCAGGGCCTGCCTGCCGAAACAGTCCCTTCAGACGATGAGATACTGTCATGTTGGCAAGGCGCCCTTATATACTTCATGGTCGCACCTTGATGACATCATAGGCTGTCGCCGGTCAATAGGATTGAGGTTTTTTGATTGTGATTTCAGGCACCTGTCACGCTGGAGGCGTTCCCCGTAGCATCAAAGCTGACGCAGCGTCTCGTTCCCTGTTCTCAGGGAACAATGGTTACATTTGTAACCTGAGACGTTTCACACAGGACTCAGAAAGCACAAGTCATAGTTCATTTTCATCGAGAGGCACACATTGGCAAATTGTAGGCGCGGTGAAGACCCGAAATCCCAATGCTTGCGCACGCATAGCTGCTCTTCGCAGCGGTTATAAATATTATTATTAGGCCTATATAGTGTATATATTACTCCGTCCGTAAGAGGAACCACATGACTTCAACCCCGCTGTCAGGGACGTGAAGTGAGGACTCAAACGCAGAGGATTCGTGCAACAGTTTATTAGGCACAACCGTAAACCCAATACACATCCAACATGTATAGTGACACACACAGAAGGCGTGTGTAATAACTCCAGAGCCGTCTGTACAGACACCTGCAGACACAGGCTGTGGAGACCACCTCAGGTGCAATGCTCAACAGGACAGGGAACGAGAACTGAGGAGAACAATGTACATGAACAACAGCACGAAATCTACTGACAAGGGGCAGACACAGCAGAGAATGGGTGCATTCCATTCGAAAGGGTCCCTACGCACTGTTCACTGCTCCCTACTCCCTGAGCACGGTGTATCAGTTGAAGTGGACTTCGCTGACAATAATCACTCATTTGGAATGCCCTGCAACGTCATCAAAGAAAGGCAAAGACGCAGATTATAATATAGCTAACATAAATTAATATAGTAATTTAATTTACTTTCAAAAAGTAAAGTTTTTTTTAAACCATATAAGTATATACATTTACAAAACACAGTGTGTATCTAAAAATATAATCAGAACATTAGTTTTATTAGTTTACATATAAGTTGTATTGACTGAACACATTTGAAGCTGCACCTGTCATTCAATATGAAAATACATTTTGATTTGGTTAACTATGTATACATGTAGGTGTAACAACAATAACTTCTGGGGAATAATTAACTCAAATGGTATGAATATTCATGAGTTTATGAATATTATTGGCTTGTTGTACAGAAAAATTAACGTATAACGGAACCTTTAATCATTTAAAAGTAACCTTTATCCAAATTGATTTCTTCATCAATTATCAATCTTACAAACCTTAAGAAACATTGATCTGTTTGATCAAGACAAATAATATCTCTTATGTTTGCACAATTTGTATTCCTAAAATAGTAATACATGAAAATCAAGCTTAAATGGGTAGCTTGGATCTTACGCTTCAGTGACTTCGAGATTTGTGAGCAAAACAATACGGATTCAATTCAATGCAATTATTGGGTTTTAATAAAACAACTACAGAATACAAAGCTACGAATCACACGGGGGTAAATATGCATATATATATATATAGGAGAAACAAAATGATATGGTACAAACAAGGAAAAATCAAACTTAACAGAATCAAATCAAAAAGGAAAAGAATGATGGAAAGAGAGAATTCACGAGGGAGAGAGAGAGAGAGAGAGAGAGAGAGAGAGAGAGAGAGAGAGAGAGAGAGAGAGAGAGAGAGAGAGAGAGAGAGAGGAGAGAGAGAGAGAGAGAGAGAGACAGTTCACCAAAACCCTTCAGACATTTATGATTTCGTGAATCAGGATTAATTAAGACAACCTCGTACAAGCAGTTAAAGGTGAAATATAATACTTGCATTAGGCTCTCTCGTGTGCGTGTCTGAGTTCGAATCGTCGTGGAAGTTCGCTAAGGATGAGTCCGGAGAATTTCGGTGAAGTTCAGGAAGGTCGCTCCAGAAGTTGCAAGTCTCTCAGTCTTGGCTGGGTGCCAAAGGAATCCCTCTCTCAATGGCAAGAAATGCCAGGGTGGTCCTTTCGGAATGGCAAGGATGCCGTGTCTCTCTCAATGGCAAGGAAGCCAAGGGGGCTCTCTCGTTGTGGCGGAATGCAAAGAGTTAAGGTCAGTTCCCGTTTTTATGGACACAATGACCAACGCCCTTATCCTGGAGTGATCCAATCGCGCACGGGAGACCAAAGGCGCGAGTTTTTCATTGTCCTTTGTTCGTGGACAACCCCCCCTGCTCTGAGTTAATCAGTAGGGTGGAAATTCTAAAGCCTCTATTTCTTCAGAAAGCTGGTATTTTTGTAATAATGCATCTTGTAGTAATCTGTGAACGATATTCGGTACATTCGGGTTTCTGCGATCGAGATGATACCAAACACTATCGTTCTGTGATTTTAGAATACAGAGGCACAAGCATTTTTACAATTAGTGGCATACCAAATAAATTGTACATACAGTAAACATCCTAGCTATTTTAATACATCGTATAAGGACATCAAATCAACACAATATATATATTTGGACATTATTAAGACAGTTCTTTTAGTCCATATGTTACCTATGAGTTGGGTATGTGAGATGGGTCCGAAAGTTCAGTGTGTTCAACTATGTGTGTGTGCGCTCATTCGCACAAAAGACTATGTGTGTGTATTGTTTCGAAACTTCACGTGGTCATCTGTGTGTGTATTGTTTGCCTATTGCACACAGGATATGTATGTTCGTTTGAGGAGTCACATGATCGCCTAAGGCTTTGAAGTTTGTGAAGAACTATTCAACTCTTGAGTTGTTCATTAACATAGGATAGCCAGTCAAATAAAGAGCCTCTGTTTAGTATGATCGGATCCAATGATGAGTCCAATGATTTGGACTTCCTGCCATCTGGCTTGAGTGAATCAATGCTGTTACATAGGCTATTCTTAATCAATGGTCTTTGTAGTGGTCTTATCTCGTGCGCTTTCTTTCCCAAGCGCAGCTGCATAGTAAACATTCCTGAGGTAAATAAAGTCAAATATAAAAAAAAAATGACAGCCCTCAGCTGCTTCTCAACACTTTTAATTTGTTTACATATTCATACAATATAATATGCGAATTGCCATAACCATTCATAAATACTCTAGTTTGTATAATAACTATGAATATTAAAATGCTATAAACTCCTCCATCGCAGAGCTTTTTAAAACTCTTTCAACGCCTCTGCTCCATCGTTAATTCAGACAGGTGATGCGACGCTGTCGCGCAATAGCAGTTGGGTGATTTTCACTCTCCACTTCCTGTGAAGTGATGTATCGATGTTCCCTTCTTCCCTACGCCGTTCGCAGTACTCTCCGAACTGAACATGTTCGCTCCCTTTGGATTGGAATCTCACTTGAGATGGCGGAATACCCTCTGAAGTCCACTTACAGTCGAATGACATGCACCCAATGTAAGGGAGGAAGGGAACAAGCAACAGGTGAGGGCAATCAGCTCATGATCTGCACACACTCACGCTGAGAAATCAGCTTTGCTCAGGTCACGAGCTGCAGAAAATGACAGGACAACACAGACAACAGAGAAGCTGATGAAGCACCCTGAACCGTGACACCCGCTTTCTCTCTATACTTCACATACATGCGGAAAATATGTTAAATTATTGCATGACTGATAATTGAATTAACTAATCACACTAATGTACTTTTATTTAAAGCAGCGCATCAGTTTATGCTATGCATTAATGTATTTATCTCATGTCACTTAGCAGAGAGTGCGCATGCTCTCTTTCTTAAACACATGCATACCCAGAGATAAAGTGAATCCGCATAGGCCTATCTACAATGTCCAGAACAGATAATAATTGTAAAATAAAATAATTATTTTGAATTTGAATGTTTGAAAAAACATTTAGAATTATCTGTCTGTTTTTAAAAGTCAATGAGGTTTTTTTTTTTTTGTATGTGCAGTATTTTTCAGCTGTGCCTATTAATAAATTTGATTCTTGAATGTTTGCTTAAAAAGGTTAGTATGTTATTGGTTTCTCGCGTACTGGTTGTCACCTGATTACTTCAAAGGCCAATTTCATTTGTGCATTAGCACATATGCTTCAGTCACCAGCTCGCACAGGATAATTCATATAGTATTAATCCGACACAGCATCTTGTTCCCTTTCTCAGGGAACCAAAACGTTTTCAGCTGTAATGCAACCTTCATATAAAAAGGGCAAAAAAAAACATGCAAAAATTATCCCACAGGAAATAAATGTGGCCAATGTAAAGCAACTAGTTAGGGGCAGGTAAAACTGAACCATCAACCATCTTGCTTTCTCTTTAAATAACACATATCATTATTTTAGTCTGTAACCTCTCGCTGCTGCCATCAGGCAGGCGGTACCGCAGCATCAGATCACGCACCAGCCGACTCCAGAACAGCTTTTTCCCACAAGCAATTAGACTACTTAACTCCTGATCCATCAGGATCATAACACACACTGGACAGAATATCACTCAGCACAACCCACTGTAGATACACACACATTATATACACATTTATGTATCATTTATTTATCATTTATCATATAGCACCTATTGTACATAATTGGATCTCTACTGTGAATAATAATGTATACTGTACATTGTATATTATTATTATTATTATTATAGCTTATACTGTTTAATGTATGTTTAGTGTATATTGTTTAAAGTATTATGTATATTGTAAGTATGTGTATATTGGTTAAAGCTGTGAGAACTACACTCACATTGTGTAAATTATTTATTGTTTATTGTAGAGTTCACTGTGCTGTGAGTAATTGTGGGCGCATCAGATGTGTAATCTGATGCTGCTTTAAATGTTGTACATGTCATGTCGTGACTGCTATGTTGCTCGGAACTGCACCAAGAATTTCACCTGCTGTTGCACTTGTGTATATAGCTGTGTGACAATAAAGTGATTTGATTTGATTTGATTTGATTTGATTTGATAACCAGATAAACACTCAGATAACTTATTAGTAATGTGCTACATTGTGTACCAAGCACTCCTGCAGGCTTTGCAATAGGATCTGTGGTAATTGGTGAGCCGTAATCAGCTCATCAAAGGAGCTTGTGTGCACCACCAACAAGCTGCCGATTTCATATGAATTCATACAGTGTGATTTGTACAGGACTGTACAAACTAAGTAATGAGGGTCCACACCATACCATCAGTGGGACATAGGCAGATTGTGCAAAAATGTATGATTGAGAGTCTATGAATTAACATGAATTAGCCACCAATTCTCCATAATAGATACAGATTTCCATAAGAGTTTGGTGACTCTGCTTAAGCTTTCCCAATACATTCACAAGGATACTAATTCCAATGGGTCCTTGGAATATGCTCTACCAATAAGTTACCGGTAAGTGTTTTTTTATGTCCCTAAACCTGTACGTGACCTCACTATGCTCGGTTGAAAGGGAAAAGTTACATCTCCAGGCAACTGCACATTTCCGAGCGGTTGCCGAGGAAACATCTGAAAGTTTCCCATTAGTGTAGGTGATCATTTTTGAGCGCTCCAGTGCTGGTTTGAACCACTTCTGATAATAGCAAAGAACAGCTGCTGTTAAAAACCTCTTGATGGAACAGGGGGCTCTTGTATCATCAGATTCTGACAAACAAATCTTTTCTATTATTATTACCAGATTTTGGACGTTTAAAGTAACATGAAATCATATCGCTTGAAATGGTCTGTAAGTGTAAGAAGGCTCATTAAATGAAAATCATCCAGTGTTTCTTTCAAGAAAAATGAACATCAAAAGCTGATGATGACAAGACACACACAGATGAAATATGTGAGTGATAAAGGACTAATCACTCTGGCATTTAGCCATGAAAGCTGCTGGGTGGATCAAAGCTTTAGAAAAGCCTCTATGTGTGATTATATCATGTCTCCTGATTTCTTGCTCATTTATCTTTCTTATTTCAAAAGAATAATGTCATTTCATGACTTATTGCTCTTTTCTCACGTCCCCCATCATATTTCCCCATCATAATCCCAGCTCTCACTGTGGCCAAATGCAGAAAAATAACAGAGGGCATTTTACTAGCCTTGTCATCATAATCCGAGCATGAAAACGTTCTAAAACTGAGCTGATTGAAGCCTGGACTGTAATCTTATCATCAGACCACAATACAAGACAGCTGTGCTGAGGAAATCACACGGAGGAAGTCACACCAGCATGGATGGAGAGCTGTAAACAGTGGCTTGATTTTGATTAGATTTGATTTAGATTAAAACCCTAGACATAAATCATTTCACTAACATTGTATCAAAGTTTTAAATCTCAGGTGTGAACCGGAGGTGAACGATCGAGGACGGCTTTGGTAGGAAGCCAGGCTTTGGCCATGGGACGCTACAGCAGAACTAATTTGCATCCTGAGTAGCTCAGTCTGGTTGCCCCCATTGATGCATTTAGGAGCCATACAGGCCTGGGAGTGAACACCCCATACTGGCCTCACTTAAAAATGCGATATGCAGGTCTAGAGACGCGTTTTTTAAAATGTTTTTTTTAAAACTTGAATTCCGCGTTTATAAAGCCGCGTAATGCACGATACTCTGCAAAAGTATAGAGATACGAGACTGTATAAAAACTGTACTAATTCTGGCACAATCATAAAACACGCAGTTAGGTCGTAAACTGAGACAAAGGGACTTTCCCCCCTTCTAATGTTCACACATTTGATTGGTCATTTCAGAAAAAATGGGTGTATGTTAATGGGCCTTAAAGGACAATGACACAAGCGTATCTTTGCTCAGTCAATTTTCTCAACTTCAACGAGACAATAACCCTTTCCTCACCTTTGCTTTCAAGTGAACTCTTCAAACTTCCCACGTATCTGAGACACGACCTCCGGTAGCCTCATACGCATCCTTATATACTCAACACCACAAACCCATGCAAGTAACCATTTTATCGATATTTAGATGCGTTTAAGATTTGTGCCCGTGTTTAAGGTATATATATATATATACACTCACCTAAAGAATTATTAGGAACACCATACTAATGTGTTTGACCCCCTTTCGCCTTCAGAACTGCCTCAATTCTACGTGGCATTGATTCAACAAGGTGCTGAAAGCATTCTTTAGAAATGTTGGCCCATATTGATAGGATAGCATCTTGCAGTTGATGGAGATTTGTGGGATGCACATCCAGGGCACGAAGCTCCCGTTCCACCGCATCCCAAAGATGCTCTATTGGGTTGAGATCTGGTGACTGTGGGGGCCATTTTAGAACAGTGAACTCATTGTCATGTTCAAGAAACCAATTTGAAATGATTCAAGCTTTGTGACATGGTGCATTATCCTGCTGGAAGTAGCCATCAGAGGATGGGTACATGGTGGTCATAAAGGGATGCACATGGTCAGAAACAATGCTCAGGTAGGCCGTGGCATTTAAACGATGCCCAATTGGCACTAAGGGGCCTAAAGTGTGCCAAGAAAACATCCCCCACACCATTACACCACAACCACCAGCCTGCACAGTGGTAACAAGGCATGATGGATCCATGTTCTCATTCTGTTTACGCCAAATTCTGACTCTACCATCTGAATTTCTAAACAAAAATCGAGACTCATCAGACCAGGCAACATTTTTCCAGTCTTCAACTGTCCAATTTTGGTGAGCTTGTGCAAATTGTAGCCTCTTTTTCCTATTTGTAGTGGAGATGAGTGGTACATTGTGGGGTACATCTTCTGCTGTTGTAGCCCATCCGCCTCAAGGTTGTGCGTGTTGTGGCTTCACAAATGCTTTGCTGCATACCTCGGTTTTAACGAGTGGTTATTTCAGTCAAAGTTTCTCTTCTATCAGCTTGAATCAGTCGGCCCATTCTCCTCTGACCTCTAGCATCAACAAGGCATTTTCGCCCACAGGACTGCCACATACTGGATGTTTTTCCCTTTTCACACCATTCTTTGTAAACCCTAGAAATGGTTGTGCTTGAAAATCCCAGTAACTGAGCAGATTGTGAAATACTCAGACTGGCCCGACTGGCACCAACAACCATGCCACACTCAAAATTGAATCAACTGAATCATTGAATCAACTGCCATGTGATTGGTTGATTAGATAATTGCATTAATGAGAAATTGAACAGGTTCCTAATAATCCTTTAGGTGAGTGTACTGTGCACCGCATTTGCGCGTGTAAAGAGTGCGCGCCGTGAACACCGCATAACAGCAGACACTGAGGACAGGAAATTTCGTTTTTTTAAGTTTTACATACAGACTGATACAATCTCATCTGACCGCAGATACTGAATCAGGACAATGCGCTTCTCTCAGCATCTGTCACCAGTTTTCATACACGTCTTTCAAAATAAAAAGGGCATCGAAAAAACTGAGAATTATGTTTATTATTGTTTGTTTGACTGCACACAATGTGACTGACTCAAAACGGTCTTCAACCCACCAGTTGAGAAACATTGACGTAGGCTATACATCTACTGTTCGCCGTTCACTGTTGTTTGCTCATCTCGGAATCTGTACATTTTCCACACTCGTTTGACTTGCGCCTGGCGCTGAGGCGAAGTTTGAGTGCGCGCCACGGCCACCCCTTGCCACCCCTGAAGCAATTACCATTTGAGTACATGGTACTGTGAGAAACAAACCCTTGTCCCCTGGCTCCTCATGCTTATTTTTCTCCCATTTTTCCTTTTTTTCCAAGGTTTCCCTCCTCACTCTTGTTCCTGAGAATTTAGTGAAGAAACAGACAAATAGATACAGATCTGCACATTTCAATGCACACACTTATACTCTCACATTAGCCTGACCAATGCTGCTTTGGCAGTTTGTCTAACACATAAACTAGTCTTTGATTCCCTCTGAATTACTGTACTTACTTAGAATGTACTGAATTCAATTAATAACTTACTTTTTAAATGCCGATGAAGCACACTCTGTATATATATATATATATATATATATATATATATATATATATATATATATATATATATATATATATATATATATATATATATATACAGTACTGTGCAAAAGTCTTAGGCACGTTAGTATTTTCACCCCCAAAAATGGTTTTAAGACAGTTATTTATAACTTTTGTAATAGTGTGTCAGTAGGTTATATCAGTTTACATTTTCAAAAATTAATTTTGCCATTAATTGTAATAATCCATTCCAGTGAGATTTTTGTATGCAGAAGGAGTCTGACAACAGAGCTATGATCCACACAGAGATCTGATCTCACCATCATCGAGTCCGTCTGGGATTACATGAAGAAACAGAAAAAACTGAGACTAAATCCAGAAGAACTGTGGCAGCGTCTCCAAGACGCTTGAAGAAACCTTCCTGCAAAGCTCCCTAAAAAACTATGAGCAAGTGTCCCAAAACAAAAGCAGTTTTCAACGCAAAGGGTGGTCACACAAACTGATTTGATTTAGTTAATAGAAGTTAATTGATCAAAAAAATTAACAGTCTACTTATGTTATTATTTTTGAATGTCATAAGTAGACTTGACTTTACAGCATTTTTACCCAAGTGTCTAAGTACTGTAGCTTTACAGGAAGGTTTCTTCAAGCGTCTTGGAGACGCTGCCACAGTTCTTCCCCCTCAGGAACCTGATGATCAGGTCGTGCTGACTTACCTTATTGTCTCCCAGGAGATCGTGGTAGGCAGATATTGCGCCACATACACTTTAAGGGTGGAAGGAGACAGCCTTCTTCCCACCCCCTCCTGGAGAAACGATAGCACGGACCCGATCGGGCATTTCCAGGGGTCTTCTTGGCGGGAAGAGCACCATGTGACGAAGAGGTTCCACTTCAACGCATAGAGGTGTCGTGTAGACTCTGCTCTAGCGGAAGTGACGGTAGCGACCACCGCAGGTGGAAGGCTACTCAAACCTGCCGCGTCCCGTCCAGAAGCCACACGTGGAGCTTCCAGAACGCTGGACGCGGGTGCCAAAGGGTGCCCCGTCTCTGAGTGAGAAGGTCTTGACTCAGAGGAATAGGCCAGGGAGGGGCTGTCGCAAGGAGTAGCAGTTCCGAGAACCAGGTCTGGCCGTGCCAACGGGGCGACCAACATGACCTGCTCCTTGTCCTCCCTGATCTTGCACAGACCTGTGCGAGAAGGCTACTGGGGGAAAACGCATACTTGCGTAGCCCTGACGGCCAGCTGTGCGCCAGTGCATCCGTGCCGACCATAGGTCAGGGAATAATACAGGGAGCAATGGGAAGAGTCCTGGGAGGCAACAGGTCTACTTGTGCGTCGCCGAACCGTTCCCATATCAGCTGGACCGTCTGGGGATGGAGTCTCCATTCTCCAGGAAGTGGCTGAAGCCGTGAGCTCGTCGGCTGCACGGTTCAGGACTCCCGGGATGTGGACAGCATGAAGGGACCTCAGATGCTTCTGACTCCATAAAACGAGATGGCGGGCGAGTTGAGACATACGGCGGGAGCGTAGACCACCCTGGTGGTTGATGTACGCTACTACGGCCGTGTTGTCTGTCCTGACTAGCACATGTTGACCCTTCAGCAACGCTCGGAAGCGGTGCAGGGCGAACCGTACTGCCAGTAACTCGAGGCAATTGACATGCAGAAGGCGCTGGGGTCCTGTCCAGGAGCCCGCGGCTGCTTGTCCATTGCACATGGCACCCCAGCCCGTGGATGATGCATCTGTTGATACAACAAGATGCCTGGAAACTCGTTCTAAGGACACACCGGTCTGTAGAAACTTGAGGTTCGACCACGGGGTGAGAGTCTGTAAGCAGGCCCGAGTCACTTGTACCCGGAGCGTGCCAGACCGCCATGCCCATCTCGGGACTCGATCGCGTAGCCAGTGCTGAAGCGGTCTCATATGTAGCAATCCGAGCGGCGTCACCGCGGCTGCAGATGCCATATGCCCCAGGAGCCTCTGAAATAGCTTCAGTGGGACCGCATTCTCGCCCTCGATTTGACAAAGGCAAGTCAGCAGAGACTATGTGCGCGCTCGCTGGTAAGCAGCACGCACCTGCGACCGAGTTGGAAACCACTCTGAGAAAGGAGATCCTCTGCACGGGGCAGAGTCGCTCTTCTCCCAGTCGACCCGAAGGCCCAGACGGGCTAAGTGCCGGAGCACTTGGACTCTGTGTCCGCAGACCTGCTTACGAGAGTGACCCAGTATGAGCCAGTCATCGAAGTAGTTCAGGATGCGAACCCCGTGCTGCCGAGTGGCGCAAGGGCTGCCTCGATAGACTACGTAGAGTCACGAGGGGACAGAGCTGCCCGAATGGGGGGACTGCGTACTGAATGTCCGCCCCTCGAAGCAAACCGTAGGAACGGCCCGCGTCGAGGAAGGAGACATGAAGTAAGCGTCCTTCAGGTCGATCGCTGCAACCAATCTACCGGACGAACGCGTCCAAAGAGGCGTTCGCTACCGACATCCTGAACGGAAGCCTGAGAAGGATCGGTTCAAGACGGGTAGATCCAGGATTGGCCATAACCCACCGGTTTCCTAGGGTACAATGAAGCAAGGGCTGAGAAGCCGGACTTCACTTCGGCTGGAGGGACAGGCTCGATCGCACCCTTCGCCAGTAGGGTGACAACCTCCACACGTATGACAGGGGATAGGCCCCATCATAGCGGGCGGCCTCCCCAGCGCGGGGAGGAACCTGCGCGAACTGAATCGCGTAGCCGCGCCTGACGGTCTTCGCGACCCAGCGGAACAGTCCCGGAAGCTGAAGCCAGACTCCCAGGAACTGCACCAGCAGGGTCAATCGGACCACAGACGTACCCAGGGTGGGGCAGCGAGGCAGCGTTACCGGCCCGGACATGGGAGGCTGTTGGGCGTCCCGGTGCGGGGGCACGGTTAACTGCTGCGTCCTGACAGAGGAGACCAGGGAAGGACGCACGTTCCACTGGGGTCTGCTCTGAGAGGAGGCTGGCGAGAGAGAGCACAACCACGAGCACTCGCGACTGGGCGGAGTTCCACACCAGCGCGAGGCTCGCGGCTGCCCGAGATAACATGGCTATCAACTCTAGGTCAGATCAGGCAGTGCTGACACACCCGGAGGCGGAGCACAACCTAATCGTCATCCCCAAAGGATCTAGCCCACCTTGGGATGCGGCGATCGACATCTCGCCGCTATCTGGAGTGTGAACGAAACGAACGAGGCGTCAGAGACGGGCCGCTGTTTCAGTCCAGCACTCGCGGGAAGCGATGTGCGAGAGGGGGGCGTGGCCCGAGGAATGATCGTCGGGGTTCTTAAACCACGCACCGCCCTCAGGTCACCCTGGCCACCAGCCAAAGTACCACCTCTCTCAGAGACGGTAGATTGGGGTGTGGCAGAGGGGACTCTCTCTCCTTGCGGAGATCACTGAGTCTCGACCGCGACATCGCGATGGTCACGTTCCCGCAGTGGGAACATGACACATCCACAATCACTGCCCGAACGTGCTGAAGCCCATACACGTCGAGCAGTGAATGTGCCCATAGACAGCAACGGAGATCGATCGCACCCGGAAGTGCACGGGCGAACCGTCTTGAAAAAGACGTGCCACGCGCAAGCTCTTTTTGTGAGAGGAAAGCTCTGCAGAGTGCCGAAGCGCCCAGTAATAACACACACAGCTGTTGCAGATCACTGCACAGATCAGCAGGCAGGCAATGTGAGATCGCTGGAATGCGCCGTCACACCAACACCCTGGAGAACCACTCGTCTCGAAGACTGAAGAGAAGACTTCAGAATTCAGGCTTGTAGGAGTGAAGAGATGCTCTTGGCTCCAAAGCAGAAACATAATGCGATGTTGCCAGCGTACTTCCTTATATACCCACAGGGTGGGGCGGAGTTACGCATGCAAATTCCGCATGCCCATGGCATTGGCACTGCCATTGGGCGCTGTTGAATTCTCGAAGATGATAGGCTTCTAAGCGAAACCCCCATTCGTTAGTCACTAACGTACGTCGTAGTGACTGAACGAAAGGGAACTGATATTACCTACTGACACACTATTACAAAATGTATAAATAACTGGCTTAACCATTTTTGGGGGTGTAAATACTAACGTGCCTAAGACTTTTGCACAGTACTGTATATATATATATATATATATATATATGGGATGGCGGATGGCTGCCTCGGTATGGAGCTCTTCAGCTATTGTGTTGTTTTTGTTTGTTTGTTCTGTGTTTAGTCATTCTTTTCCAATCAGTTTCACCAAAGACGAACTATTGGACATTAGGAAACACACACCAGACAACATTTCTACAGTTTTTGACTATTCTGACATTTTGTTTGATTTTCTCGTCGGAGCCGCAGCTGTGTGTTTAAAACACTCGGCCAGACCCAAATGTGGGAAGCGAGCCGGCGCACTGGTTAAACTCAGTGTGCGGCCTCCGCACTGCACTCCCTAGTATTCATCTTGCGAATCTCCGATCCCTTCCTAACAAAACGGACAAACTTCTTCTCCTCACCTGCGTTAACAAGGATTTTTTCAAACTCTGCTGCACTGTGCTTCACTGAAACCTGGCTGAGTGAAGCCATACCGGACAATACACTATATCTCCCGGGCTTCTAGCTGTTCCGAGCGGATCGCATCGCGGAACTAACAGGGAAAACGAGAGGTGGTGGATTGTGTTTCTACAGTAACGATAGTTGGTGTTCAGATGTAACAACGCTGAAGAAGATGTGTTCTGCTAATCTAGAGGCGCACTTCATAAACTGTAAACCTTTCTACTTGCCATGGGAGTTTTCCTCGTTCAATCTCGTGAATGTTTACATTTCTCCAGACGTGTGTGTGAGCACGGCGCTACAACAGCTGGCTGAACAAATATCTGAAACGGAACAAAGGTATCCAGACTCCCTTTTAATCATTCTTGGGGATTCTAACAGAGCAAATCTCTCCCGTGAACTGCCAAAATACAGACAGTACGTTACATGTCCCACCAGAGACAGTAATATACTGGACCACTGTTACACAACAATAAAGAATGCATTTCACTCCGTCCCACAGGCAGCTTTGGGGCTCTCTGATCACTGTGCGGTTCATCTTATACCAACCTACAGGAAGAAACTGAAATCAGCTAAACCTGTAATAAGGACTGTAAGAAGATGGACTAATGAAGCAGAGGTGGACTTACAAGCCTGCTTCGATTGCACTGATTGGACTGTTTTTGAAGCTGCTACCACTGATCTGGATGAGCTCACAGGTACTGTAACATTATACATCAGTTTCTGTGAGGATACATGCATTCCTACCAGGACATTCTTATCATTCACTAATGATAAACCATGGTTTACTGGAAACTCAAACAGCTCCGTCATGCCAAAGAGGATGCTTACAGAAGTGGGGATAAAGTCTTGTATAACCAGGCCAGAAACAGACTGACAAAGGAGATCAGAGTTGCTAAAAGAAGCTACTCTGAAAAGCTGAGAAACCAGTTTTCAGCCAACGATCCTACCTCAGTCTGGACAGGCCTGAGGAACATCACCGACTACATGTCACCATCCCCCCGTTCTGTAGAGAATCAACAACTGGTTGAGGATCTGAATGAATTCTACTGCAGGTTTAGCCTGACGTCGTCATACTCAATTCTAGTCAGAATTTGAGTCTGATACTGCTCCGTTGGGCTGTGATTATGGGGCGTGTTTCAACCGAACCAGGAAAGACCTCAATTGGATAGACCTACAACCAATCAGAGCAACGGAGCGACGCATAACTTTAGTTGTCAAATGTCAACAGAACTCAACTGCACTGTGTTGCCAAGTCCGCGGGTTGAAGCGACCCCAATTATGTGATATAGAGACCCAGGAATGAGAATTTTAGCAGCCGTGCCAAAATAACTATTTTACCCCCCAAATGCCATTTTTTCCGGAGAACTCCCCCACCCGGAAAGCTATTGGGCTTGTTTTTGGCTAGTTTTGAGGAAAGTTAGCAATTGGGCGGGTTTTGTTGTAAAAACTTGGCAACCCTGTCTGCACGCACGCTGAAATGAGTAACGTTAGAAGAAAAAGATGAGTGTAAACGATCTTTGCCGGTGTTGTAAAAAATAATGTAAGGATACACAGAGTACTTACCATCATTTCTGAGAGAAATAGTGAAGGTGAATGCATACGAAGAAGTTCTCCGTTTAGGATTAGAACGAATTCAACCCAAGCGCCTTTGATGACGTGGATGATTACGTTACTGTTTATCATCTGTCCATCCTCGTCTAAAGCCCGCCCTGACAATTTCATTGGTCCGAACAGTTTCTGTTCGGGCATAATTACTTCTCTACGGATCAAGTCCAGACCGAACTGCCCGTGCAAACTTTTTTGTGGGCGGGGCTAAGTTCGTCTGGCATCCAGGCTACTGCAGGTTTGAAAAGCCCAGTCTCACACCACACACCCGCTCTGATCTGCACTTCACATGTTCCACATCACCTCTCCTGAATTGGTGTTAATTACTAACTCTCAACTCCATGGAAACTTTTCAATTTGAATTAAAACCATAGCAGGAAAAAAAGCCTTGAAAGAAATAAGCGTTGACACCACAGTCTTTGTATTCATGAGCGCTCACAGCTACAGTGAACTGCATGTAAACCACTTGCGTTCTTGACAAAAACAATGAGCATTGAAACACGAGCAATTTGATTTGTATGTGCGTGTTAAGCCTGTAATGGTGAAGCGTTATTAAAAGCCCTCTTGTGGGGGGTAAAGTGAGGCAGAGGCCTCATTGAATTGCTCAAAGAGAAGGTCGAGATGTGAGTATCCCCTACAGCTTCTCATATTTCTCCACCCTGATTGATGCAATGTTGTTTTTCTACCAAACTGTCCAATCTGTGCTGAAGCTCAAAGGGTTCACTATTAAATCTTGAGTCCAGTCACTTGGCCCCACAATAAAAGCCTCAAATGGTCATACACATTAGTTTTCAAAGCAAAAATGTAGATTGACTTCAAAGCTTCCTCTCTGTCAAGGTTGACTTAAGTGACTCTATTTCGAAGTTGTCAGGGTTCTGTCACTTCGGTCTAGTTTACTCTTGGTTTGTGACAGAGCCCTGACACTCCTGTATTGTTTGTCTTGTGTGAGTGCGCAGCTTTGAGCATGCTCGAGCTGCGTGCTCTTCTGTCCTTGTGTTTTGTGTGCGGGGCGTGGTGTTCGGATCCCAGCACTTCGGTCTAGTTTGGGTTTCGGTTTTGTGTTGGGATTCGGACATTCATGCGCCGCGTGTTTGTTTTTTGTCGAGCGCACGGAATGAGCATTCGCTCATTCTCGTGCGCTCTGTCTTGTCGTGTGAGCATGCGCTCCTCTGTCCGTGTGTTGTGTAGCACGTGACTAGTGTTTTTCACTGGTTGCGTGCTTTCATGTTGTCATGTTTTGTGTGAACATGCAGCTGATGAGTTCTCATTAGCTGCATGTTCATGTCATGTTTGGTGTGAGCACATATCTTGTCTAGTGTTTCTCTGTGCCATGTGCTCGTGTCTATTGTCTAACCCCGCCCACCTTGTTTCCTGATTATTGGTTCATTTGCCCCACCTGTCCTCCCTCGTTACCCTCTTTTGTTTGTTCCCTATTTAATCTCCTTGTGTTTTCAATCCAGTGCGGAATCGTCGTCTTATCAACCTCATGTTTCCCTGCTCCCAGTCAAGTCAAGTCAAGTCAAGTCATTTCTGTTTTTCCCCCTTGGGGTAGTTTGTTTTTATCTTGTTTTATTTTATTATCAACATTAAACAGCCCTTATTTCTGCATCCTTGAGTCCTCGCTTCATCCCTTCGCAAACCCTGACAGAAGTGTCCAATTAGGCTTCAATTGGCTAGACACTGAGTAAATGTAACATTTACATTTATACAGTACATTTCAGAGATGCTTTTAACCAAAGCAACTTACAAATGAGAATACTACAAACACAAGGAATCAGTCCAAAAGAGAAAGCAATACAAGTATTGACTTCTAGTGCAACCAGGGTTTACAAATTACAGAATACATATATGCTGTAAAATGTATTTTTAAAACGTTCCAATAAATTAAATCAACACTGGTAGATTTTTTGTTGTTGTTGACATTTGTTTAAAGTCACAATGAAATGGAACTAGTGACAGATCGTCTTGGTTACTTTCGTAACCTTCGTTCCCTGATGGAGAAAACTCTAATGATGGAGACATTATGTCAATTAACAAATAGGGTCTTGCTTTTGGATCCCCAATCACCTCGGAGTTAAAAAAAAAAAACGTAATTGAATGAAATTGCAGTGTGGAAATTGCATGCACTCCTTAGGTTTGTGCTGAGGAACTGAGACAGTGTCCCGGTCTTTCAGCGGGGTAGTCCAAGGTTGTGGCAGGACGGATATAACCTCCTTTCCCTCTATCAGGGAACAAGGTTTACACTAACCAAGATGTTCTCTATCTGTCAGTCAATTCGACATTATGTCGACTGACAAATGGAATCCCCATGGAAAGCACCACAACCACTTATCTGTGTTACGAGTGCTGGCGATGCAGATGTTGGCAAGCTGTAGTGTGCCTGTTGGCAGCTGCTTTTGCTAAGTCGTAACCTACTCAGTTCCCATGTATGCCTAAAATTCTAGTCCTCCATGCCTATGGGGTGAAATGGACAGGACTTGCTATGGAGATGGTCGTTAGTTGATGTTCCTTACTTCATGGAAAGAATGTTTCTGCTCTCTTCCAATTTTTCTTTTTCATCCATGACCAGTGTGTTAAAGCTGGGGAAGCGTACCTAGTCCAGGTGGAGAAGGATGCTACGGAGGACACATCTTACCTGTAGGGAGGAACATGTGCAAATACACATATGGACTGACCCGTGGTGCAGTGATCCATATGGAAAAATTTCAGTGCTAGGTCCTACTTAGTAAGAGATGAAGCAGAAAAGAGAAAGACACAGGTTTACTGACAGGGAAACTGTACCATGGAAGAATACACATATGGGGTCACTGGAGGGGAATCACAACATACGGGGCATCTAACCCAGTGGCTGGCGGACTGGACATGCATCTCAAGTACTAGGCCTGACTGCCGAAGGATGCCTGGAAGACACTCAATTGAGGGTTCGCCAACTGGAGAACTTTCATGGAGAGCAAGAAGGTGCTCGCATTCACTCCTTAGGGGGAAAATAGTGCTGCAAGTGAGACACAGAGCCACACTTGCCACCCTTTATCTGGTTATACCCAACACGCGGTAATAAACACAAGGGCTAAGTCTGCCTCCTCCGGGGGCAGTGCTTGAAAGGTCAGCACCTGGTCCCGGAAGTGAGTGGTAAGAACTCAAGGCACATTTCACTGACCGAAATTGCCTCCAGGTCCCCCACCCTCTTGATGGAAATCAGCGCAGCCATGAAAGCTGTCTTTGAAGACAGGATCTTAAGCGCAACTGACTCCATCAGCTCAAAGAAAGCTCTCTGCAGACCTAAAAGGATGGGGCAGACCAGAAAGGGATGAGAGGATTTAGACTCCTGGTGCCTCTCAGGAACCTAACAATCAGGTCATGCTTTCCAAGTGACCTAATGCCCACTGCAATGTGATGTGCCGTGTTGGTGGTAACATTCAAGGTGGAGGTCCGCTCCAGCCTTTTTTGCAGAAAGGAAAGCACAGAACTGATCTGGCATCTCCGGGGGGTTTTCAGGTGGGAAAAGGACCACTAAGCGAACAGACTAATAAGCTTGCCTAGTAGAGGGAGCTCTGGTTTCAGTGATAGTGTCTACCACTACTTTTAAGTCCTCCATGCTCCGTTACGAAAGCCACACGAGGAGGTTTCCAGAGGTCCGGATGCGGGTGCCATATGGTGCCCCATCCTTAACCCTTTGACACGTACGATCAAACCCGTGTGATCAATCTAGGCTGGTCCCTGGAGCGTACGATCATACTGGTGTGATTAGAACGCTCAGTGATCAACTGCCAAATTCAAATTTCAAATCTGCTTTAGCGCGCTGACTGGCGCCGAGCCAAAGAGTGAGTGAGTGAGAGACTGACTGAGCTCAGTGTCTTTTAATGTTTATTTTAGGTTTCATACACTTCAAATTACATTACACAACCACAAAATATCAGCAAAAACAAAATATAGTTTGTAATTGCATACTAATATATAAAATAGCAAGATATCAGTGTTGTAAACATAATGGCCCATGCTAACATTACAGATCAAATAACAATCATTTTCTACCCTTTGACGTGCATGATCAGTCTAGGCTGTTCCCTCACGTAATGTCACATATATCAGGAGAAGTGGGTGATCTTGTGTTGTAAATCCAGCAGGCTTCAGCTCCCTTGGGTGTTGTAAACATATAATCGCGGCACGAGCGCCCATAACGTTAGCACGCTATAACATTACAGATCGCGGCTCGCTATAACATTACAGATCAAATAACACAATCATTTTCTACTCTTTGACGTGCATGATCAGTCTAGGCTGTTCCCTCACGTAATGTCACATATATCAGGAGAAGTGGGTGATCTTGTGTTGTAAATCCAGCAGACTTCATCTCCCTGGTACAGTTGTAAACACATAATGGCGGCGCCCCGCCCACAGCTCGTGATAATTTACCGATCAACTAACATATATATTTTTAATAAGTATATAAACCATAAGGAGTTCACGTGCATGCATTTAATTTAGTTAACAAGTTTGAAAATATTTTGTATAAAAATAAAACATTTGAACAGTCATGCATTGCAAGCATTTTTTCCCGCTGACGTCACTGTTACCTCACACTCGCGTTGGTACCAACTTCAGACACAATTTTAATAAAATTTACCAGTTTTTAACTACTTCAGAGAAAATGGCAGACAATTTATTTAAAAGAAGACAACTGACAAGTGAGGAGATTGAGGAGATTTTTTTTAAATTCTGATGAGGAGAATTTTGACAGTGAGGCAGAGAGTGACAGCGATGAAGACCTTCCCCCAAACCTTGAAGCTCTTGACAACATTGAGGGTGAAGACGAGACTTCTTCCACAACGCCAGAACATATTTTACCTTCAAATGACGCAGCTGAGGTAAACTCGTCATCCTGGAAGGTAACCAACCTTTTTAATCCTCCTGGCCCAGGCAATTTTGACGACCAACAGTGTGGTGTGCAAAATCCACCAGAATCCCCCTAGTGAGGTCAATTGTTTTAAATTGTTCTTCACTGAAGAAGTTGTCGGAGAAATTGTGGAGGAAACAAACCGCTATGCGTCTGACTTGAAAGAAAAAGAAGTGAGGGGGAAAATGGTTAAATGGGTTCCAACAAATATCCCTGAAATGTACACATTTTTAGTGGCAGTTCTCCTAATGGGGGTGATCAAAAAACCATCACTTCGGGATTACTGGAGCACAGACCCCATGCTCTTGACACCATTTTTCGGGTCTTTGTTCTCACAGGACCGCTTCCTTCTGCTCCTCCGCTGTCTCCACTTCGCAAACAATGCAAGAGCAGTTTTCAATGACCCACTGAAAAAAATCAGAAATATTTTTACTGCTCTCACCTCCTCCTTTCGTCGCATTTTTGTGCCATACAGGGATCTGTGTGTGGATGAGTCTCTGATGAAGTGGAAAGGCAGGCTAGCATTTCGTCAGTACATTCCATCTAAACAGCACAGATTTGGGTTCAAGTTTTTTGTTTTGTGTGATGTGCTCACTGGTTATGTGCAGGACATGATAATTTACTCCGGATCTACCAGTGACATACAACACTATCAAGGACTTGGGATTTCTGGGTCTGTTGTAATGACACTACTAGCACCTTACCTCAGAAAGGGTCATGTCCTTTATGTGGATAACTGGTACAGTAGTCCCACACTTTTCCAGCACCTCTTGTCTCTTGGCACTGGAGCTTGTGGGACTGTGCGTGCAAACCGGAAAGGGATGCCAACATTCACCTGTAAAAGTATAAAAGGAGTACCACACACTGAAGAATTATTAATCCTGTAAAAAGTCACAGTTTATTTATTTGCATGTATTAATTGTAATTATATATGTAATTTGTTTAGTATAAACATATGTATATAGTTTGTTTTAAAGATGTTGTTACCATAGTGTATTTATTGTTTTGTTTATAATACTATTTTGATTGTTGTTCATTGTAATTATATTTATAATTTGTTTTGTAATTTTATTAGAAAGTGTATATATGTATAATAGTTTAAACAAAAAAAAACATTTAGCTTAAATTGAAGAGATTTAATAAAACATGAATGAAATGTGTACATTTTGCAATTTATTTTTAGCAAATGACATACGTTTGAATTATGCTAAATTTATACAACACATTTCTCACTAGCAAAGCAGAGAAAGGGTACATGGTATTTGACATCATGTAAACATTATATATATATATATATATATATATATATATATATATATATATATATATATATATATATATATATATATATATATATATATATATACATATACACATATACACACACATATATACATATACATATATACATATACATATATATATATACATATATATATATACATATATATATATATATATATATATATATATACACACATATACTTATATATACATATATATATATATATATATATATATATATATATATATATATATATATATATACACACATATACTTATATATACATATATATATATATATATATATATATATATATATATATATATATATATATATATATATATATATATATATACACACATATACTTATATATACATATATATATATATATATATATATATATATATATATACACACATATACTTATATATATATATATATATATATATATATATATATATATATATATATATATATATATATATATATATATATATATATATATATATATATATATATATATAGATGCAAGTTAAGTCTAGGCGTGACCATATAGCTTTTCTCTGCTTTCCTAGTGAAATATAAAACTCAGTAACAATATTAACACTAAAACATAAATAATATATAATTTATTCATGTCACTCCTCCATGAACTGCCACCTTAACGTGGTGGAGGGGTTTGAGTACCCGAATGACCCTAGGAGCTATGTTGTCCGGGGCTATATGCCCCTGGTAGGGTCTCCCAAGGCAAACAGGTCCTAGGTGACGGGTCAGACTAAGAGCAGTTCAACAACCCTTATGATGACAAAAAAAAGGAGGACCGTGACGTCGCCCGGTACGGCGCAGCCGGGGCCCCACCCTGGAGCCAGGCCTGGGGTTGGGGCTCGTATGCGAGCGCCTGGTGGCCGGGCCTTCCCCCATGGGGTCCGGCCGGGCTCAGCCCAAAGGAGCGACGTGGGGACACCTTCCCGTTGGCTCACCACTCACAGGAGGGACCGTAAGGGGCCGGTGCAAAGTGAATCGGGCAGCAGTCGAGGCCGGGGGCCTAGACGACCCGATCCCTGGACACGGAAACTGGCTCTTGGGACATGGAATGTCACCTCGCTGGCGGGGAAAGAGCCTGAGATTGTGCGTGAGGTTGAGAGGTTCCGACTAGAGATAGTCGGAATCACCTCCACGCACGGCTTGGGCTCTGGAACCACACTCCTCGAGAGGGGATGGACTCTTCACCACTCTGGAGTTGCCCATGGTGAGAGGCGGCGGGCTGGTGTGGGTTTGCTTATAGCCCCCCAGCTCTGCCGCCATGTGTTGGAGTTTACCCCAGTGAACGAGAGGGTTGTTTCCCTGCGGCTTCGGCTCGGGGATAGGTCTCTCACTGTTGTGTGTGCCTACGGGCCAAACAGCAGTGCAGAGTACCCAACCTTCTTGGTGTCCCTGGGAGGGGTGCTGGAGAGTGCTCCGACTGGGGACTCCGTCGTTCTACTGGGGGACTTCAACGCCCACGTGGGCAATGACAGTGAAACCTGGAGGGGCGTGATTGGGAGGAACGGCCCCCCTGATCTGAACCCGAGTGGTGTTCAGTTATTGGACTTCTGTGCTAGTTACAGTTTGTCCATAACGAACACCATGTTCAAGCATAAGGGTGTCCATCAGTGCACATGGCACCAGGACACCCTAGGTCGTAGGTCAATGATCGACTTTGTGGTCGTTTCATCTGACCTGCGGCCGTATGTCTTGGACACTCGGGTGAAGAGAGGGGCGGAGCTGTCAACTGATCACCACCTGGTGGTGAGTTGGATCCGATGGCGGGGGAGGAAGCTGGATAGACTCGGTAGACCCAAACGTACTGTGAGGGTCTGCTGGGAACGTTTGGCCGAGTCTCCTGTCAGAGAGATCTTCAACTCCTGCCTCCGGCAGAGCTTCGACCGGATCCCGAGGGAGGCTGGAGATATTGAGTCCGAGTGGACCATGTTCTCCACCTCCATTGTCAAAGCGGCTGCTCGGAGCTGTGGACGCAAGGTCTCCGGTGCCTGTCGAGGCGGCAATCCCCGAACCCGGTGGTGGACACCGGAAGTAAGGGATGCCGTCAAGCTGAAGAAGGAGTCCTATCGGGCCTGGTTGGCCTGTGGGACTCCTGAGGCAGCTGACAGGTACCGGCAGGCTAAACGGACTGCAGCCCGGGTGGTTGTGGAGGCAAAAACTCGGGCCTGGGAGGAGTTCGGTGAGGCCATGGAAAAGGACTATCGGCTGGCCTCGAAGAGATTCTGGCAAACCGTCCGGCGCCTCAGGAGGGGGAAGCAGTGCCCTACCAACGCTGTTTACAGTGGCGATGGGCGGCTGTTGACCTCAACTGGGGATGTTGTCGGACGGTGGAAGGAATACTTCGAGGATCTCCTCAATCCCGCCGTCACGTCTTCCATTGAGGAAGCAGAGGTTGGGGGCTCAGAGGAGGACTCGTCCATCACCCAAGCTGAAGTCACCGAGGTGGTCAAGAAACTCCTCGGTGGCAAGGCACCGGGGGTGGATGAGATCCGCCCTGAGTACCTCAAGTCTCTGGATGTTGTGGGGCTGTCTTGGCTGACACGCCTCTGCAGCATCGCGTGGCGGTCGGGGACAGTGCCTCTGGGATGGCAGACCGGGGTGGTGGTCCCTCTTTTTAAGAAGGGGGACCGGAGGGTGTGTTCCAACTATAGGGGGATCACACTTCTCAGCCTCCCCGGGAAAGTCTATGCCAGGGTACTGGAGAGGAGAATTCGGCCGATAGTGGAACCTCGGATTCAGGAGGAACAGTGTGGTTTTCGTCCTGGTCGTGGAACACTGGACCAGCTCTATACCCTCTACAGGGTGCTGGAGGGTTCATGGGAGTTTGCCCAACCAGTCCACATTTGTTTTGTGGATTTGGAGAAGGCATTCGACCGTGTCCCTCGCGGCGTCCTGTGGAGGGTGCTGGGGGAATATGGGGTCCGGGGTCCTTTGCTGAGGGCTGTCCGGTCCCTGTATGACCGAAGCAGGAGTTTGGTCCGCATTGCCGGCAGTAAGTCAGACTTGTTCCCGGTGCATGTTGGACTCCGGCAGGGCTGCCCTTTGTCGCCGGTTCTGTTCATAATTTTTATGGACAGAATTTCTAGGCGCAGCCAAGGGCCGGAGGGTGTCAGGTTTGGGGACCACACGGTTTCGTCTCTGCTCTTTGCGGATGACGTTGTCGTGTTGGCCCCTTCTAACCAGGACCTCCGGCATGCACTGGGACGGTTTGCAGCCGAGTGTGAAGCGGCTGGGATGGGAATCAGCACCTCCAAATCCGAGGCCATGGTCCTCAGTCGGAAAAGGGTGGCTTGCCCACTTCAGGTTGGTGGAGAGTTCCTGCCCCAAGTGGAGGAGTTCAAGTATCTAGGGGTCTTGTTCACGAGTGAGGGGAGGATGGAACGGGAGATTGACAGACGGATCGGTGCAGCTTCTGCAGTAATGCGGTCGATGTACCGGTCTGTCGTGGTGAAGAAAGAGCTAAGCCGTAAGGCGAAGCTCTCGATTTACCGGTCAATCTACGTTCCTACTCTCACCTATGGTCATGAGCTTTGGGTCATGACCGAAAGGACAAGATCCCGGATACAGGCGGCCGAAATGAGCTTTCTCCGCAGGGTGGCTGGGCGCTCCCTTAGAGATAGGGTGAGAAGCTCAGTCACTCGGGAGGAACTCGGAGTAGAGCCGCTGCTCCTCCACATCGAGAGGGGACAGCTGAGGTGGCTCGGGCATCTGTTCCGGATGCCTCCTGAACGCCTTCCCGGGAAGGTGTTTCGGGCATGTCCAACCGGGAGGAGGCCCCGGGGAAGACCAAGGACACGCTGGAGGGACTATGTCTCCCGGCTGGCCTTGGAACGCCTCGGTGTCCCCCCGGAAGAGCTAGAGGAAGTGTCTAGGGAGAGGGAAGTCTGGGCATCTCTGCTTAGACTGCTGCCCCCGCGACCCGGCCCCGGATAAAGCGGAAGAAGATGGATGGATGGAATTATTCATGTCACGTTTCAAGTCAACTGAACCCTAATACCTTTACCGAATGCACGGAGCATATTTGCAATGTGCAAAACGACAAACATGACATTTGAACGTCCACATTATTGAGTACTGTTCGTTTTACTAGAGATTTTTTTAAACATCTTTATTCATATTTATTGCATGCTTGTAAATAGTTATATGTACTCCAAAATAGGGGAAAAAACTAAAATATACTCACCAATTGTCACGCGGATGTTGTGAGGGAGATGCAAAATGCCGTGTGCAAGCGAAATTCAAAGCAGTGGGAAAAAATAGCAACATAAACATGTAAACCATAGTGTGTACACGCTAACAAATAATGTGAGAGGTTTTGAATGAAAAAAATAAAGCAAAACATTCAGAGTGCTCACCTGCACGCGGTCATCCACCAAGAGCGCCATTGTGACTGCGAAAACTCACACGTGTCAAGGTTGATGTGTTACCATGGAAATTAGAACGCGGGTCATTACATAATAACGGTCGCATTAAAAAACTCACGCCAGGCTGCCAGTCGGAATATTTAGAACTTACGTGCGAAAGGGTTAAGAAAAAAGGTTTTTATTCATAGGAATCTGCCAGGAAAGGACTGACTTTGCACAATATCTTTGCAAGCAGGCTTACTTGAGGAAACACATATTTTCGTAGCCAGCTGTGTGCCAGCATGTCCATGACAAGGGGTGCCTCGGTCAAGGAGTAAAAGAGGGGGCAGTGAGAGGATTCCTGGGTGGCAAACAGGTCTACCTGGGTGTCCCCAAATCAACTTCAGATCAGCTGGACCACCTGGGGATGGAGTCTCCATTCTCACAAGCAGAAATGAGCTGAGTTCTGAGTTCAGAAATGAGTTCTGCTAACTCCAGAGGAGATGGCGTGAGTGCATACTGCCTTGGTGGTTAATGTATGTGTTAATGTGTGATGCAACCATCACAGTGTTGTCCATGTGGATCAACACGTGCTTGAACATAATCAGTGTGTTAGTCACATGAAGGGTGCTGTGGTGCCAGGCAGAGATACTCTTCACAGGGGAGAGCTTGCTCTTCTTCCAGTTAACCAGAAGCCCCAGATAGCTGAGGTGCTTGAGCACATGGTCCCTGTGTTCGCACAATAAATCTCGAGACTAAGCTAGAATGAGTCAGATATCGAGACGAGTTGAAAATGTGAATGCCCACTTCTTTTAGCCATTTAGAACCTGAAAGTAAAATAGGTAATTAAAAAAAAAATCATTGTACAATTCTAATCAAGTGCAAGGTGTATTTTTTTTTCTTCAATGCATCACAGTTGCAATAGATTACAGTTATTAGCCATTACTGTTTGTGGTGAGTTCGTAAACTAAATTTATTTCAGTTTTTTTCTTTTTTTTGTCTAATTGAATTCTGCTTTTTATTTAGAAAAAGAAAAAGAAACAAAAAATGAAACGAACGAACGAAAGGATCTAACACTTCAAAGTTGAAAAATTGACGTTAATACATATATACAAGTCTTTTTTGTGACAAAAAAGCACAGTTTTCACAGTTTTCACTCAGGAGCCTTTTTTTATACACGCTAGAGATCGACTGATTCATCAGTTTTGCCGATTAATTGGCTGATTGGTGGCAAAAATCCATACAGGTGTTTTTTCCAGGTTGCGTCCGTTGCTGGAGTGGCTGAGAAGGGTGCCCTGGCATTATATAGCACGAGAGTGGCCTCTAGAGGTGAAATAACAACTATCACTGACACCTCGTGTTGTTTATATTAACACGTGAGGCCGCGCTGTACAGAGAGCGCTGACACATCAGATACACGTTTTAAACACTGACTGTGAAACGGTATGAATACAGAATACTTAGTACATGTTGCCGAATCATTATAAAGTAATTAATTTGTTGACTAGATGCTGCATTAGAAGGGAAATAACAGCAGTATGTATATACTTTGTCATCGAGACTGAGAGGATTCTAGCAGTTAAAACAATGTAACAACTAGTGATGTGAGAAAGCAAACTCTATCATCATGCAGCCGACAAATCAGATATAACAATCATATAAACAAATCAGAAACGCATTCAATTTCAATGCATATTTTGTTATTTTGATTGAAGATAAACGTCAATTGTCTTAAAAAACAGACTGTTTGGATTTATATGTAATGAAACACTTTACAATAAAATTCCATTTGTAACATTAAGTAAGGTTAATAAATGCTGTAAAGGTATTATTCATTGTTAGTTTTATCTGTTAACCTTAGTTAATTCACTATGAACTAACATGAATGATCAAGGAACAATTGTATTACTCAAATATTAATACATGCTGTAAAATGTATATTGCATAATGCATTTAGTTCATGTAAGCTAGCTAAATAAGCAGCTAAATAAACATACTTGTTAACAAATGGAACTTGCAGTCTGTTACCTATGACATTTACATACATGTTTCTAGTTTATAGCTAAAGAAACATTTATTTATAATATTATTTTAATGTTTAAATCATATTCTGTAGATTTTTTTTCTATTAGAACTTCTCATTTTTAATATATTCATATATCGTAATTTAGCAAATTTTCATGGCATGGTTCAGTACTGTTTTTTATTTATTTATTATTTATTGTAATAAAGTTCAGCACTGTTTTACTTAGAGTGTTATGTTTTTTTTTTATTTGTTTTTTATACAGTATCCATTTAAAAAACTATTGGTCGATTAATCGGTTATCAGCAAGTGCAGCCCAACCTTGTTATCGGTATCGGTAAAATACATTATCGGTCGACCTCTAATACACACACACATACACATGCGTGCAAACATAAGCAACCACATATTTACACATGCACACACCACATGCTAAGATGCATGAACGAGTATTGCTCAGCCACCTTCCAAATCTCATCAAAAATCATCCAAATTGCCTCTTCTGCTGTCCTTCATTTGCCATGTTTTTGTTTCTTTCGTTTAATTTTTTATGCAATCCAAAACACCAACTTTTCTTACGCACTGTGACAAAAAATAGGATGGCGTCTTGGTTCTTTACATTAGTTGTTGACTGGATAGAGGCAGATACTTGTACTAAATAAGATTGAATAACAGACTAATCATAGTTACATTGTATTTAAAGGATTGACATTTCATCTTAAAGTATTTCTAATGATTTTATGATAAGCTGTATTTATAGAGGCATGAACATTAAATACAAATATTAAATATTGAATTAACACAATTTACAATGAGATTCTACATAATCCTTTCAGTAAAATAGTTTGTTAGTTAATTATAGTTAATTATGTTAAACTGAATTATGTTTTATTGAATACATTTACTTATATTTTGTATTTTTATGTACTCCCGATACCTGAGTGCAACACTAGAGATAAAGCATGAAGCATAAAGCAGAGCATGAACCCGCATGAACAGAGGAACAGATCTTTGTGAGTGCTTGAGTCACCACAGTACTCTGACTTACCTAACCAGAGAGTAAGACCAGTTTGTATGTGCGCATATGGGTATTTTGACAGTGAAAATACTAAGAGCCTGAAGCTGAGAGTGAGTGGGTTATGACTGCCAGTAGTATGCCTCCACAGTCAGCTTCAGGTCTAGCCTTGGGCTCGCATGCAGACATCCTGTCCTATATGTCCTAAGATGCATATGTTACACTTTTCAAGAATGAGGCGGTGCTCTTCCTTTCTGCAACACATTTATTTCTGTTTGAAGATATGAAAACGATAGGTTAGATCAGGAGCACTCTCTGTAGCGTGTACACTCACAACTCACTCATAACGTACTGAGCGCTCTTTTACTCTACTAGCATCAGTTCTCTTAACTCAGTATCAAATATAATGTCTCAAAGTGCAAGCATTTATGCATATTCATGACATGGCTAGACACAATATATACACAATCCTTAAAATTACTTTCTCTAAACCCATGAACACTAAACACAATACACCTAAACATATTCAATGCTCACTTTTACACGGTGCAGAGGTAAGTATAGTAAATAAAAATATCACATTACACTGTTAACAAATACCGGCAGGTACTGTACAAACTCGTTCTCACTACATTCTCATTAACATTGAAAATTACAATTCAGTATATATATATACACATTAATCCAGTATTTATAATTATATAAACTTTCCTTATTTCTTTTTATAATTGTATGAATTACTTTAATCAGTTTTATTTATTAAATCACAGTTTTAACCCAATATCAGTTTCTATATTTTAACATTACATTCTCAGCAAATGGATAATGAAATCATTTTAACACTAAGTCTGATTCTTAATCAATAGTCAACCATGAAATGCTCTTTTTACTGTTAATGGCTGACGGAATGACGCTAAATGGAGTTAACACGTGAGCGGGGTGATTATAGGCCTGTTCACACGTGCGTTTTAGCTTCACTACTTTAACATAACACACGCCTATTTCAGGTCCTTAAACATCGATTCAGTACATCACCTGTCACTTGTCTCACATTTTTATATCAATCATGGTATTTTAAACATTTGCTACTCATTTTCACTCATGCTGAAAGTTACGAGCTTTCATTAGGATTGTTAAGACGATCGTCCGCCATTTTAGGTGCAAAAACTCTTAACCACCATAACGTTGAACATCTCAATATAGTTCTAGCACAAACTACAGTTTTATAAGCACATCATACTGTTGTGTATTATTAGAGTTAATTTTCTTCAGCTTACCTGTTTGAAGATATGAAAACGATAGGTTAGATCAGGAGCACTCTCTGTAGCGTGTACACTCACAACTCACTCATAACGTACTGAGCGCTCTTTTACTCTACGCGCGTCAGTGACCAATCCTCAGCCTAGTGTAGTGCTTAGGGTGCCCTCTATTGGTGAAGCTAAGTTTCGCAACTCCTTTCTCAAAATACATCGCAACAGTATTATCATGTCACCGTAGTGCTTCTTATCAGAACTAATAGAACTAACAAGCTCAAAATTTAAAGGGGCAATATTTATATGAAACACTCAGGGCTACACTCTCCTCCACAAAATTAAATGTCTCCTGACATTTCTGTGAACAAGTAAAACATCTCATTAGAACACTTCAGCCATCCAAGGCCTCCAGTAACCTTTAGTCTGTGTTAACTGAGTCTCTGTTACCTTACAGTTTCTTTGTACCAAGGACGGTTGACCCAGTGTATCATAACTCAGTACCACAGGCTGATGTCTCAGTCTCTGGGGTCGCTGTCTTACTGCCTGTTGCTCACTTTGCATCAGGACCAGAGGGTCTGCCTCGGATTCACCATGCTCAGGCCTATCAGGGCTCAAGTCAGGTCTCTGAGATTGTAGTGGCACATCCTCTTCGCTTTGTAGTGGCACATCCTCTTCGCTTTGTAGTGGCACATCCTCTTCGCTTTGTAGTGGCACATCCTCTTCATGATGCTGAGGCTGAAAAGGCTCTGCTAGAGGATTCAGTGAACCCGGTCTTTGCCGTCTCCCTCGGCCAGGTCTGAGATGCCACTGGTAGTTGCCGCTGTATTCGTCGCTGGAGGTGTCACTCTGCTCAGGCTGCTGCTGATGCTGTCGAGGTGGCTTGGTTCTTCCCTTTGGAAAGCTCTGGGAGTCTTTTTGCGGCTGACGAATCTCTGCTGGTGGCTGATCAAGAGGAAGGAAATCGCAGGGCAGCAGAAGATTTCTGTGAACCACTCTGTCTCTTCCTTTACCATTTTCTGGACTGATCTCATAAACGGGACTGCCATCAGCTTTTCTCTCCTTCACCTTGTACACTTGGCCCTCCCAGTAGGACTGGATCTTTCCAGGACCCCCTCTGGGTGTGAGGTTTCTAAGGAGAACTCTGTCGCCTGGGTGGAGGTCTCTCCCCTGCACTTTTCTGTCGTAGAGAACTTTTCCCCGAACCGCTCCCTTGACAGCTGTTTTTGCCGCAATCTTGTATGCCTCTTGCATTCTCGTCTTCCAATGACTCACGTAGTCCTCATAGGTGTCATGGGCCTCATCTTTTTCCAGATTGAACAACAGATCAATGGGCAGGCGAGGAGAACGTCCAAAGGTAAGGTAATAGGGCGCGTAACCCGTTGCCTCATTCTTTGTGCAGTTGTACGCGTGGACAACTTTAGCGAGAGACTCCTTCCAATCCTCCTTCTCCTTGTCCTCCAGGGTGCGCAGCATAGACAACAGGGTACGGTTAAACCTTTCCACCTGCCCGTTACCCTGGGGGTGGTATGGTGTTGTGTGCGAGCCCTGGATGCCAGAGAGTTTCTTCAAGCTGGCCATCAACCTGTTTTCAAACTCTTTACCCATATCGTGATGTAGTCTACTGGGAAACCCGAACTTAAGAGCAAAGTCGTTGAAAATCTTGTCAGCTACAGTCTTGGCCGCTTTGTTCCTTGTCGCGTAGGCCTGCGCGAATCTCGTAAAATGGTCCATGACCACCAATATATACTCATACCCATGCTTACATTTCTCCAAATGCAGAAAGTCTATGGAGACAAGCTGGAATGGATATGTGGTCTGAATGGACACCAGAGGTGCACGGGTCTGCTTACTCGGTTTCTTCTTCTTAAGACATTCGCACACTTTACTGACAAAATGTTCAACGTCCCTACTCATTTGTGGCCAGTAGAACCGTTCTCGAATCAGGTCAAGCGTCCTTTCGACCCCCAAGTGACCCATGTCCTGATGTAGTTCTTTGAAGACCAGCGGATGATAAGCTTTGGGAAGCAGCAGTTGTTCTCGACGGGACGTTCTACGGCGCAGAACACCATCTTGACCCATATGAACCTTTAGCCACTGTTTCAGCAGTATGGCCACTGCAGGGTTCTCTGCTTTCACTTCAGCTCTACTTGGCCTCCTGCTCTGTGACTTGTACCAGAGGACTCTTGACAAGATTTCATCCTCTTCCTGTGCTTTGCGGATATGATCTGCAGTGAGAGGTTGGCTGGTTTCACTGTCCTTCACCAGGCTCAAAGCACTGAGCTGAATCAACCCCACACCACGGCAAGGGTTTCTCTGTTCCGCTATGACCCTCTCCATGGATGCACTTATTACATCTTGACTGGCCTCAGCCGTACAGCAACGCATGTAGTCCTCAATATCCAAGGGCATCCGTGACAACCCATCTGCATCGGAGTTGTTCTTGCCTGGGCGGTACCGGATGGTAAAGTTATAATCAGCCAACTCCGCCACCCATCTGTGTCCTGTTGCGTTGAGTTTTGCGGTGGTGAGAACGTACGTCAGTGGATTGTTATCTGTATATACCACAAACGATGGAGCGTGATAAAGATAATCCCGGAAACGTTCGCAGATGGCCCACTTCAACGCTAAAAACTCTAGCTTTCCAGAGTGCAGATGGTACCTCTTCTCTGATGGACTCAGGGTGCGGGAGCCATAGGCGATCACTCTCATCTTTCCCTGCTGTCGTTGATATAACACCGCACCCAGACCAACTTGGGATGCATCACAATGTAATACAAACGGCTGGGTGAAATCAGGATACCCAAGGACAGGGGGCTTCATGAGTGCATCTATTAGCTGGTTCAGCACTTCCTGGTGAGAGTTGGTCCACTGTACCGGTGTCTGCGATGGTAAGTGACCCTTGTTTTTCTTTCCTGTTTTACGAGGCTTCTTCACGGTCGGGTCTGGAGTGCACTTCTCGGGGTTAGGGACAGTGAGTAAGTCATACAGCGGGTGGGCCACGCGGGAGAAATTGGGGATGAAGGGTCTGTAATAGGAGAGGAACCCAAGGATCTGGCGCACATCACCCACTGTGGCAGGGGTCTTCTCTTTTAACGCCTGCACCGGAGCTATCTCCGCGGGGTCCATTGTGTAACCCTCTCCTGTCACCAACTTGCCAAGAAACCTCACACTCGATTTAAACAGCTCACATTTCTTTGGGGTCAGCTTCACACCATGTGCCTTATAACGTTGAAGAACAAGACGGATATGCTCCACGTGCTCCTTGAAGCTACTACTGTGTACCAGGTTGTCATCCAGGTACGGGAGGCAAATCGTGTCTCTCAGGCCAGTCAAACAGTGCTCCATGCTCCTCTGAAACTCTGCGGGAGCCGAGCTCAGGCCAAAGGGTATTCGCACCCATTCATAGAGCCCCCAGGGTGTGATGAAAGCGGTGAGAGGGCGGCTCTCCTCATCCAGATAACCCTGGTGGTACGCTTTACCCTGGTCTAAGACCGAGAACCACGAGCTTCCACCTAGAGCATCCAACATATCTTGAATCCTCGGTATCGGATGGCGGTCGGGGACTGACTTGCGGTTCAGTTCTCTGAAGTCAACACAGAGACGAAGACTACCGTCCTTCTTGCGGACACACACCACTGGCGACGAATAAGGAGATCGAGAAGGCGTGATCCATCCTCTTCTCAACAAATCCTGCAGGTACTCCTTAACTTCATTGTGAAGAGGCTTTGGAACGGACATGTAGGTCTTTTGTACAGGGCTCGTATCATGGAGAGTGATGTGCATCTTGAGTGATGGTATACAACCCACATCGTCACCGTCGAAGGAAAATGCCTCACATTCCTCCCGCAACATCCTCCTCACCGCCTCCTGCTGTCCCTCTGAGAGATGGCCGAGAGCCACAGGGGGATCCCATGAGGTTGGTCTACTCGCTTGAGTGTTATCTTGCTGTGGTGTGCTACTTACTTCACTGGGCTGTGTCTCTGTGCGGTCCTTCATTTCAGCTGTTGTCTCATTCTCATTCATTTGTATAGGCGCTGTGTATACGGTCTTGACAGGTTCCAGATATCCAATCACACTATGACGATCCAGACAGATGGTGCGATCAGTCGTGTTGGTCATTGAGATGGGTATGTATGGAACTCTCCTTTCTGGAATCTGCACCAGTACATCATTGTAGGTAATACCTTCTGGGGGAGGATTAAGCAAGTCAGGTGAAAAGAACATGTGCTGGCCTTGGGCTCGTGAACTCACATGCGCTCTTATATAGACAGTGGTGATTTGGTTAGCTGGTAAGGGCACTCTTTTTCCACCGGTACGAACTACACCAGTCTCCGAATCTGAATCAGCGTTCTGCATCAATTTGACCACACGATGAGCAGTTTTCACTGTTATCGCAAGGGATTTACTCACTTTGTGGGCCAACTGCTTTCTTTCACTTTTTGTCTTTTCCTCATTTCTGTTAATGATGGCCTCAATGACGTTGTAGCCGATGATGGGGTCACTGGCAACCGCTGGGTCGCTTGACACTAGCATTGGCACTTGTAAATCGTTCATCTTGGCGGGGTCACTGCCTAGTCTGAAACTTACTTCAATCCAGCCGATATATGGAATGGGCGTGTCATTGGCAGCAAAAACTGTTAAGGTCTCATCCCCCAACAACTCGGAGATGGGTTTGACAACGGTGTGGGGGAGGTTATTCAGTCGCCAGGGGTCATTCACTATGCTGGACTGTGCTCCGGTGTCCCACAGGGCTCTAACTGGGCAATTGTCCATGACACAGTCCACTATACATCGACTTCCTACAAGGCTTACTAACTGTGGCTGGTATCGAGGTGGTATATAGTTAACTACACTTACAGCTGATGAGGTGCCAGCTGCTCGCTTTTCAAGGGCTTTTGTAGGCTGAATGACTGGGCTGGGTGGTGGCTGCTCGTTTCGGGACGCTGGTTCTTGGACTACTGCTGGCCCCACCTCAGTAGTCCCTGCCCGTTTCCCGACGAGGTTCTGCATCCGCGAGAGAAGTGGCCTTCCTGCCCACATTTGAAACAGTGCGAACAGCTCTCACCTACTCTCTCCTCTCTGCATTTCTTGCAGCCTTTCAGTCTCTGCTTTGGTTCAGGAGGACGGGGGCTTGCTTCCATTACAGCCAGAAACATTTGCTTCATCTCTTTGCGAAGTTCTTCCATCATCTGATGCGCATTCATGCTGTCAGGCTTAGTCTCGTTTCCCTTTACTGTTGCGATCGCTGCTGTTGAGTTGGACTCCTTAAGTTTAGAGGGGCTCTGGGCAGGTGTGGATTTTACCTGAGAATCTGCTTGAAGCTCCTGCACTCTGGGCGTTTTACCAGCAGTGGATCTTTTCCGTTTTTCTTGTCTCTCACTTTCAACTTTAGCCGCCTCATCCACTTTCTGTATGAGTTCTTCATCTGTTATACTCACATCACTGAGGTAGGGCAGGATTTGGAATTTCACAGAATCACTCAACAGTCCGGTTTCAATCGAGCGGAGGAACTTGCGTTGAATGATGGCTCTGCTGTACTGTTCATCTGTATCCTCATTCGTTGCTTTCCATAACAGCTTCTCTTTCAGCTCAATTGCACGGAATACAAAGTTCAGGGCAGTTTCTTTGGGCTCTTGAGAGATATTAAGCAGCTGGTGGTACAGTTCAGTAGAGCTATCTACCCGATAGTGACCTTTCAGGATGGTGAGGAGTGAACTGAGAGTCAGACCACGCTTGATCTCTAGCATGTCTCTCAAAGGCAGCCCTGGACTGACAGCCCTGATTACAGCTTCGACTACTTCAGTCTGTGTGTGTCCTTTTTCTATCCCCAGCTCAATCTGGCGGACTAAACTGAGATACGATAATTTATCCCTCTGACCACTTTCTCCAATTTGCCCACATATTTTAAACTCTCTTCGCATTGTTACCTCAGGCAATGGGCGAGTTGGCTCTAGTCGGCTCTTGAGTGGCGAATCTGTTTTCTTTACATAAGAGCTTTGTGGTGAAAGGAATTTTTCCAGTCCTTCCTTTGGAGCTGGTTCCTCTGACAGGGACTCTTCAACTGGCCGACTACGTCTTTTACTTTGTTTCTCAACGAATGTTAATACATCAGAACAATACCGCTTAAAGTCTTCACCCTCTGTATTTTCCTCAAGCTCATCCAATGCACATTCAGCCATCTTGATGAGCGCCCTCCGTGTCCTGCTGCGGGACTCTCCACTGTCCAGGCCATCACATTTCAGGTACCTGCAGACATCAATGAGAGAATCTTCCCCTAACTGCCACAGAGCTGCACTCACTTTGTCACGTACATTCTGACTGGCGTCCATTTTGTTCAAGGTTCGACTCGTTGGGAAGGAGGGGGGTTAATGGTGCTGGTCACTCTGTCGCCTCCTCCTGGCTGGCTCGCCAAAATATGTTACACTTTTCAAGAATGAGGCGGTGCTCTTCCTTTCTGCAACACATTTATTTCTGTTTGAAGATATGAAAACGATAGGTTAGATCAGGAGCACTCTCTGTAGCGTGTACACTCACAACTCACTCATAACGTACTGAGCGCTCTTTTACTCTACTAGCATCAGTTCTCTTAACTCAGTATCAAATATAATGTCTCAAAGTGCAAGCATTTATGCATATTCATGACATGGCTAGACACAATATATACACAATCCTTAAAATTACTTTCTCTAAACCCATGAACACTAAACACAATACACCTAAACATATTCAATGCTCACTTTTACACGGTGCAGAGGTAAGTATAGTAAATAAAAATATCACATTACACTGTTAACAAATACCGGCAGGTACTGTACAAACTCGTTCTCACTACATTCTCATTAACATTGAAAATTACAATTCAGTATATATATATACACATTAATCCAGTATTTATAATTATATAAACTTTCCTTATTTCTTTTTATAATTGTATGAATTACTTTAATCAGTTTTATTTATTAAATCACAGTTTTAACCCAATATCAGTTTCTATATTTTAACATTACATTCTCAGCAAATGGATAATGAAATCATTTTAACACTAAGTCTGATTCTTAATCAATAGTCAACCATGAAATGCTCTTTTTACTGTTAATGGCTGACGGAATGACGCTAAATGGAGTTAACACGTGAGCGGGGTGATTATAGGCCTGTTCACACGTGCGTTTTAGCTTCACTACTTTAACATAACACACGCCTATTTCAGGTCCTTAAACATCGATTCAGTACATCACCTGTCACTTGTCTCACATTTTTATATCAATCATGGTATTTTAAACATTTGCTACTCATTTTCACTCATGCTGAAAGTTACGAGCTTTCATTAGGATTGTTAAGACGATCGTCCGCCATTTTAGGTGCAAAAACTCTTAACCACCATAACGTTGAACATCTCAATATAGTTCTAGCACAAACTACAGTTTTATAAGCACATCATACTGTTGTGTATTATTAGAGTTAATTTTCTTCAGCTTACCTGTTTGAAGATATGAAAACGATAGGTTAGATCAGGAGCACTCTCTGTAGCGTGTACACTCACAACTCACTCATAACGTACTGAGCGCTCTTTTACTCTACGCGCGTCAGTGACCAATCCTCAGCCTAGTGTAGTGCTTAGGGTGCCCTCTATTGGTGAAGCTAAGTTTCGCAACTCCTTTCTCAAAATACATCGCAACAGTATTATCATGTCACCGTAGTGCTTCTTATCAGAACTAATAGAACTAACAAGCTCAAAATTTAAAGGGGCAATATTTATATGAAACACTCAGGGCTACACATACACTGGAAAGAACTGGACTGAATGTGTGTGAGAGCGACATAATACAAATAATGATCTTTGACTATTGTGTAAAGCTATTTTTTCTTTTATTATTGATTGAATTTTTAGGCCAACTATCCCTTTAAACCATAAAATAATGAAATGCGTCATTTACATAGGAAAATGTCTGGAATAGCAGAACTTATTCCACATGATAGAAGCATCAAATTAGTGGAGAAAAGAAGCTGCAGCTAATGGCTGGTTGTTATCTTTGAGTGATTGTCCCATTAAAAACTAAGCTGGATTTTGCAAGTCAGACAGATCTATAAGCCACGGCACAAGAGCTCATTTCTGCACTGGAATGAGACCCAGTTTGTATCATGTCAACTTACAAGTTCTTAGACTTTTGTCAGCTGGGAAGTTATGCTGACCATTTTAACTGTAAAAATGTGTCAGAATACACACACTGATGCAAAACAAATGGCCCTGTCACTGCCATATTTACATATACATTTTTATGCATTTGGCAGATGCTTTTATCCAAAGCGACTTACAGTGCCCTTATTACAGGGACAATCCCCCTGGAGCAACATGGAGTAAAGTGCCTTGCTCAATGACACACTGGTGGTGACCGTTGGGATCGAACCAGCAACCTTATGCATATCAGTTCTATGGTTTAACCCACTGGACCACCATCTCACATATAGGTTGTTTGCACGTGACGTCACTGCTGTTCCGCAAAATGCAGATGGAGGGCAGGAAGTGATTTTCTACATAGGAATCATTATATGAATCACTAACATAAACTCAAAATGCCTATGTTTTGCATCGTTTATTGTTGCTCAAATCAAACCGAGAAACCACACAGAGCTTTTATCCTTTACGTAACTTATATAATTTTACTTTAAAAGTTGTCGCCTTTAATGTTGTTTTGCGTCTGCTGATACTGAACTTAATACGGACACAGGCTTACCTTGGTTTTTGACTATTTAAATATTCACATTCTTCTTGGTACCGTTTGCAGTTTAGAAAATATATTTTATTTCATTGCATGTCCATTTGATGTTTTCACTGAAGTTTTGAAGAATTTGGTTCACAATAGGGATGGCGAAAACTAAACATTTTCTTGACCGACCACCGAGCCTCATTAGCCGGTTGAAACCGGTTAACCGATTAGTAAAAAAAATATGCTGCGCTATTTGAAATAACAGCCGCAACTCGCGAGCCGCGCCTGCAATTTCGCAACTCTGTCGCATCTCTGCCTCCCGCTCTCACGCACACACACGCACACACTGTCCAGGCGCCGCCGCCTGCCTTCCACTCACGTCAATTTTTTTAAATCCCCTACAGAGCGAAACATGAGTCCCGCAAACGCGGCGCTGAGGAGCTTGTTTGTAATCGGAGGACAAATGGCTCCTTAGTTTCGAAATGGTTTGGGCACAAGGTGATCGCGTTGAAAATAAAGGCTATTGTCTAGCGTTAGAAGCTCATTTGAAACATTGCCGCGACTCATTTAAGATAATGACAGCTCCGAAGAGACGCCGCTTTAGTTCGAGGTAGTGCTAACAATAATAAAGAAAGATGATGATCAACACCTTATGTGTTACCACTGAAATGTAGATGTAATATATTTAGATGATGTGCTAAGTACTGTATTTAAGCACTGTATCACACAAGTTGCAACTTACATCTGAAGCTGAACAATGAAGCATTTGCAGACGCGTTTCATGCATTATTTATGGTGTGAGCACATTCAAGCGGTTCAGAAAATATTCATCTGTAATATCGGTTATAAATAATAAATACAAATTATAAAGACACATTTTGGCTAAGTTGTTTATTTCCGAGTGTTATGCTGCCTTCACGTGCTCTCTGAATTATTGTAAATAGGAGTTTCCTAGGTAAAAATTGCACGTGAACGCGCTCCACCCCTCGAAATATGAACGAGATGAGTTCATACTTCATAATCACGACTTTAGAAGTGGGAATTGTCAAATTTCCGATAGCACGTGAAGGCAGCATTACTTTCACTTACTTTTGTTATTTCCAAGCTGGTAAACTGAAATATTGCGCATGATTTATGTTTTCCACGCAGGTTGTAAGAGAGGCTATGACAGTTCATAACACAGCAAGCGTTCACCATTCTAATGTGTTTTTAACTGTATAATACAAGTTTTAAAGTCTACCTCCACTATTACTCATTCTCTAATGTAGTGTCTGTGTCCTAAAGTCCGCGAATGCATTGCGTTGGTGACGTCACGTTCCCATTCTCTATAAATAGCCTAATTTAGAGATCACTTTTTTTTTTTTTTTAACCGACAACCGACAACTTTGATCGGTTAACGTTGATACGGTCAACCATCGGTCAAACGGTCATCGGTTAACATCCCTAGTTCACAATGTTGATCTGGTTAGTTACCGTAAAAAACGTGTCATACGCCGCTTCTTCAGCATCATTATATGGTAAATGTGTCCAAATAAAAATGTGTTAAACAAGCTGAAGTCGATCTATTTCTTTGTTGGAAAGATGTAAATGTACTGAAACTTCACGCAGGAGAGTCGGAGATGGTCACATTCAGCGGACAGACACCGACACAGTGTATTTTTAAAAATATATAAGAAATCTCAAACAAAACTTAACTGGGCTCATTAAAATATTTATTTATATATATATATATATATATATATTTATTTCAAAAAATGACAATCAAAGTCACATCTATAGAAGCTTGTGAATAGTTTTGAAGTGGCTGCGTGCAAGTTAAGTGAGAATCATACTCGCAAATGTAATGTCACTTATTAACCCAAACAAAATACAGAACCTTAAAAAGCAAAGTGATTATTTTATTGAGTGATAGGCATTAGGTTTAATCAGACATTACTAGATTTGCTATCGTCTTACCGTCACCTCCTCAACCTGTGTTTTTACACCTAGAAAAGCGGAAAAGTGTATTACATTGTCCAGTTTTCCACCTGAAAGATAGTGTGAGTTCATATGGCAATTCTCGATGCAACATAAATGACCTACAATGGTGACATTTTTCACAATTACGAGTCGACAGAAAATCAAAATAACCTAAACTCACTAGCAGAAAGGCAGCGCGATATAAACAAACCAGACCAGAACAGCGTGACGGCAGCTTCACATTCTCTAACTTAGTTATATCAACCGTCTAGATGGCAGGTAAGTCTTGCAATTCAGTAGAACAATCGCTCCTCTTCATAACATAAGGATCACGTCCAACATATGTTGTGATTTTTCTGTTTATAGCTTTCTAAACCAGCACTTTACAGACTTTCCTCCATCTCGTCCATTCTGTTTTCCACTTCCTGCCCTCCATCTGAATAATATCGCGCGTCATCAGAACCGCGTGATTGCAAACAAGCTATTGGAACACCATTTCTCCATATCTGATTAAAAACATGTGCCTGTTTTGACAGCAAAGGAAATCTTTTTTATCTTTTCACAAAAGCTTTTTTAATCTATCCTAATGTCAAAGGGAAGTGTGAAAAATACTGATGACATATGGTGAAACATATGAATGGCTTCGCAAGAGGTCTGGATTGTACGTGTCTAAAAAGAGTTATAAATGTCCATAAAAAGCTGCCATATGCCGAGACATCTGGGTTGAACTTTGGGTGGAGCTTTTTGTTCAAATCTTCAAATTATATATTTAATAAATATGCATGTCAGGAAATGTTCATTTTATCTGATGGGCTTTTCTAGTTTTGTAAGTTTGTCTCTTTTCATTCAAATTTTTTTCACATGGGAACTACTTTAAAACTAGTTTGTGCAATACAGCATGGCATAGAATATTATTTGTTAAGATAATGGATATTTCCATAAAACATTAAAAAGTAAAAATGCAACTACAAATATATTTGATATACATTATTTGTAAGATGTAAATACTGTACATAATCATGCATATATTTTAGATGTTGTCAATGAGACCAGGCTGGAAAAATCAATAAGGAAAAATATTTGATATTAACAGTATATTTGGCCCATTTGTATGGAGTTTTCTTAGAGTGCACTAGATCAAATGAAATAAGCTGTAAATCTGTCAAGAAGAGAACAAATGTAAGAGGGACATGTTTGAATAAGCTTTGAGTGAATGCTCAGTTTAACACCCCTTCGCCAAGACCTAAACTGATATCACCCAAATCCTGCCCTGTGGCAATTATTTATATTACATTAGATCAGGGAATATCAGTGAGCTTGATGACCTTTGTTTTATGGCATATGGTCTCAGGCTTCAGATCATTTTATAATAGCGATGTTGCTTAAGTGATCTAAGTGACCTTCCCTATGAGTACAAAATGATACAGAGTCAGATTATTCAAGCAGAAAACTGACCTTGGTGTCACCAGATGCTCATATCTTTTATGTGTATCTGTCTGAGTGAGTGAGTGAGTGAGTGTGTGTGTGTGTGTGTGTGTGTGTGTGTGTGTGTGTGTGTGTGTGTGTGTGTGTGTGTGTCCTTATGACAGAAAGTCTCCGGAGTAGATACTGGTCACGGCAGTAATGAAAGGGAGAGCGTGTACTTTAGTTTATCTGAGTTGTTTTACAGACATAAAGTTTACCAGTTTGTCTGGGTCTGTATATATTTGTTTACTGTTAGTTGTAAGGAGTGTTTTTGTGTACTTCGCTGTGTATGCTGATGATAATGCAAGGGGGAGAGAGTGTTTATGTATAAGACTTTAATGCGCACTTGTTGTACTGTGTATTCTTACAGTGATTTTCTTGAGTGAAAACAGATGCTTCGTCTTTTGTGTAATGAAACATAAATTTCATAAAATTCATAAAAATCTATTGCTTGTACTAATAGTGGATAAAAGCAAGATGGCAACATAAGTTAAAACGGAATTAAACTAAACTATACCTGTTCTATCTCCATGCAGCAGATATTCTTTGGCTCTGTAGGCAGTATTGTCCAGCTCCGGTTCGAACTGATCACCATTACGCCTGTTTCACACATACTCCGTTTGCAGTGCATATGCGGTGCATATTTTTTTTCTGTACCCATGTTAACCGGTTAGAGATTTCACACTGCACGCAGATGCGGTCCGGTGTTCTGCCAATTTGTCCTACCTTGTCAGATTTTGCTACCTCACATTAAAACAGTAGGTAGCACAATTCGACAGCAAAAAATGCTACCTATCAGATTGTGCTACCAGCAATATATTCATGGGATTTGAGGCCTTATTAATATCTTTACCTACCCCTACCCTTAAAAATATGTAAATATTTTTTTAAATAAATATTAAATATCACCAGTAAGCCCTGGTAGGACAATCTGATGGGTAGGATGAAATGTCAGGACACTGGCAGTGAGTCCCAGGAGCGGAGCATCTGCAGCAGTGCAGCAATTGTTTCCGCACCGAGTCTATTTTTTGCTGTGCTGGTAAGGTAAGGTAAACAAGGAAACATAATCAGTGATGGGAATAACGGTGTTATAGATAAACGGCGTTACTAACCGAATTAATTTTTTCAGTAACGAGTAATCAAACGAATTACTGTTTCTCCCGTTACAACGCCGTTAGCGTTACCGAGAATAAAATGCGACGTTACTATAATTGAGCTCACTGAAGCGGTTTTCATCCGAACAGGCTCTCTGTCAGTCGGACCTGCAACGTGTGTGTGTGTGTGCGTACAGGCTGGCGAGCGTGCGTGCATGCCATGCCATACATGTTTGGGGGATGGGTGGGGTGGTACACATAACTGATGATGATTGGTGGGTGGGAGACAAGGTTGAGGTTGATAGGTTGAGTTCACGCACACACACGCACGTGCATATATGCAAAGTCACACATGACCAGGAGGAGTCAGAGCGATGGCAAGTCCAATGACTGGAAGTATGTTTGCCACTCCATTATGTGTATCAGACATTGCGTAATAAAGGTGAATTGCACTTATTTAGTCATCAAAGAAACAATTATTGTTGTGCAGAAAAAATAGTTCACTGTTACACACCCCGGGTCATTAGCGACCCTATACAATTTTTTATAAAAAAAAATGGAAAAACAGGCATTATTTTATAAATAATTTGTTTTCTAGTTATATTGTTTATAATGAATTGATTGAGGAATAATACGAATTGTGATGTCTAACTTAAAAAAAATTAATGAGGAGGAGGGTAGTGAATGACGTCCCGGGTCACTAAAGACCTGAGGTATGTGTTTAATAATTAATTAATGTTTATTGATGCGTTTATTGATGTGTTTGAATGTGTACTTAAGTTCATCTGTTTCTGTTTATTGCTGTCAGTTCTTGTCTGTGTGTAATGTTGTAGCCATTCTCTCAGCATTGGATCTACCTTTGGAATTATTAAAAGACTGCCTTTTGCCTTCATCGTGTTTGTGTGTATTCTACAACATAATAGTGTGACAATACAGAGGCTAATCCTAAACAAAAAGAGTCAAAAATCTGTAGTGTCATATGATTACTTTTTGTCTCTAAGTCTTAATGAATTATAAAGGTTGTATGTATATATGTATATATCAAACCAGTGTTCAGTAACAGATATAATAATGCACACTTGTTATCTGACCAAAGTCTAGCCATCATTAGACAGTAATGGTCTCCTTTGTTACCATGGATAATAATTATGAGTTTCATGCATCTATGACTTTTGAGAGGAAACTAAGGGTGTTGACTAGACTATGCTACCATATCAGCTTTGTCTTCTTTTTGTTGAATACAAATATTTTGTTGAATATGTTTTCTCAAAAAATAAATAAATAAATCAAATCAAATAAAAACCCACCTTACATTTGTGAGGGATAAATGTACAGTGTTAATAATAATTGTTCAGTATTGTCCTATATCAAAATTTCACAACATATCTGCCAGATTTTTCCTCATATTTTGCATTTTTCGAATGACCAGTGCCGATAAAACAACAACAACCTACTGAACAGACTGTACACCCATCCTTCTTTAAAACCTACCTGGTTTTCATTTACAAAAAATGTAATGAAAAAACAAAACAAAATTGTCTACACACACACCTACTGCCTCCAATGTCATCGTACAAGAACAAATCCAACAAATACACTTAATTCCTTTGTCTATGGATTTCACTTCAGCTTCAGACTTGACATTCAATGATCAATTACACAATTATAAAGTATAATATTATAATGTCAAATTATATATTTATATAAATGATGTATTTTATTTATACACAAAAAATACTTTATTTTTGTAAAGCTCTGTGGAATTTTTCAGCTGAACGAGAAGTCACTAGCTGTGAGGTGTCAAATGAAAGTGCAAAAGCTGTAATATACAAGCCTATATTAAAGATGATCATTTAAAGTCTTCAATTGTTTGGACTTTCACAAATCTGCATGTGAACTAAACTTAGGTCAATTCTTACAGGGTGTGTGCATCAAACTTCTGTTCAAAGCACAATGACTTATTGACTTATTTATTTTTCTATGGGTGCGTGTACCTTGCTGCTGTGTACAGTAAGTGCCTGTGTGTCTGTGTGAAGGAGGTAAGAAGCGAGGAGGGTGAGAGAGCAAAACAAACGCAAAGGTTTCAACCAATTACTGCAATGTTGTGGATAAGTTTATATTTGTGATGTCATTAGACTGCTGCATGTGTCACAGCACCGACAACCACTCAAATGCATACTTAATTGAAGCATTCAAAAGCTTTCTCAGACCACCCACAAACACAATCAAAGAAACACTGGCTGTATGTGTTCACCATTTTGGCAGGTTTCACGATCACTATGCAGTGGCACTGCACTCAATTAACCCAGCAATTCAAGATATCTCATTGATGTGTGCAGGATAGGAGCATTAATTCTAAATCTGTGAAATTGTCTTAGAAATTTTAATACCAAATATGTATAAAATATGATACATGAGACACATTTTTGAAACCATTTTAAAAGGATAGTTCACCCAAAAATTAAAATTCTGTGATCATTTACTCATCCTCAATTGTACATTTTTGGGTGAAGTATCCCTTTAACATTTAATCACCCCAAGTTAAAAAAATTAGGACATCTGATCACACTGGTAATCACCTAAATGAGTGAAAACCTCTTGAAAGCTGTATAATTTTATAACTGCAGCCAGGGCCATAAATATATGGCTCAAAATATAATGGAGCTGCAGCCCTTCTCCATGCTTCATAGTTCATATAGTTTAATAGTATTGTCATTCTTCTGAGTACACATTTACTGTGCGTTCACACCGCCGCCGGCGAGAGCGTCAAACTTCGCTCTGGCCGCTCTGCCATCGACGCTGTAGAAAGATTCGTGGACGCGCTGCCGCTCTGACGTAGATCGAATGCTTGGTCTTTTTTAAAACTGCATTTAAAGGGGCTGCAAAGCAAACAATCATGTTGATCGGCGTTTGTGGAGACTGACCACAGGTAGGGTATAACTGTATACTATAACCTCATGAGATCATTTAAATGTGAAAGTTTAAAAAAAGCAGATCGATGGAAAGATCTTAACAATTATAGTTACATGTTTGCTAACTAAATAAACCAATTAAAAGCCATTTGTGTGGTGTATAAATAATGTTGCGCGTCTTCTTATCAAACCCGCCGCACCCGCAGTGATCAACCTCTCCTCTATTTTGCTGGGGAACTAATGAGGTCGGAACCAAAGTTTACAGCACTGCGTTCTCTAGAATCCTCTCAAGCAGAGCACTTCTATATTCCCATTGGTTGCCGCCGAACCGCGTCATAGCTCATTACCATAAAGTTGACCTGATTCCAACTCTCATCGACGCCCTAATCGTCCAAGACGCGCCGCGCTGCTCTCGCCGGAGCTCGCCGCCGGGCTCCCATTGAAAATGAATGACTTCCGGCCACTTTGACGCTCTCACCATTTACACAGTACACAGCAACAAAATGCCGTTCCTCACCAGCTTATTGCAGTGCATTAAAAGACATACAAAAATACATTGTCAGAATAAATTAAATCTGATACCAAAGAAAAACAACAATATTCCAGTCATACAGTTTAGAAACCATGCTACAACATGCTATAAAACAAAAATATATACACACTCAAAAATGTACAGCAGCATAAGAAAGTTAATTTAATGTCCTTAATAAAGTGCTTTAATAAGAAAACATATTGACAGATGACTAGCTGTCAACGTGCTGTAACAATGGTAGGGAGGTGCGAAGGAATTGAATTTTAAAGGAACACTCCACTATTTTTAAAAATAAGCTAATTTTCCAACTTCACTAAAGTTAAACAGTTGAGTTTTACCGTTTTCAAATCTATTCAGCCGATCTCCGGGTCTGGCGGTAGCACTTTTAGCATAGCTTCGCATAGCTTAGCACAGATCATTGAATTTAATTAGACCATTAGCATCTCGATCAAAAAATGACCAAAGAGTTTCGATATTTGTCCTATTTAAAACTTGACTCTTCTGTAGTTACATCACGTACTAAAACAGATGGAAAATTAAAAGTTGCGATTTTCTAGGCTGATGTGGCTAGGAACTATACTCTCTTTTCTGCGTAATAATCAAGGAACTTTGCTGCGGTACCATGGGTGCAGCAGGCACAATGATATTACGTTGGTAAAGCTCAACTGTTTAACTCTAGGGGAGATGGAAAAGGAGCATATTTTCAAAAATAGTGGAGTGTTCATTTAACGTATGTGTACAAATGTGTATGTGGATGTATGTAAGATGGGGGAAGGGCACATTCTGTTCACCATCCTGATTATGGAAGGAAAAAGCTATTCAGCATCCTGCTTGATCTGCAGCAGATATTTCTGTACCTTTTCCCGGATAGCAAAAGGGAGAACATGCCATGTGAAGGATGGAAAGAGTATTTTATGATGTAAGTGGCTCTGAGAATGCAGCGATGTTTGTAAATATCCGTCAGGGGAGGGAGAGAGGCACTAATGATTTTCCTGGCTGTCTTCACTATCCTATCGAGCTGCTGTTGAACCTTTTGACAGCTTTGTGTTTCCCCACAGAATCAGAGCTTGAGTTGATTATTAGGCTGTTAAAATGAGCACTTCTAAAGAAGAACTAGTAACTGAATTTACGAAAGTTTGCAAGTTTCATGGTATCAAACCTTTAATAGATATTCTGCTTATTTCTCTGCAGAGTTATGTTCATGAAAAGGTTTGTACTTGTTACATTTAAATGAGTGAAAACTGTCACCTTCAAGTTTTAATTTGTCTGTAATTCATTAATTAAAGTATTTTTGTAGGCCACCCAGAAGTTAGCATTACCCTGGTTCCCTTGACAAAAAACAAATATAATTGTTCCATTGGCTTTTGGATTATTGCAGAAAATAAGCTGTGACCAACAACTGTTTATGTTTTTTTTTTACATGTTTTGTTCATGATGATATTCCTCATAATGAAGAAAACATCTCGGGTTACGACTGTAACTCTTCTTCCCCGAGAAGGAAACGAGACACTGCGGCGTTGTGACGACACTCGCCCTCAGCGAAGCGTGTCTGAAGCATTAATGAAATCTATTCCAATCCTGACTGGTGCTGCATCATGACTAGGGATGTTAACCGATGACCGTTTGACCGATGGTTGACCGTATCAACGTTAACCGATCAAAGTTGTCGGTTGTCGGTTAAAAAAAAAAAAAGTGATCTCTAAATTAGGCTATTTATAGAGAATGGGAACGTGACGTCACCAACGCAATGCATTCGCGGACTTTAGGACACAGACACTACATTAGAGAATGAGTAATAGTGGAGGTAGACTTTAAAACTTGTATCATACAGTTAAAAACACATTAGAATGGTGAACGCTTGCTGTGTTATGAACTGTCATAGCCTCTCAACCTGCGTGGAAAACATATCTCAAATCATGCGCAATATTTCAGTTTACCAGCTTGGAAATAACAAAAGTAAGTGAAAGTAATGCTGCCTTCACGTGCTATCGGAAATTTGACAATTCCCACTTCTAAAGTCGTGATTATGAAGTATGAACTCATCTCGTTCATATTTCGAGGGGTGGAGCGCGTTCACGTGCAATTTTTACCTAGGAAACTCCTATTTACAATTCAGAGAGCACGTGAAGGCAGCATAACACTCGGAAATAAACAACTTAGCCAAAATGTGTCTTTATAATTTGTATTTATTATTTATAACCGATATTACAGATGAATATTTTCTGAACCGCTTGAATGTGCTCACACCATAAATAATGCATGAAACGCGTCAGCAAATGCTTCATTGTTCAGCTTCAGATGTAAGTTGCAACTTGTGTGATACAGTGCTTAAATACAGTAGTAGCACATCATCTAAATATATTACATCTACATTTCAGTGGTAACACATAAGGTGTTGATCATCATCTTTCTTTATTATTGTTAGCACTACCTCGAACTAAAGCGGCGTCTCTTCGGAGCTGTCATTATCTTAAATGAGTCGCGGCAATGTTTCAAATGAGCTTCTAACGCTAGACAATAGTCTTTATTTTCAACGCGATCACCTTGTGCCCAAACCATTTCGAAACTAAGGAGCCATTTGTCCTCCGATTACAAACAAGCTCCTCAGCGCCGCGTTTGCGGGACTCATGTTTCGCGCTGTAGGGGATTTTAAAAAATTGACGTGAGTGGAAGGCAGGCGGCGGCGCCTGGACAGTGTGTGTGTGTGTGAGTGTGTGTGTGTGTGTGTGTGTGAGAGAGCGGGAGGCAGAGAGATGCGACAGAGTTGCGAAATTGCAGGCGCAGCTCGCGAGTTGCGGCTGTTATTTCAAATAGCGCAGCATATTTTTTTAACTAATCGGTTAACCGGTTTCAACCGGCTAATGAGGCTCGGTGGTCGGTCAAGAAAATGTTTAGTTTTCGCCATCCCTAATCATGACATAGTAGATGACGGCATACCCAGAATCTATAAATGGACGCTGGCACACACACACATTAGCTTTTGCAATATAGAAAGCGCTATGCCCTTGATAGGTGTGGCGGCGAGATGCAGTGTCTCGTTCCCTTCTCGGGGAACTAGGGTTACAGTCGTAACCCGAGACGTTCCCCTTCCCCTTCGCCAGGCGTCACAGGGAGTTGCAGACTGTGAAGTCTCCCCTCTTCCGCCGTCACGTGAGGTGGAGGATGGAAGGCCTGAAGAACCACTGACCATGCCACATTAGATGACACCCTGGGAACATAGCCCGGTCTTGGATGTAAAATGGCCTTAACTCTGGCGGGGGCAAACTCCAGGCAAGTTGGCGTAATCGCCAAGGCCTAGAGATCCCCCACTCTCCACAGAGAGGTGATAGCAAGGAGAAAGGCCACCTTAAGGGTCAGGTTCTTTGCCTCAGCTGACTCCAGTGGCTTGAAGGGGACCTCAGCCAGCCCTTCAAGTACCACCGCCAGGTCCCAGATTGGTACTCCAGAACGAGTCGCAGGCCTCATCCTCCAAGCCCCACGGAGGAAACGTACAACCAGATGGTGCTTCCCCAGAAGCCCATCACCTACAGGCGAGTGGAAAGCCCCAATGGCGGCCACATACACCTTAAGTGTGGATGGGGTAAGACCAGCGGAGAAGCGATCTTGGAGGAACTCCAGCACTGAAGCCACTGGGCAGTTAACTGGGTCCACCTCATGCTCTCCACACCAAGTGCAAAACACATTCCACTTCACGCTGTACAGTCTCCTGGTGGAAGGAGCCCTGGAGCTGAGTATAGTCTCGGAAACACCTGCTGACAGACCAGCCTCTAGGTACCGAGCCCCCTCAGGGGCTAGACCCTGAGGTTCCACAGCTCTGGATGGGGTTGGAATATTGTGCCCCCTGCCTGAGACAGCAGATCCGTCCTCAGAGAGAGCTGTCACAGGAGGCCGTCTAGCAGAGCTACAATGCGAGAACCATACCCAGGTCGGCCAGCAGGGTGCTACTAGAAGTAGGCTGATCCCTTCTCTGCGAACCCGCTCCAAGACTCCCAGGAGCATAGCGATCAGGGGAAATGCATACAGACACAGCCTCGGCCACATCTGCATCTTGACGTCCAACCCCAGCGGGGCTTGAAGTCCAACCCCAGCGCCTGATAAAAAAAACACAGTGGACGTCTCTCGAGAAGCGAAAAGATCCACTTTCACTGGGTCAATCTCACGCACATGGCCTCCACCGACTCTGGGTGGAGTCACCACTCCCCGGGCCTCAGCCCCTGCCTCTACAGGACGTCTGCTCCCTGGTTTTGGTCCCTGGTGACGTACATCGCTCTGAGAGACGACAGTTTCCCCTGGGGAAGGGTGCGGTGAGCCAATCTGCATAGAGGGCGTGACCTCAGACCTCCCTGATGATTCAGATACAAAACTACAGACGTATTGTCTGTTCGTATCAGGACATGGTTGCCGTTGCGGTCCGGGAAAAAGCTCCTCAGAGCTCTGTAGACCGGCAGCATTTCCAGGCAGTTGATGTGCCAGGAGGAATGCCGGGTCTCCCACAGAACTCTCGCAAAAGAGACCATCCATGACCGCGCCCCAACCAGTGAGGGAGACGTCTTTTGAAAGACTTCCGGCAACCTGACGCTCCTAACACTGTCCCCTGGGGCAGAAACCAAGGTTTCTTCCGTATGACAAGGGAACGAAATGTTTATCTTAAACATACAGAACGGATTTCCCCTCAAGGAACGCCCCTTGGTTCCCAACCACCACTGTGGGGGTCTCATGCGCAGCAGGCCAAGATATATTCTGTTGGACGTAGCTGCAAAGAGCCCCAGCAGTCTTAAAACTGCTACACAGTGATGCTGCGGTCTAGCTTCATTTTAGAGACCACTGCCCATATGGACTCGATACATAGAGGAGACAATTGTGCCCACAACGTAGATAATCCCATCCGACTCCCAGGAACACGGTTCTCTGAGAAGGCGTCAACACGCTACTGCAAGTAGTGTCTCAACCCCAAGCACTGAGAGCTGCCAAGGATGACATCTCAATGCCGAACTGCTGCTACTCGCGACTGGGCCCAGAGACTCAGTTGGAGCCAGAGCTGCATCCATCCACCTGGGAACGTGCAAGGGGAAAGAGTCAGACTGTATGGAAGAACCCGATATTGGTACGCTTCGCCCCCGAAAGCGAACCTCAGGAACTTCCAGTGACACAGAAGGATGGATACATGGAAGTATGTGTCCTCTTTAGATCCATCGTGAAAGACCCGTCCTCAGACTGGATCTGAATCACAATGGAGGAATTGTAAGCATCTTGAATCTGAATCTCCTCAGATAACTATCCAAGTACCTCAGATCTAAAGTTGGACGCAATTCGCCATCCTTCTTAGGAACTATGAAGTACCGGCTGTAGAACGGCTGTGGCCTCCTTACCAACAGGGAGTGAACTTCCTGTTCCATTACCCAAACCTGCCCAGGGACCACTACCGTCCAGACCCCCCCATTGAACATTGCGACACTGCGATTAGCAATTGGAGTTTGATGTGAAAACTGATGTGAAAACTGATGTGTCTCGCAGGCCACAAGACGGCGAGAACAACATCAACTTCCTGAGGGCTCAGAGGAGGAGCAAGTGAAACACGCTTTGGATGACAGGCTGATTTAAAATATCTAACTTATCAAAGTCAGATAATATGCCATTTAATTCCTCAGAATTAAATGCCACCATAATCACCCAACCCGTGCAACCTGGTCTGAATGATAGGCTGAATAAAAATATCGAACTCCTCAAAGTCAGATAATATTTAATTTTAATTCTTCAGAATTAAATGCAGCCATAATCACCAGACGTGATTATGAGTTTTAATAAGTATTTATACGGTCTCGTAATCCACACGTTGCCTCAGCAACGCGAGATTCGAGCCGTTATCATACAATTATCTTTCATCCATCGAGAAGAAAGACAACAGGCACGAGGCTGAAAACACCCGAAAGGTGCATGACTGTACAGGTCGAGATATTTCTAAATGAAAACAGCCAGCACTCTCTGGAGCTGCTTGCATGCCTCACACCCAACAGTATCACATGCACACCAATCGCGTGTGTCACTTTAATTGCAGACCCGTAACCTACTTGAGATTGAGTCTTGCATTATGAAGGGGCGAGCTCTCGTTATAACTTAAATTTCCTTGATACTGAGCATGTCTAATTCCTCAGAATCAGACAGCTCGCGCATTGGGTCCTCAGCCCCGGGGGAAGAACAATGGAACTGTCAAAAGAGGAAGGAGAAGATGCCTCAGCCCTCTCAGGTTCCCCTGACAGACCCATCTGCGAGCCCCATGATCTGAGCGGCCGTGCTACCTCAACAGACACGGGACCAGCCACAGAGCTCGACGAGCCTGGCCGGCCTCATATTGAACACGGCTAGCCTGTGAGCGCAACACCCTGAGTGGTAGCTTCTCGCACTCACTACAGGAGAGCCGCCCTAGTGCGCTGCACGCCAAGGCACTGCACATACAGCTGGTGTGTGTCCGTGCCCGAGAGATAGCGTGGACACGGGTGCACACATCTTTTAAATTCTTGTATAAAATAATGCTTGTGCAACGTATATTTATTTTGGACAGACAAAACCAAATAGACAAAAAATTTCACATAGAGCACTTCAGCTGTAGAGCAAAAAGCTGATGTGTGTGTGTGCCAGCGTCCCTTTGTAGCTTCCGGGTATGCCGTCATCTACTACATCATGACGCAGCACCAATCAGGATTGGAATAGATTTAATTCATTCTTCAGACACGCTACGCTGAGGGCGTTCCCCAGAGTGTTGTCACGATGGCGGCGCAGTGCAAGTTCCCTCGAAGGGAAACATGTAAATTTGAAGCCTGAATACAATCGGCAGAAGTAAAGCAGGGTTCCTTAAATCTGAAAAACACTTTCCTGCAGAGTTCAGACCCTGATCAAACTATCTATCTGCAATTTTCTAGTAACTCTGAAGACCTTGATTGCTTGTTCAGGTGTGTTTGATTAGGTTTGGAACTAAACTCTGCAGGGCAGTGGCACTGCAGGACCGTATTTGAGGAACCCTGTCATAAAGGAACTACACCAGGGTTTCTCAAATCTTACCTTGGAGGGCCACTGACTGTTTCTCAATATGCGTTCTTTTCTGTACTTGTGCCCCTTTTATTGAGGATGCATCGAGACTTGAGATAGAGACAGATGAGAAAACCCACGTAATTTAATAATACCACCATTAATGTGTCACAAATTTTAGTTTTAAGACTTTTTCAGTTGAGAATGTACTCAAATCTGTGGTTTATTTATAAAGAGATCACCTATTTCAACATTTTATCTGGCGTTTTCAGTGTTGTGAGATCCAGGCGATCACCGGGCGCTCAATGGTCATTAACCCCGCCGAGAGTAGCCTTTCCTTGGCTAGTCCATCTGTCTCTGTAGTGGTTAAATATGAGATATAATTTGTCCTGTGTAGATCTAACAGGCGATCTTTGGTCACATGCATCTATTATTTGTGAGAAACGGCCACTGTCCTGAAGAGTTTAGCTCCAACCCTGATCAAACATACCTGAGCAAGCTAATCAAGGTCTTCAGGATCACTAGAAAATCACAGGTAGGTTAGTTTTATCAGGGTTTGAGCTAAACTCTCAAGTGGTCCTCCAGGTCTGGATTTGAGGAATCCTGAACTACACCATGGTTGCATGACTTCAATGTCACCATAACACTTCCAACTACTCTTACAGGGCTTTATAAAATAAAAATAAAACATTTTCTGAGTTAAAATGGTTTGCAAGAGAGTGAATGTAAACACAATGAGGCTGTGAAAGCAAACACGTGAGATGAGTCTACCTGTTCGGCGTGATGTTTAATGTTCCCCACAACCTCTGTATTCCTGTTTAGTCACTTGAAAGGCAACCTTTTTCAGGACAAGTAAAAGCTTAAAAATATGAGTGTAAAATAAATAAAATAAAAACGCTATGACTTCTGGACAATGGAACCGAGAGTGCTAAAGTGCTCATTTGTTTCCGGGGTTTTGGCCTCCAAAAATATGCCATCCCTGCAGCATTTTTACCACTTTTCTCAGAGAATGCTGAGCTACATATGAATGAGTTATTTTAGATAATGAGTTTCACACTCACTAATAATATAATGAGAACATGGTGTCATTTATTCTCTGTGTCCGGTTCCATGGACTTTTATTTCCAACCAAAATTTTAATGGTATGGATTACCTAACAGAAATGAACTAGGCAGAGTCTTCAGCCATCATGGCCGCTACTCCAGAGTCTTCAGCCATCATTCCTGCCACCAAATCCATCTCGGGGCAGACTGGATTAGTATCCAGCGTGACAGATCCACCATTTATGTTGTGCGAGCAGCAAGCATGCCAAGGCCTGTGCTCTCAAGCCCTCCGGCTGCTACGCTCTCAAGCCCGCCAACCTCAGTACTGTCTGTCACGGAGGTTGATCCATTGTCCACAGTGCTCTCTGGGATGGCAACAGCTATTTTATGTGTTTGGGCTGCACACACCTTACCTGATTCCCCCGAGGCGGCAACATCCGCATTCTAACAAACGGAGGCTGTTTCTGAACTCTCTGTGTCCCCTGACAGCTCCACTATGGAACACCGCACAGAACTCCATGCCTGCCCTGTTATGGCCACAGAGGCCATTACAGATTTCCCAGCATATTTTGTCTCAGCCAGAGAACCTGTGACTTTTATTTTGATGGCCAATGGATGATGCTGAGAACGCCAGAGCCTGAGCACACAGCTCTCACATTCTCCGTCTTCATTATTTTACAATCTTTTTGACAGTCCTGTCTAATACGTTATTAGATATAACCAGTAGGTGGGTAGTAACAAATTACATTTACTTCGTTACATTTACTTGAGTAAATTTTTTTGGGTAACTTGTACTTTTAGAGTATATTTAAAGATGGGTACTTTTACTCTTACTCAAGTAAATTTCTTGTGAAAAAACTGTACTTTTACTTTGTTACATTCGGTGGCGTTCCTCCGCTACTGTCAAATGGTAATAATTATATATTTTAAAAATAAGTTAATATGACTTGTTCGCAAGTCTCGCGAAACGTTGGAGAGGCTGCTTCGCGAGAGGTGGCTACGCATCACCCGCTTATATAGCGTGCGTATAGTCGGAAGATGATGGCCGAAGAAGTGGAAGATGTGTGTGAGTTGTGGGAGGCAGATCACCCGTGGCCTCAAGTTCAGTCTATGATTTAACTCCAAGATGTCAAAAAGAATAGTTTCATAATGCGATGCATGCTGTGTGCACCAAGACAACCTGACATCTCAGCATACAAGAATTACACCCTGAAAAAAACATGTAGTGGTAAGTGTCACAATGATGCCGATATTTGAACACTATTAATGGTCATTTGGTAACTATGGGCACTTTTCCCTTATTGTTATACTATTTCACACACTGTCCGAGTGTTTTTCTCATATGCGCTCTTGTGCAAGCAATGACAAATCATTTGAATCCTCCAAACAACACACGTCCACGAGCAAACGTTCACATCTGCACATTTACATATCCTTTTCTTCAAAAAACGAAACAAAATGTAATAGCCTAATGTGACATCTTGCATTTATACACAAATCCAGACAAACGCCTGTCTGTAGTTTAAAAAATACATACAAATAAAAACAGGATTGTATTTTATTCCTACCTAAAGAATGCATATACTTATAAAATATAAGAAAAAAATATGTTTTAAAAACAGCTCTGGTTAGCCCAGCACACAATTAATTTACACTGTAAATTTGGAGAGGTGGGTAACACTTTACAATAAGGTTCATTAGCTAACATTAGTTAACTTCATTAGTTAGCATGAACTAATAATGAACTGCACTTATAAATCATTTATTTATCTTTGTTAATGTTAATTTCAACATTTACTAATGCATTATTAAAATCTTGTTTACATTAGTTAATACACTGTGAACTAACATGAATAAACCATGAACAGCTGTATTTTTATGAAATAACGTTAACAAAGATTAACTAATGCTGAACAGAGGTGTTGTTCATGGTTAGCTCATGTTAACTAATGCATTTACTAATGTTAAAGGCACAATATGTAATGTTTCAGCATTAAAAATATAAAAAATCACTATATCTATGTTATATATTTTTTAAAGTTGTGTGTTTACATTATCCCGACAGTTCCAATTAACTTCTAAATCCAGAGAAATTAATATTTTAATTCGAAGACACGGACCGTGTTTTTATTTCCGTTATGTCGCCCGTCTATCACGTCATATCCACGTTTGCGTCTTCCTTCGGAACTCGGCGGAACCGCCAAACTCAAAGAGGAACCATGACAGTATAAGGGGAACACCCGTATAAAAAGTCTGTATGATAATGGATCATGACTACTCTTTGCCTGTACGTTCTGCCAGCTCAACAAAGCGCAAACGTACGGGTGAAAAAAATGACCCGAGAAGATTTTGGGACAGTAGAAGAAGCAAGAGACGTGTAAACCTTGGAGAAGCCTATGAAAGATGGCGAAATCTTCGTGACAAGCTCGGACTGCAGAGAGATGCTGATCTCGCTTGCGTTTTAATAAACAGGTAAGTTAAGTAACCATTCAGCTAACATAATATTCATATAATCATAGCATGCTGTATGTTTGCATATTGCATAGCGATCTTGACCACATTGAGACGCGTTTTGCTTAATACGTATACATTTTGTATTGTATCGGCGTTTCAAACAGGCGGATCCTGTGTTTTCGGAGACTGAAACAGCTATTTTTTAAAAACTGATTCAAAAGTATATTTCTATCCGTATATTTGGTGACACGATGATGTCATGTGTAAAACGTTACCATCCTGTACGTTAGGTTTTCAATCCAAACACACACAATGACACCTGATTCGGCTTATGAAACCTATAATTATTACAATTACATGTGATGAAACATGTTTTGTAGCGAAAAGAGTCTGGACAACATCTCTCCAGGACGAGGGTAGTAGATGCCTGATCTAAACGTTAGTAGCAGCAACTCAAGTTGATAGACAGAATGTTCGACAAGCGCGGATGCCATGTCAACATACCTATAATTTGAGTCACTTAAATTATGATACGCGGTTAATATGTCAACATACCTATAAGTCACTCAACTTATAGGTATGTTGACATAGCGACCGCCCGCACAACATTCTGTCTCACACATTAGCTAACGTTACTGATAAGTTACTGATGAGCTAACGGTAGCTCGCTGCTATTTCATTAGATTGATTACATAAAGTGAAAAGCCATAACTAAACGTAACAACAATAGAGATGTAATATAACAATATATTACCTTGTCAGTGAACATGTTTTCTGCTGGAGATGCCAGATTCGCTGGTTGACAGTGACAATGACAACAACTCCCATGAGCCCACGCACTTTCCCGACGTCATCAAAGTACGTCTGTTGTTATTATTTTGAACGAGTGACCCCTAGTGGCCAAAAAATACATACTGCACGTTTAACTAATGCAACCTTATTGTAAAGTGTTACCGAGAGGTGTGTAAAAGCTCTCCAAGTAGTCTTAAATTCAGGGTTTTCGCTTCTGATCAATCAGATCAAAAGGAACTAGTAACTAACTACTTGAGTAGTTTTTTCATCAAATACTTTCTTACTCTTACTCAAGTAACTATTACTATTGTTACTTTTACTTTTACTTGAGTAAATATTTCTGTAAGTACTTATACTTTTACTTGAGTACAGATTTTGGCTACTCTACCCACCTCTGGATATAACTGTTATACAAAGAAAGTAGACAGTATATGAAAAAGTATTAGCGTTTGCCGTGTGGTTGATGTCCATTGTCGCAAGCTGAGCAGAAATTGGAGTTGCATTGGATTTTCTCTTTAGCATATAGGTTGAGAGGTCCATCTATCACTGTTTTCCATGTTCGTACAGTTAGTTTCTGGAGTAGATATATAGGCTATAATCTGTGTGTAGATGGCTTTTAAAAAATAAAAAAAGGCCAATCAGCATATACTTACGTCACTGGTAGTTCCTATTGTGCTGGTTTAGACCCTACGCTGGAGCTAAATTAGTTCCCCCAAAAGGTGTTCCTAGAACAAAAATTTTTCCTAGTTCTTGTGGCAACCTTACACATGGTTGATTACAACACATAATAATCTCAAAACCACATATTTGATAAGCATAATAATGCACATAAATAATTTCTATTTGTGACCCTGGACCACAAACCCAGTCATAAGTCGCAGAATTATATTTGTAGCAATAGCCAACAATGATTGTATTGGTCAAAATTATAATTTTTTCTTGTATGCCAAAAATCATTAGGATATTAAGTAAAGATCATGTTCCATGAATATATTTAGTAAATTTACAACCGTAAATATATAAAAAACATATTATTATTAGTAATATCCCTTGCTAAGGACTTCATTTGGACAACTTTAAAGGTGATTTTCTCAATATTTAGATTTTTTTTTGCACCCTCAGATTCCAGATTTTCAAAAAGTTGTATACCAAATATTGTCCTATCCTAACAAACCATCAATGAAAAGTTTATTTATTCAGCTTTCATATGATGTATACATCCTAAAGGGGTGATGAATTGAGAAATCAACTTTCCCTTGAGCCTTTGATATACACTCACCTAAAGGATTATTAGGAACACCATACTAATACTGTGTTTGACACCCTTTCGCCTTCAGAACTGCCTTAATTCTGCGTGGCATTGATTCAACAAGGTACTGAAAGCATTCTTTAGAAATGTTGGCCCATATTGATAGGATAGCATCTTGCAGTTGATGGAGATTTGTGGGATGTACATCCAGGGCACGAAGCTCCCGTTCCACCACATCCCAAAGATGCTCTATTGGGTTGAGATCTGGTGAATGTGGGGGCCATTTTAGTACAGTGAACTCATTGTCATGTTCAAGAAACCAATTTGAAATGATTTGAGCTTTGTGACATGGTGCATTATCCAGCTTGAAGTAGCCATCAGAGGATGGGTACATGGTGGTCATAAAGGGATGGACATGGTCAGAAACAATGCTCATGTAGGCCGTGGCATTTAAACGATGCCCAATTGGCACTAAGGGGCCTAAAGTGTGCCAAGAAAACATCCCCCACACCATTACACCACCACCACCAGCCTGCACAGTGGTAACAAGGCATGATGGATCCATGTGTGTGTGTGTGTGTGTGTGTGTGTACGGGTCGCGGTTATATTCACTGATCGGGCAGGCCAATACAAAAATAACATTCCAATCAATCGCGGGTGGATGAGAGATGAATCATTGTGTTTGTTTGATAACGATATTTTTCGAGTCCTGTGAGCGTTTCCCTAGACGCTTTCAAAACAATCCACACATGTACTGAGGGGAACTGAAGCTCATTAAATATGCAAATCTTATCCAATCCTAGCCGTGGGCATTTACTTCCAAGTCTTCAGTGCGGCACGCCCATCAAAACCGAACGTTTTTCAGAGAGCCTCAAAACCATGGCAGAAAATAGCCTATTACTTATTAATTATGATGTTTTTGAATGTAAAAAACACTGCATCATAAGTTGACCTCAGACAACAGTATAACAATTTTTAAAAAGCCAGTTCATGACACCTTTCATTTAAACAAAAAATAAATCCTTATGACTGGTTTTGTGGTCCAGGGTCACATTAACGGTGTGAGCTGTACCCTGGTATCCTGGCAAAGAGCATTTCTGCATCAGTACACTCCTGATTTGCATTCTACCTGAACAACAAGTCAGCTGGAAAGGTCTACCTTGTATCCATTGGTGCCTCAGGGGAATGTGGTCTTGGCCATGGCCACTACACGGTCCACAACAAATCACTTGGTTCCTCTGTCATTATTTCATCATATTTCATTTCTGCCAGCAACAGCCCGTTCTGCACCTTATACTTCTCTGAGAACATCTCAGCCCAGACTTCAACATAGATATCTACTCGTCACCTCAAGCTAAGCCTTAACGAGACTGAGCTGCCCTTCACAGCTGTCACAACCTCCATCTAGGTTGAAGGTCACACAGACACTGCTTCCTAATGCTAAAAGAGTTCAACACAATCGCACTACCTCCTTACAGCTCTTCCTGCATCTTCCACACAATCCAGGCTGTCAATAACATGAACACCAAGCAATGACAGGTAAGAAGTTGATTGATTTATCCCTTGCATTCTTCCTATAGTTATATGTTTATTGATTGCTAAGGAGAAATGCAGGACACAAAAGTACCAGCAGTCTAAACAGACACAATGAGAAACATAAAAGATGTTCAGGAGCACATCAATAGCTATTACGCACAATTGATGATCATTTTAAGAAAGAAAGTTGAATGTGCTTCTACTTTTAAAGGCACTAAGGAAATGGTTTAAATGTATCAATTTTCAATCTAGATTTTATCAGCTACATGATTCCACTGTAATACTATTTAAACTGAATGACACATGTGCATAGTATCTAGATGAAGCACATTTGAATCTGATTTCTACACTTTCAATTTACTACATGAAAAGTCTAATGTGAGTATATGCTTACAAAAGGACTTTTCTGCACATCCAAAAAGCAATGTGGTGGGTGTTACATAAATGTGTTTCTGTCGTATTGTTTGCTTTGGTCACATGTTCCTTTGTCTATGTTTGCCACCACTTTCTCTGTTTCCTTGGTTACCCTTGTTAGTCAAGTTCTGTTCAGCTGTGTTATGTTATCCTCATCTGTATCACCTGTGCCCCTCGTTAGTCAGTCATCAATGTTTGTATTTAGTTCCCTCTTGTTCACTCTTGCTTTGTCCGGTCTATGTTATGTGTGTGCTGTTCTGTCTGATGTTGAGTCTGAATAAATGTATCTTTGTGGAAATCCCAACTCTCCTCTTCACTGCTGCACCGTACAGCCGTAACAGAAGACTGGACCAATACAGCAAAAGGACTTCTCTTTAAGGATGGGTATTTTTATGTTCCCGCTTTCTCCAGTGTCCCCAAAGGAAGGCAGTTTGGCGGAGGATCGCCTCTGGGGGATAAGGCAGAACGGTCGCCCACTGGAGAGGTATGTGGAGGAATTCTCTGAGCTTGCTTATCTGGTGAACTGGCCAGATGCACTGCTTAATGCGTTTTTTCTGATGGGCCTGGACGAGGACACTATTAGTTTCCTGGAACCTGCCTGTTCCTTTTCCCTAGTCGAGACAATCAATCTGATATTGTCCCTAAATTGTTCCGAGTTTGAGATTGTAGAAGAGGTTCCTAAGACTGTGTCTTCCTCGTCCAGTCCCCTCCCCTCAGAAGAGCATGCTACCTGGTCAGTTCACCCTCAGCCAGTTTCCTCCGCATATCCCTCCAGTGGGCCTGCCGGGAAGGTCCTGCCTGCCCCTAAGCCCAGGCGGAAGAGTGCTGCCGCAAAGGCCCCGTCTCAGGTTGTGACGGCCGCTACCACGGCAGATTCACTGGAGTGGCGGTTGATAGACTTTGGGAGCAATCCTACCACTCCGTGTCTCCTGGATTCTGCTCCAGACTCTCCTGTGTCTGCTCCGTGTTTCCTGGATTCCACTCCGGACTCTCTTGTGCCTGCTCTGTGTCTCATGGATTCCGCTGCAGGCTTCCACGAGGCCGCTCCAGGCTTCCACGAGGCAGCTCCAGGCTTCCACGAGACCACCCCATTCCACGAACCCTCCACTGCACCCCTGAATACCCCAAATAATTTTTTTGGGGGGGGGGGGGGTTGGGTCATGTACCTGTGGGTGGGGCTCTGGTTCGGCCTAGGCACCCAAAGACTCCTGCTCCGCCCAGGTCTCCTGCTCTGCCCACGGCTCCAGACCCGCCCAGGTCTCCTGCTCTGCCCACGGCTCCTGACCCGCCATGGCCGCCCAGGGCTCCTGACCTGACATGGCCGCCCACGGCTCCACCCTGGAGGCCCCCCAGCCAGTCAGACCCCAGTGCTCCCGCTCCCAGGACTCCAGGGTGCCTCCCCTTTTGGACTTCTATGGCACGAGGACGCGCCTACTGGGAGGGGGGCGTTATGTTGCATATCTGTGTTTCTGTCGTGTTTGCTTTGGTCACATGTTCCTTTGTCTATGTTTCCTGCCACTTTCTGTTTCCTTGGTTACCCTCGTTAGTCTAGTTCTGTTCAGCTGTTTTATCCTCACCTGTGCCCCTCGTTAGTCAGTCAGTGTATTTAGTTCACTCTTGCTTTGTCCGGTCTACGTTGTGTATGCTGTGTGGTGTTCTGTCTGATGTTGATTCTGAATAAATCTTTGTGGAAATCCCAACTCCTCTTCACTGCTGCACCATACATCTGTAACAGTGGGTTTAGTATGATAAATTTAAATAAATGTTTGTCACTAATGTAAATGTATATTTCAAAGCATTTGCATGTTAGTCACCCTAATCTGTAAAAAAACTTAAAGCCTATATATAATGGAGTATTTTTTTTTTTAATGCATCAATTATTCCTTGTAATGCATCGCATTCTCATTAATAATTCTAACCAGGATTATAATTGTCATACTTTCTAAAGTCATATGTGACATGACGAGAACCAATGTCAAATCTAAAAAGGAATCTGCAAATATTGTAATGCACTTACCTTTGGTTACAATTATTTATGAAAAATATGTATAATGTACTTTATAAATACCTTTTATAATGCATTGTACATAATGGCTATAAGTGAAGGGTTACCAAACTCTCGATGCTGTCTGTAAAAGTGTCTATCAATTATTTTCTGAATAAACGAAAGGTAGCATTCATGTCGCTGAAAGCAAATTGAAATGGAACAAATCACTTGGGAAGACATTTCAAGACTGAACTGTGCTGGTCAATTTGAAAATTCATAATGTTTGACAATATAAAGATAATGGAGGAAAACATACCTCCACACTCGTCTTTAATCAGTAAATGTAATACCATTTGGTACAATTTACCATTAGGATTATTATTAACTAAAACCATAAATCATTACTTAAAATAAAATAAACCTTAACTGAAATAATAATAATCATTTATTTTAGCTAGCTGCCAAGGCAGCATTTATCTTTTTCACATTTCCCAGTTTAGTTTAAATTGAAGTACTGAAATAACTAAAACTAAATAAAATAAAACTAAACTAAAACTGAAACTAAATAATACATAAAAAAACCCACCAATTAAAATAAATACAGAAAAATTCTTAATGTTTAAAATGTTAACAAACTATAATAGTACATCAATGATACTACAATTGTCACGTAGAAAGGAGCGAGGACTCAAGTGCAATAAAAGAACAGAACAGCTGAATTGAGGTAGTTCAATCAACTCTGAGTTAAGCACATGCACCCCAACTATGAAAAGCCACGATCAATGGAGCTATGAAATTAATTGAGTATCTCTGAGCACGGATGCCTCCCTTACGGGCTGGGGGGCGACCATGAGTGGTCGCTCGGCCCAGGGTTTATGGCAGGAACACCATCATTCGTGGCACATAAATTGTCTAGAAATGCTGGCAGTGTTTCAGGCTCTGAAGCACTTCCTGCCGTATCTCAGGGGTCATCATGTGCTTGTTCACACAATTGGATCAATGGCGCTACGAATTATGCAAACCCCAGGCCTCGTCTGCTGCTGTGAGAGAGCAGCAGGCGCCGAGTGCAAGCTCCTCCCATTGAGCGCAGCAAAAGCAGAGCGTCGCCACCCGCGCACCCACGCAGAAAGGGTGGGGTGGTGGGCGGCGCTCTCAGGCGCAGCCTTCCAAGGGTAAGACTGATCTGAGGACAGTCATTATCTTGCGGAAGGCTGCGTAGAAGAAGCCCTGACGCTTGCGGGCTCAGGGCTGAGGGTGATCCCTTCTGGTGGCGGACGATGTTTACCTCATCTCACGGTACCCGTCCGCCCTCAGCACCCTCACAGGGTCATTCCACCAACCCCACGCGAGTGCCGGGGTGTGGGGGGCCCTCGTGAGTCATCCAAGCATGGCCCGCCCCCTCCGAGGAGGGAGGTGGCGCTGTCGGGCCAGTTGTTCCCTGTCGGTTCGCCGTTTCAGGGCGCTGCGCTCGCGGTGCAGAGTACATCAGAGGCCATGGTACCCTTAGTAGATTTTGTGTCAGAGTGGGAAAATCTGCCAAATATATCTCGTTGGATCCTGCGGTTCATAAGAATTGGGTACGCCATTCAGTTCAGATGTCGTCCTCCCAGTTTCAACGAGGTTCTACCCACAGTGGTGGGCCCCGAGCAGGCTCTGGTTATGTCTCAAGAAGTACACACTCTGCTGCAGAAGGGGGCTATATAAAAGGTTTCCCCGCCAGACAGGGAGTCAGGCTTTTACAGCCGGTACTTCAAAGTGCCAAAGAAGGATGGAGGGCTGCACCCTATCTTGAAAATTTGCGTCCTGAACCGGGCTGTAGCGAAGCTCAAGTTCAGGATGCTCGCACTCAAACAGATTGTGTCTCAGATCAGGTCCGAGGACTGGTTTGTCACGATAGATTTCAAAGATGTGTATTTCCATGTCTCCATCCATCCGTGAGAGGGGTGAAGCTAGACCAGTCACTTACTGTAAAGCAGTTTCAGAGACTGTTAGGTCTCATGACAGCAGCGTCCAATGTCATTTCGTGCAGCCTGTTGTACATGAGACCGTTACAGTGGTTGCTCAAAACCAGAGGTTTTTCCCCGAGGGGAAATCCCTTTCGGGTGATCAAGGTTTCGCAGCGGTGTCTCCGCTCCTTGGTCATGTGGAAGGATCCTTGGTTTCTGGCCCAAGGCCCGTTACTGGGGGCACTGTGCCAGTGGGTATTTCTGAGCATGGATGCCTCCCTTACGGGCTGGGGGGCAACCATGAGTGGTTGCTCAGCCCAGGGCTTATGACACCATCATTCGTGGCACATAAATTGTCTAGAAATGCTGGCAGTGTTTCAGGCTCTGAAACAATTCCTGCCATATCTCAGGGGCCATCATGTGCTTGTTCACACAGACAGCACGTTGGTGGTCTCTTATATCAACCATCAGGTGGGTCAGAGGTCTCGTCAGTTATACAAGCTGGCGCACCTTATTCTCCTCTGGTCCCAGGGGAAACTACTCTCAGTGAGGGCTATGTACATTCCTGGGTGGTTGAATGTGGAAGCAGACATCCTGTCGAGACAGGGGCCGAGGCCCGGGGAATGGAGACTTCACACTGAGGTGGTGGAGCTCCTTTGGGAGAAGTTCGGCAGGGCCCAAGTGAACCTGTTTTCGACTCACAAGAACACCCATTGTCATTTGTGGTTCTCCCTAACGCCTCCAGCTCCTCTCGGACTGGACGCGGTCCGTCCCTGCGAGCAGCCCCGTTCTGGCCGGGCCGAGTTTAGTTCTCGGACATTGTGTCTCTCCTCAACGGCTCTCCCCTGGAGATTCCGCTCAGGGAGGACCTTCTCTCTCAGGCGGGTGGTGTCTTTGTACACCCTCGCCCAGAGTTGTGGAAACTGTGGGCTTGGCCTCTGAGGGGGCCCAGCTCATAAGTTCTGGTCTCTCAGCTGAGGTTGTGGAGACCATTCTACACTCTAGAGCTCCCTCCACGAGGAAACTGTTCGCTTTGAAGTGGAGACTCTTCACCGTATGGTGTAGAGAGCGCCTGTGGGATCCAGTTAACTGCCCTGCGAGTGCGGTGCTGGAGTTCCTGCAGGAGAGATTCTCCGCTGGGTTAGCTCCCTCCACACTAAAGGTGTATGTGGCGGCCTTAGCTGCTTACCACACTCCTTTGGGTGGTGTTTCTTTGGGGCGACACCCTTTAGTAACTCGTTTCCTCCGTGGAACCTTGAGGTTAAGACCTGTTGTGCGCACCAGGGTGCCGGCCTGGGATTTGGCTATTGTCCTTCAAGGCCTTTGCGAGGCTCCCTTTGAGTCGCTTGAGGAAGTTTTCACAAAATTTCTTACTCTAAAGACTATTTTCCTGCTTGCTATTTCTTCTTTGAAGAGAATTGGAGATTTACAAACCCTTTCGGTGGCACCCTCGTGCTTGGAATTTGCTCCCGGTATGGCCAGGGCCTTCCTGTCTCCTAGGCCGGGTTATGTTCCCAAGGTTCCCACTAATCCAGTGAGACCTATTGTACTTCAGGCTTTTTGTCCTCCGCCCTTTGTGACGTCAGACCAGGAAAGACTTTATCTGCTTTGCCCTGTTCGTGCACTAGATTCTTATGTCCACAGAGCTACTCTGTGGAAGAGTTCTGAACAATTGTTTGTGTGTTACGGGTCACCCTCGAGAGGTATGGAATTACATTTGTTTAAAAAAAAATTTACGAAACTTTATGAAATGGAACAAAACTTTATAAAACTGAACGAAACTTTTTCAGAAATTATCAAAAATATCCATTACAAGAGAAGAAAAACACATTGAAAATGAAAAAAATGAACTCAGTCACACAAATTTAACAGGATATTCAAATATGCTTCATTGTTTGTTAATGTTTTTCAAAGATTCGTTTTCGCAAATCGTGATTCTGAATGCATTGCCACAGATTTTGCTTACGCTTCGCAGTTTTTCGTTTGCTGTTTTGACAAACATCTCGTGGGGGCGGGCTTAACAGTGATCTACTCTGATTGGATAGTGAGCTTTCGATGGACAGGTGCTCTCTGACCTGGAAATATAGACGTCACTCAGTGGCACGCACATTAGAAAACCTTCGCGTTGCTTTGCATTAAGTTCATACAAGTTTTAAAGAATTTCTAAACAATTAAGTTTATTAGTTTGTAAAGATGAGCTCTCAGGAGAGACACGGAGCGGCGGCGGCATCATCTTCATCATCTTCCTCCTCCGCTTGTTCTTCAAGGCAGTTTGAAGTTAGTTCGTGTTACTGAAGTAACCAATAACATCGATTAAAGTTGTATCCATGTACAGTGTGCAACCGTTCTGGCTTTATTTGACACATTCATTGTTTAAAAACGTTTTATGTATCTCAATATACCGTGTAACGTGTGTATATATATATATATATATATATATATATATATATATATATATATATATATATATATATATATATATATATATATATATATATATATATATATAATATAAACAATATGTTTGCCTAATCTTCTTTTCTTTTAATGCTATTTGTCAGGACCCAAGACAAACGTCAATTTTCCAGGTAGGCACTGAATGATGGTATATAAGTTATAAATCTTTAAAAAAATGGTTTGCTTGTCGTTATCATGATGGTGGCTGACTTAGTGCAAATTAACTGGAGAGGAAGAGAGAGAAAGAAGAATTATTGGCTTAAATATCCTAAAGGGGCTGTTTTGTTTTTTTGTTTTTGACCTGTAGGGACAAGTGCAAGAAGATCTATTACAGCATATGCTGACAAAGTTTAGCTTGATTATTCGGAATGAAACATTAGATTTGGATTACCTTCTGGATACCGCTCAGCAAGAACTGGATTTGGCAATTACTGCGTCAAATCATGTCAACATCCCAGAAGCTTTAATTACAGCTCTACAGGAGCTAATCAATATAATTCATGTGAATCTAAGTTCTGAAGAAACTTCAACAACCGCATCTGATATTGTAACCTGCACTTGGGGAAACGTGGGACGCCCACGTTTAGATATAAGAAGGGATGACCTTGAGGAACTCCTTCGTATGGCTCTCCCTGTAGAAAATCTTTCGAGGATTTGTGGCGTTTCTAGAAGCACAATGAACAGAAGATTGAAAGAACACACCCTGTCTGTCAGAGCCTGCTATTCCAACATATCAGATGAAGAACTTGATCATGTTGTAAGATCAATAAAAATAAGAATGCCACATGTTGGCTACAGACTAATGAAAGGGGAACTTTTGGCAAGAGGGCACCGGGTACAGTGGCACAGGATGAAGGCCTCTATGAGACGGGTGGATGGAGCTGGAATTTTGGCCAGAATGGTTCAGCTTGGTTTTATAGCTCGAGAAGCTACTCTGTTCCTGCATTGTCCTTAGTTCATGTGGACACCAACCATAAGCTAATCACGTAAGTATTTTCTCTTTTACACTCATTTACATATACACACATACAGAAAATCTTACTTTTTTTCTTTACATAATGGCACATACACATGTAAAATGCTTTCAGATATACCCTAAACTAAATGACTTCTAACAAACAGCATAGTCTTATGTTCATTTTTTTGTTTTTTAGATTCAATATTGTGATATTTGGTGGGATTGATGGTTTATCAAGGAAGGTACAGTTTGGCAAGCTCTGACTTTGTTCTGTTTTGAAACTTGGAAAATGTTTCCCCCAAAAATGAACATTCTGTCATCATTTACCTCAAGATGTTCCAAACCTGTATGAATTTATTTGTTCTGCTGAACACAAAATATGATATTTTGAAGAATATTTGTAATGTAACCAAGCAGATTGACTGCCATAGTAGGGGCAAAATACTATGGTAGTCAATGGTTGCTCTATCTGCTTGGTTACATTACAGATATTCTTCAAAATATAATATTTGGTGTTCAGCAGTAGTATATATATATATATATATATATATATATATATATATATATATATATATATATATATATATATATACTGGTCTCTAAAATGTCTATTTAAAGTGAAAAATGTATTTAAAAAAATATTTAAATCTTTCTCTTAAAGGTGCCCTAGAATGATTTGAAACAACATTTTAAAATTGTTCTCTGGTATCTACATAGAGGGTATATGGCTTATTTAAGGTCAATAATTGTCCAGCTGCGGTTTTACAGGTCCATTTACAACTCTAGAAATCTTCCCCAGGATGAAATGGTCTATTTTTGCCTTATTTGGAAGGGTCATGAATATTAATGCAGAGTTCTGCTCTGATTGGCTGCTCTCACTGCGGCTCAATGATAGCAGGCACAACTTTACTGACCGTCTAAATAAAATATAAATAAATAAAATTACTATAGTTTCAACTTAAATGGTGGAGGTAGTGACGTTAGCTAGAAGGAACAAGTGAGCTATGTGTAAGCAACTAAACTAACATAGTATGTTACGTATCTATGGTTGCATTTACTAATTTATGACAACACTGGCATGAAATAATATTAACCTTTGTCGTTAGACATACTATTTAGTTATGTAAGCCACTTGGATTATCCTATTCTTACCGTATAGCATCTTGCGCTGGATATAGACAACAACAGGAATATTGTCGTTAATGTTGTCTCTCTAAGAAACTTTCGATTTAATCAGAAATGGTTTAGACAGTCAAGAAGTGGATAAAATCACTTACTGGTTGCAGGTATATGGTTGGAATTGCCCCTTTCTTCAGTATCAGACGCTGAGCAAAGCCTGCTTGATATTGTCCCAGGTTTGAAAAACTGTCCGTGGTGAAATGGGCTGAGCAAACTAACAACTTTGAATTAAATTGTTGCGGTATCTGATTATAAATAAACATCAACCATGCCTGTTGACATGTTTTATTTGTGGGAAGAGTATGAAATGTCTTCACATCCCCTGCACAGCCTGGAACATAACATTTGTTTCCATGATCTGCCATGTTCGCTATCCTTGCGTCAGGCTTACTGCTGCAGAACTCCAGTTGATACGGCGGCTGCGCAATTCCACCTGACAGTGAACATGTGCTGGCATATGCAAATGTTGGGGGCGTACATATTAATGATTCCATCGATTGCATCACTGCTGGTGTTATGTTGAGATTCGCCTATTTTTCCGTGGGGTTTTTCACAAACAAGTTTTACATATGAAGGAGGAGGCAATGGTGTTTGAGACTCACTGTATGTGATTTACATATACTGAACTCCTGTTATTTAACTATGGCAAGGTTAATTAAATTTTTCATTCTAGGGCACCTTTAAACCCCCTTTATCATAGATCCTATACCTTGATGCTGCTGAAAACAACAAGGCATCAACTGCCTTCTCATTCTTTCTGGAGGGTGTTCACAAACATGATGGCCTTCAAGGTAAGAACACTGTTAACAGGTGAAGTGTCTTTATTTTAGGAGTCAACATCTTAAAGGGTTAGTTCACCCAAAAATGAAAATTCTGTCATTAATGACTTATACTCATGTCGTTCGACACCCATAAGACCTCCGTTCATCTTCGGAACACAAATGAAGATATTTTTGTTGAAATCCAATGGTTCAGTGAGGCCTCCATTGACAGCACTGTAATTTGTAGTTTTTGTACGCAAAAAAATGAAAAATAACGACTTTATTCAACTTTATTCTGAGCCTCTGACATGAACTCCCCAAGCACTATGACGCATGCGCGAGAATATGCCAGTAGCTTGTGGTTGTGTTGCTTAGATATGGCGCGTCTTCCTCTGTAAACGAAGCTCCTCGCTCACGGGTCATGTGTCAGAACACTGGCTCTATTCTCACGCATGCGTTGTAGTGCTTCGTGAGTTCACGTCTATGGTTCACGTCAGAGGCTCAGAATAAAGTTATTTAGATTTTTTTTTTTGCACACAAAAACTATTCTCATCACTTCATAAAATTATTGTAGAACCACTGTAGTGAGATGGACTTTGTAACAATGTCTTTAGTGCCTTTAATGGGTCTTGAGAGTGCAAATCACTGAGCCATCGGATTTCAACAAAAATAATCTTAATTGTGTTCTGAAGATGAACGGAGGTCTTACGGTTGTGACAATTTTCATTTTTGGGTGAACTAACCCTTTAACAACATTTCACAAGTTCACATGTACATATAATTCAATAGAATAAAGGTTAAGTGTATTTGGTGTGCTGTCTGGGGGGAAGGCTCCAAGCTCGGAATATTGGCCTGAACCCAGAGTACTCCCCCAATGTGGTAAAAATAGATAGAACTAGAAGTGAGGAGATGGGGTGGTGGAGGATAGATTATATGCTGATAAACTCTCAGATGAATAGAGGCAGATCTGCTGTATTTATACCTCTTGTCATTGGTTGAGTTAATTAACTGAATGCTCTCTACCTGTGCTAATTAGGTTAACTATCTGAACCTGCTCCTCCTGAATTTTAATAAAACATAAAGTTGTGTCATATCAGTGTTTGGTACTATCTTTGCACAAAGTAAAATGTAATTCATAGAACTGAGTGAATGATGACATTTGATGTGTTTCGACCTTTACCAAAGGTTTTTGAATTTTTCACAAATCAGTTTTGCTATTTTTAAATCTTGCAGTGTTCAGTCTTTTTAAAAAGTGACCTATGTTTATAATTTTTGAAAGCTAATGACAATAAAATCCAGTTGCAAATATTTGTTCAAGTATGACACTTAATTGGAACAAATATTCCCTAAATCTTTTCCAGAGTACGCGGTGACCAGGGAGTTGAAAACGTGGATATTGCATGTTGTATGTTCTCAGTGCGAGGAACTGGTCGAGGTAGCTTCATTGCCGGAAAAAGCATTCACAATCAAAGGTGCAAATTTTGGTTGTTGTTATTTCTGGTGGGGCCCAAAAAAACATTGTGACATCGTTATTAGGCATGTTAGTGTGTGGCATTACAACACACCTCAGTCTGTTTGTTGTTCTGTAAGCATACTGAACATAGGTATGTTGTTGTTTTTAAAGAATTGAGCGCCTGTGGCGTGATGTGTGGTCAGCCGTCACATCAAAATACTATGAAGCCCTGCATGCAATGGTTGAAGATGGAGTGCTTGATCTGTCAAATGAACTACACCTCTTTTGTGTGCACTACACAATTCTTCCACGCCTGAAACTGGACCTGAAGTGCTTCATTGGAAGCTGGAACAACCACCCTATCAGAACAGAAGGAAATCTTACACCCAATCAACTTTGGCACATCGGAATGCTGCAGACTCCAGTAGCTGATCCAGATGTAGAAGTATTCTTTAATCTATTTAATGTTATCTGTATATAATTCTTAATTTTCTCATCCTTATTTTATTAACCTGTGTGGATGTTAAGGTATTTGGCATAATATTTAGCTGTTTTTCACATTTGACTTAATGTCTTTGTTACAATAATAGCTTTTCAGGAGCATGGTAGCAGACCCCTTTGTAAATGGGCCTTACTTGACCTCTTGTGATTTGTATAATTTAAAACACATCTTAATAATAGATTTGAACATGAGCAAAGTTAGATGTGGATACAAGTCATAGACCATATATCAAATCAGCTGGCATTTTGATCTACTTAATGTTTCTATGATTTTGCAGATAATCAAGCAACTGTGTCAATAGCAAATATCAGATACTGACCCAGAAGATGGTGTGGTGGTTCCAGAGATCCAATGCCCTTTATCTGAACAGAGCCTTGCTGTTCTGCAGGGATTAATTGATCCCCTGACATCACTGAACTACCGAGAGCTCTATGTCCAGACACTTGATATTATTCAAAGACTGTGCTTTGCTAACATTTGACTACTAACATTAAAAAAAGAAACTTACAATGAAATGTAGTTACATCAGAAATTTAATTCAGAAGATCACATATAACATAGCCTGACGTCGTCATACTCTAGTCATACTCAATTGTTTTCACCCCTCCAGTTGCACTTCTAATTGTGCTCCCACAGTAGCCTTCAGATTCTGGAGGAACTAGATTTAACCGTCTTCTTCCCTGTCCACCTGAATAAATAAAAATCATGAAATTAAAATGCCATCGAATTCCATTAAAACTGTATACAATGTAAGTGCAACTTTGTTAATATAGTGCCTTATATGAGTGTTTACAAAATAACTTTACAAAAAAAAAAACATTAAAATAAACTAACAATAAAATAAAGTAAGACTGTCATACAATCTTAACTCTGCAAATGATCGTTTCATTATGTTTAAAACAGAAACAAATACTGTCAGTGCCAATTTATTGAAATGTACAAAAAACGAATGAAATGACATTCACAAAACGATCTGCACTGTGTGATAATGTAAAACTATTTCCCGTTGTGTTAGCTTACAAATCATACCAGTTGCTTTGTAGAGAAGCCAGCCTCCAGATGCCGACTTCATTTTTGGTTATGCATCACTGAACAAGCTAGAGACCTAAAATCCAAATTTAACTCAAGATTAGAAAATAATTCTTACAAAGGTTTTTAGTGGTTGATAACTAAAGAAGGCATAGCTGTTTAATAAAAGAATGATGTGTAAATATACATCACCTCTGAATGTGTCAAGTCATCTGGCATAGTAAGATTCCGTTTTCCCAATCCAGCTTGCAATAGCTGCACCTCATCAGCTTGTGAAGGGGCCATCTCTGAATTTTTGTTTATAAGAAACACTGAAAACCCAAAGGGTTTCTATTGTTTGTTGAGCTTTGCTGGTCTATTACAGCTGGGTAGCCGTCTCTTTGAACCACGCTTAAAAAATCCAGGGAAAGACCGTCAATAGTTTAAAAAAATAAAAATTAGTATTGCATTATTTTATTACATTTTGTTTATTGTGAACACAATTAACCTCAAAATGGCCCCTGACTACTATCACGTCTCTAATTAGAAGTGCTAAATGTATTGTAAATATATTTTAACCCTTGTGTGGTGTTCATATATTTGTTATTCAGCCAGTGTTCGTGGGTCTGGTGGACCCGCTGCATTTTTGGGTTTTTAATTCAACACAATCAAAAATTTTATGTTAAAATACTCAACAGATGTTTACTTCATCCCAATTACAAGCAATATAAACAGCATATTTGGTTAATATTTTCTCTTTTCTACCTTTGTTAGATCACAAAACAAAACTCACTCTTGCACTCTCTCACACTTACACACAATCTCTCTCTCACACTTACACAATATCTCTCACATGCACGCACGCACACTCACTTGGATATGTGGTGTATGGTTACTCTCCATAGGCATAATGTTTTTTTTCTAATGTACAAACTGTATAATCTATCCCCCTACACTAACCCTACCAATCACAGAAAACTTTTGCCATTTTTTTTATTTCAAAAAACACCATTTAGTATGTTTTAGTATGAGGACACAGATGTCGTCATAAACCATATTTACGTTGTAATACCCATGTCATTATACACATTTGTGTCCTCATAAACCATAAACCAAGGTACACAGAACCTACAATTTCCATACTTTTATTAGCCCCGGGTCCAGTGCATCCTGTGTGTAATACAGGGAGTGCAAAATTATTAGGCAAGTTGTATTTTTGAGGATTAATTTTACAACATTAATAATTAAACAACAACCATGTTGTCAATGAACACAAAAAACTCATTAATATCAAAGCTGAATATTTTTGGAAGTGGTTTTTAGTTTTAGCTATTTTAGGGGGATATCTGTGTGTGCAGGTGACTATTACTGTGCATAATTATTAGGCAACTTAACAAAAAACAAATTTATACCCATTTCAATTATTTATTTTTTACCAGTGAAACCAATATAACATCTCAACATTCACAAATATACATTTCTGACATTCAAAAACCAAACAAAAACAAATCAGTGACCAATATAGCCACCTTTCTTTGCAAGGACACTCAAAAGCCTGCCATCCATGGATTCTGTCAGTGTTTTGATCTGTTCACCATCAACATTGCGTGCAGCAGCAACCACAGCCTCCCAGACACTGTTCAGAGAGGTGTACTGTTTTCCCTCCTTGTAAATCGCACATTTGATGATGGACCACAGGTTCTCAATGGGGTTCAGATCAGGTGAACAAAGAGGCCATATCATTAGATTTTCTTCTTTTATACCCTTTCTTGCCAGCCACGCTGTGGAGTACTTGGACACGTGTGATGGAGCATTGTCCTGCATGAAAATCATGTTTTTCTTGAAGGATGCAGACTTCTTCCTGTACCACTGCTTGAAGAAGGTGTCTTCCAGAAACTGGCAGTAGGACTGGGAGTTGAGCTTGACTCCATCCTCAACCCGAAAAGGCCCCACAAGCTCATCTTTGATGATACCAGCCCAAACCAGTACTCCACCTCCACCTTGCTGGCGTCTGAGTCGGACTGGAGCTCTCTGCCCTTTACCAATCCAGCCACGGGCCCATCCATCTGGCCCATCAAGACTCAATCTCATTTCATCTGTCCATAAAACCTTAGAAAAATCAGTCTTGAGATATTTCTTGGCCCAGTCTTGACGTTTCAGCTTGTGTGTCTTGTTCAGTGGTGGTCGACTTTCTGCCTTTCTTACCTTGGCCATGTCTCTGAGTATTGCACACCTTGTGCTTTTGGGCACTCCAGTGATGTTGCAGCTCTGAAATATGGCCAAACTGGTGGCAAGTGGCATCTTGGCAGCTGCACGCATGACTTTTCTCAGTTCACAGGCAGTTATTTTGCACCTTGGTTTTTCCACACGCTTCTTGCGACCCTGTTGACTATTTTGAATGAAACGCTTGATTGTTCGATGATCACGCTTCAGAAGCTTGGCTATTTTAAGACTGCTGCATCCCTCTGCAATATATCTCACTATTTTTGACTTTTCTGAGCCTGTCAAGTCCTTCTTTTGACCCATTTTGCCAAATGAAAGGAAGTTGCCTAATAATTATGCACACCTGATATAGGGTGTTGATGTCATTAGACCACACCCCTTCTCATTACAGAGATGCACATCACCTAATATGCTTAATTGGTAGTAGGCTTTCCAGCCTATACAGCTTGAAGTAAGACAACATGCATAACGAGGATGATGTGGTCAAAATACTAATTTGCCTAATAATTCTGCACTCCCTGTATATATATATATATATATATATATATATATATATATATATATATATATATATATATATATATATATATATATATATATGTGTAGGGGGGGTGTACACTGTGTGGTCATTGAAAATGTGTTCTGATATATATTCCTCAGAGAAAATGAGCCAAGGCCAAGTCTCAGTTTGAAAAAATAATTAATTGTATATTTTTTCTTTTGATAAAAAATGAAAACGGGTCCAACAGACCTGAACACCATACAAGGGTTAAATACAATGTGCCGTTTGTCATGACTGCAAAACTGAAACCTGGCCATCTCTTGGTCCACTGTTTGACTCTGCCCTGACTGCTGAATGGACTGCTGACCCTGCCTTGTGCTGGTTTTCCCGAGCACTGGTTAATAATTTCAAGGATGTTATGTACAGCTGCAGATGCAGCATCTGCACCAAGATTTCTGCCTTGCTGTAGAATAAAGACCAGTTTGATATCTGCACTACATTGACACGCCCTTGAATATAATAACTGTACAAAAGAGCAAACAATCAAACTTCATGACATAACACACACATCAGTGCATTGCAAACGTGTGAATGACAATAATAACCCGCAACGAACGGTTGCACACTGTACATGGATACAACTTTAATCGATGTTATTGGTTACTTCAGTAACACGAACTTACTTCAAACTGCCTTGAAGAACAAGCGGAGGAGGAAGATGATTAAGATGATGCCGCCGCCGCTCTGTGTCTCTCCTGAGAGCTCATCTTTACAAACTAATAAACTTAATTGTTTAGAAATTCTTTACAAACTTGTATAAACTTAATGCAAAGCAACGCGAAGGTTTTTCAATGTGCGCACCACTGAGTGACGTCTATACTTCCAGGTCAGAGAGCACCTGTCCATCGAAAGCTCACTATCCAATCAGAGTAGATCACTGTTAAGCCCGCCCCCACGAGATGTTTGTGTCAAAACAGCAAACGAAAAACTGCGAAGCGTAAGCGAAATCTGTGGCAATGCATTCAGAATCACGATTTGCGAAAATAAATCTTTGAAAAACATTAACAAACAATGAAGCATATTTGAATATCCTGTTAAATTTGTGCGACTGAGTTCATTGTTTCCATTTTCAATGTGTTTTTCTTCTTTTGTAATGGATATTTTTGATATTTTCGGAAAAAGTTTCGTTCAGTTTTATAAAGTTTCGTTCCGTTTCATAAAGTTTCGTTCAATTTTTTTTAAACAAATGTAATTCCATAGAGAGGGGGACCAGTTTCTAAGCAGAGTATGAGCAAGTGGGTGGTCGAGGCCATTTCACTTGCTTATGTGGCGGCCGGGCAGCCTTCTCCTTTGGCTGTCCGGGCCCACTCAACTAGGAGTATGGCGGCCTCTCAGGCTCTTTTGGCAGGGGCCTCCCCTATTTAATGTATTTTCTCATTCACCGCTATAAAAATTAACCCAAATATGATGACTTCAGTTTCAGAAACCCAGAAATGTGAAAAGGGTCTATGTTCTTTTCACATAATGAAATGTTCTCTAATCCCACCTGTTACATTTAATAATTATGGTAATGACATTAACATTTGCCTCCTACTTAGGCCAGTCAAACACCAGCACCACTGACAGATGAAGAGGAGATGGAGGAAGAATATTAACATCCAACATGAAAAATAATAAAGTATTTGTAGGAAATAAAGATGACCATAAAAATTGTAAATAAATGTTTTTAACAGCTGTGGTGTTGGTTATGGCATATATCTCGTACTACCATCTGGCAGCATCCTTCCATCCCATACAATAATCCGTTGTCAGAAAGTGTGATGATGGGAATATGAGTGTCATCAATGCATCCAACCACTGGAAATCCTAAAGCAAATTATAATTATTAGGTTACTTCTAGAGGTTTATCAAGTGAATGTCAGGATCCTGTATAAAAGGACATGCCATTTTTGTCACTTTGTGTTACGTACTGCTCTGGAACAGAAGGTAGAGGATCCAAATGCAGTTTTATTGAGAGGGAAATCCACAATCATAGTAAAAAACAGGCAAAAGGTCATACACAGGCAAGCAGTCCAAACAGGCAAACAAGGCAGGAGAGACAGGCAAAAGGGTAATTAACGGAACAGGCAAGAAATCCAAAACCAGAGGAAACCAGGGAGAATGCTCATAAATTAAGCATAGACAACAAACAAGATTTCGCAATGAATGACAGAGTGAACATGGTTTATATAGGCTGAGGTAATGAGGTAAATGAGACACAGGTGTAAACAATGAGTGCTGATGAGTCCGGGCAAAGGATTATGATAGTGAAGTCTATGATAGAATGACAGTCCGGGTTGGAGTGCCCTAAGGTGGTAAACACGGCCACTCACACTGGTGAATTGTGACACTTTGACAGTGTCCTCATGATGAAAATATAAGCAATGAATGAATGTACCTCCACTGCAAAGAATGCTTTTCTTACTATGTTTTTTTTGTCAAGTGGCAGATAATTTAATTTGTTTTAAGTAAACTTTGCTTACTTTAGATTTAGATTAAATGTATATATTTGTTATATGTGTACTTGAAATACGACCAAAATACTATTAAACACTGCTGGCGCTTTAAAAAGGGGGAGGAGACCGAAAGAAACTCTGGGTTTACCAAAGAAAACCTGCTCCTGAACAGGTTAGGTTCACAGAGTATGTTACCTCTCTTTCAGAAACGGGCTTGACATACCCTGCTTTCTCGGGTTTAACATACCTCCAATTCTGAAACAGAAAACTGCTCGGGTTACGACTGTAACCCTTGTCCCCTGAGTAGGGAACGAGCACTGCGTCTGGTTAGACACTTGGGGGATACTCCCTAAGCACTAGCGAATCTGAAGTCCGTATAGAAACTAGTCCAATCTGATTGGTCGTGCGTGATGACGTCATTGTGACGGCGTACCCGGAAGTATAAAGGGCGAGCCGGCGCATTGAAACGGCAGCTATTGCTCTGAAGAATGCGCTCCAGGCGTGCCGAGGTGTGGTGACGAGACGCAGTGCTCGTTCCCTACTCAGGGAACAAGGGTTACAGTCGTAACCCGAGCAGTTCCCTTTCGAGGGAACTCCCACTGCGTCTGGTTAGACACTTGGGGAACGAGTACCCACTAGCCCACACCGAGGGTAGCGCCTGCCCTAGTGTGAAACCGGAGACCGGGCACAACTAGGACTTGAGTACCCTAGCGCCAGCACCTTAGGGAGAAACTTCTCCACTCCTTTTCCTTCCGTGCCCCAGCCGATGAAGGGAGGCGTCTGTTGAAACGGTTTCCCGGCAACAAGACGCTCCCAACACTGGCCCTTGGGACCTTACCGAGGGTAGTGCCTGCCCTAGTGTGAAGCCGGAGACCGGGCACAACTAGGACTAGGGAAACCCAAGCGCCTTCGGCGCCCCAGCCAATGAGGGAGACGTCTGTTGAAACGGTTTCCCGGCAACAGGACGCTCCCAAACTGACCCTTGGGACCTTACCGAGGGTAGTGCCTGCCCTAGTGTGAAGCCGGAGACCGGGCACAACTAGGACTGGGGAACCCAAGCGCCATCTGCGCCCCAGCCAATGAGGGAGACGTCTGTTGAAACGGTTTCCCGGCAACAGGACGCTCCCAACACTGACTCCTGGGACAGAAACCAAGGTTTCTTCCATATAACTAGGGAACGAAGGCATCTGCGCGTTACCCTGATCATACGAAAAAGACTCCCTCTGGGGGAAACCCCTTGGTTTCCAACCACCACTGTCAAGGTCTCACGTGCAGCAGGTCAAAAGGTCTCCCTTGGACGCTGCTGAACTGAGCCCCAGCACTCAAAAGTGCTTCACAGTGAAGGTCTCTTATTCCGCCATCACGTGAGGCGGGGGATGTAATGCCTGAAGAACCAAGGAACTGCCAATCCTAAGTTCCCTGGTTCCTCCGACTCCAATGGTCCGAAGGGGGCCTCAGCCAGCCTTCGAAAACCACTGCCAGATCCCAGGCTGGGAACTCTGGAACGAGCCACAGGCCGCATCTTCCCAGCCCCACAGGGTAACTGTACAACAGATGGTGTCTACCCGAGCCCATCACCCAAAGGAGTGTGGAAAGCCTATGGCAGCCACGGACACCCTGAGTGTGGACGGGGTTGGACCCGCAGAGAAACGATCTTGGAGGAACTCCAGCACTGAAGCCACCGGCCAGTTAACTGGGTCCACCTCACGCTCCCTGCACCAAGTGGCTCACCACTTGGGGCTGTACAGTCTCCTGAAAGATGGAGCCCTAGAACTGAGTAAGGTCTCTATCACCTCTGCCGACAGGCCAATATCTAGGTACCTGACCCCCTCAAGGGCCAGACCCAAAGGTTCCAAACCTCCGGCCGGGGGTGAAATATAGTGCCCCCTGCCTGAGATAGGAGATCCCTCCTCAGAGGAATCTGCCATGGAGGACCTGCCAGCAAAGCTGTGATATCCGAGACCCAAACTCGCGTCGGCCAACAGGGTGCTACTAAAAGTAGGCTGACCCCCTGTTGGTGGACTCTGTCCAGGACTCCCGGGAGCAGAGCAATCGGGGGAAAAGCGTACAGACGCAGCCTCGGCCACGTCTGAACAATGGCATCCAACCCCAGCGGGGCTGGATGCGTGATGGAACACCACAGTGGACAGTGGGACGTCCCTCGAGACGCCACCACCCCTGGGTGGAGTCGCTACTCCCCGGGCCTCAGCCCCTGCCTCGACAGGATGTCTGCTCTTCTACAGTACGCAGGACCCATGTAGAAATATTCGGAAGGCATTCCATGCACCGAGATAATCTACTGAGGGAACCAGCCTCTCAAGGCTGGCCTCGGGTGTTACACGAGCCTCCTCCCCAACCCCTGAAGCGGATGACCGGCAGGAGTGGTTGGGAACGATTCTCTATGTGCGGACGCGTTAGCCGCCCAGCCGCAAGTCCCTCCGGAGGCGGCTGGAGCAGCATGCGTTCGCGGGAAATCGATGGGGCCCGAAGCGTCATAGACGGCGGGATTACCTCGATTTCCCCGGAGCGCCGCAGAGGAAGCAACCTCGGTTGCCACTCTACGGGGGGAACCGCTCTCGGAAGTCCAGCCAAAGCTAGGACTTTCCCCCAAAGCGGCCGTCCATGACCGCGCCCCAGCCAGTGAGGAAGGCGTCTGTTGAAGCGGATTTCCGGCAACAGGACGCTCCAACACTGGCCCCTGGGACAGAAACCAAGGTTTCTTCCATATAACTAGGGAACGAAGGCATCTGCGCGTTACCCTGATCATACGGAAAGGATTCCCTCTGGGGGAAACCCCTTGGTTTCCAGCCACCACTGTAGAGGTCTCATGTACAGCAGGCCAAAGGGTATCCCGTTGGACGCTGCTGCCCTGAGCCCCAGCACTTCCTGAAAGTGCTCTACAGTGATGCTGTGGCCTAGCCTAATTTCTGAGACCATCGCCAGTATGGTCTCGACTCGCGCGGGAGACAATTGTGCCCGCACCGTCGTCGAGTCCCATACGATCCCTAGAACCGTAGTCCTCCGGGACGGCGTCAACACACCTGTTGTGTTGAGTCTCAGCCCCAAGCACTTCATATGGGCCAGAGCAACACCTCAATGCCGAACTGCCATCCCGTACGACTGGGCCAATATGAGCCAGTCGTCGAGATAATTCAGCACACGGATGCCCTGGAGTCTCAATAGAGCCAGAGCTGCATCCATGCACCTTGTGAATGTGCGTGGGTGAAGAGCTAGACCGAAGGGAAGCACTCGATATTGGTACGCCTCGCCCCCGAAAGCGAACCTCAAGAACTTCCTGTGACATGGAAGGATGAAGATATGGAAGTATGCGTCCCTCAGATCTATCGTGACGAACCAGTCCTCGAACTGGATCTAACTCACGATGATGGAGACCATGAGCATTTTGAAACCGAGCCTCCTCAGAGACCGATTCAAATACCTCAGGTCTACCGGACGCCACTCTCCTTCCCTTCCGAGAACTATAAAGTACCGGCTGTAGAACCCGGACTCCCTCTCTGGCAGAGGAACGCACCCTAAGGCTTCCTTCGCCAGCAAGGATTTTACCAGTTCCCTTACCCGACCCTGCTCTTTGTCTACAGTACGCAGGACCCATGTAGAAATATTCGGAAGGCATTTTCATGCGCCGAGATACTCTACTCAGGGAACCAGCCTCTCGAGGCTGGCTTCGGGTGTTACATGAGCGTCGTCCCCAACCCCCTGAAGCGGATGACCGGCAGGAAGTGGTTGGGAACGATTCTCTATGTGCGGACGCGTTAGCTGCCCAGCCGCAAGTCCTTCCGGAGGCGGCTGGAGCAGCATGCGTTCGCGGGAAATCGATGGGGCCCGAAGCGTCATAGACGGCGGGATTACCTCGATTTCCCCGGAGCGCCGCAGAGGAAGCAACCTCGGTTGCTCCCCCGCGGGGGGGGACCGCTCTTGGAAGTCCAGCCGAAGCTAGGACTTCTTCCCAGCAGCCTCCCTCCCTGGAGTACGTTCCTCAGATCGCCTCCAGGAGTGAAAGACCGCTGCTGGGGCTGCTGGTGAGAACGCCGCCTCTGTTGCCAGGCTCCTGGAGGAGGGGCTCTAGAGGCGACGCTCTCCTTCTGCACCTGCCGGTGCAAGGAGCTGGTAGATGGCTGAGGCTGCCCCCTAGGGGCCGCTTTCCCAGGCTCTGAGTGGCGAGGGAGGCACTGACGGAAGGCCGCTGACTGCATCTTCGCCTCCTGGTACCCGGCGACAACGGTCTCAACCGCGTCACCAAAATAGACCAGAAGGCGAAATCGGGGAGACTAGGAGGAAGGACTTATCCTTCTCCCTCATCCCGATAGATTCAGCCAGAGATGCCTCTCCACCATCACCACGGAGGCCATGGCCTGGCCGATAGCACGGGCCATCTCCCTGGTGATGCGGAGAGACAAATCTGCAGCCCTCCGTAGCTCCAGCCCCTCATCGAGCTCTTTAGGGCTTCCTCCACGACCTACACACCCTGATGTGTAGGTCCGGGAAAAAAGGTAAACCCCGGCGAGGTGTTTGGACCCGGCGAGAAATAAACCGGTCGTCCAGCCTACTAGGTGGCTGAATTTCCGGCACTTCCTGTGGCCAATTGGTCTTCAATTTGGCCACCACACGAGTCAAAAACCTCAATTAGCTCCTCTTGGGTAAGTGGATGAAGCGATGAAACACTTCCTGCTTCTCCACCTGCCCTGATGCACCACTCATCCGGCTCCTCGGAACCGGAGAGAATAAGCATCAGATCCTCAACCCCGGGGGAAGAAGCCGCAGCGCGGGCTTCCACACAGGGAGGAGGACCTTTAGAACTGTCAGACAAGGATTGGGAAAGTGCCGCAGCAGTCCCAGATCCCGCTGATAAGTCCTTATGTGAAACCCATGGTCTGTGACACCGAGACGCCTCAGCGATCGCGGGTCCAGCTCTTTAAGCATCAGATCCTCAACCCCGGGGGAAGAAGCCGCAGCGCGGGCTTCCACACGGGGAGGAATATCTTTAGAACTGTCAGACAAGGATTGGGAAAGTGCCGCAGCAGTCCCAGATCCCGCTGATAAGTCCTTATGTGAAACCCATGGTCTGTGACACCGAGACGCCTCAGCGATCGCGGGTCCAGCTTTTAAGCATCAGATCCTCAACCTCGGGGGAAGAAGCCGCAGCGCGGGCTTCCACACGGGGAGGAAGATCTTTAGAACTGTCAGACAAGGATTGGGAAAGTGCCGCAGCAGTCCCAGATCCCGCTGACAAGTCCTTCTGTGAACCCCATGGTCTGTGACACCGAGACGCCTCAGCGATCGCGGGTCCAGAACCCTGGGGCTCACAAAGCTGGCCGGTCTCATCGAACACGGCCAGCCGAGAGTGGAGCAGTCTGAGTGTGAGCAGCTTTCACTGACAGGCAATTCCCTCGAGAACTGCCCGAGCATGCTCAACACCCAGACACTGCACACAAAGCAGGTGTGCATCTGAGCCCGAATAAAGCAGGGACACAGATGCACACACTGCTTAAACTCTCTCACATTCTTTTCCATTCTTTCTTTTCATTCACACACTTTTGCAACTGTGACAAACAACAGTAAATAGACAGACAATTTCAACAGAGAGCGCTATGCTGAAGAGCAATAACTGCCGTTTCAATGCGCCGGCTCGCCCTTTATACTTCCGGGTACGCCGTCACGATGACGTCATCACGCACGACCAATCAGATTGGACTAGTTTCTATACGGACTTCAGATTCGCTAGTGCTTAGGGAGTATCCCCCAAGTGTCTAACCAGACGCAGTGGGAGTTCCCTCGAAAGGGAACCCAGAGTTTCCCTTATTTCAGGGTTAACAACATAGAGTTTTCACTTAACCTCCTTTCTGAAACGGGCCCCAGGAGAAAACAAACGTGATGCAGTGAGCAACGGAACAGGAACAGACGACATACCAACGATAACGAACCAGCACAGAACTCAAGACACAAGGAGATTAAATAGGGGACAAACAAGGCAGGTAATGGGGAAGAACAGGTGAGGCAAATAATCAGATAACAAAAGGGGTGGGGTCAAGACAATAGACAGGAGAGCATATGACACAAGGAACACATGACGAGCCATGTACTCACACCAAACATGACAAAACACAAGCACATGCACAGAAAACAGGCCTTTTCGACATGAGACAGCGATGCGCAGACCGATCGGCGGCTGACTTGAATCAGTGCATGCCATTTAGAAATTTTGTCTGACTTGAGACAGCGCCGACGCCACGTGACAGTGACATATGTCAACAAAATGCCGTGAGAGCGATTCAAGAGCAGCCGGCTAATACAGCCGGTGCAGTTTCTAGAGAGCGGCTGCACGAGGCTGCACAGACTCTGATGACGACATAGCTGTTCCACGATTGGCCAGATTCACCGCATGACAGCGGTCATATGTGTTTCGGATTTATTCTAAAACCTTCAGCTCCACTTATGCGCACAAATCAGTTTTTTATAACAGTAAAACCTCCTTTCATGTAGTCACGATGTTATATTGTCATGTTTTTCAAAATAAAACTGATAAAAACGTAGACCTTACTTTATTGATAGTGTAAGCTTATTTGTTGAACTTTATTCTTGTACAAACACATGCTGTATTAAGCAGTGCATAAAGTATTACATGACAATCTCTGAAACATCTGTGTATTGCCAAATATTGCATTTATTTCACTTCAGCTGTGATGAAGTATGCAAACACAACGCGAGCGTCACTACGGGACGCAGAAAGTGTCCGACTTCATGTCTCCGTTTGCAGTTCCTCCCCGCCTGAACGTGGCTACTCTCGCCAACCGGTTCCATCCAGCCGCAGCCGATGTCGAACACACCTTATATGTGCTACACAAGACAAGACAGACATGTGACAAAAATAACACTGTTCAACATCAACATTTTTGGAGATTCATTTCTGTAACAAGAGTAAAATGCAAAAAAAGTATAGTAAAATTCTAAAATAAAAAACATTAAAGATTATTTAAATATATATATTTTTTAAATAAATGAGTGACATTAAGAGAAAAAGAGGGCAGAGAGAGTTTAAAAGTAGACGTGCAATGAAAGCTACACAGCAAATAAAGGGTTAAAACAAGCCCCAAGGGGTCACGCTGCACACTTACAGGCTCATCAAAGGAACGTCATGACAGTGAGGTGCTAAAAGGACTTTTGAAGTTAAACTCACTGCAATGCTTCACAAATATACCATACTTCAAAGACCAGAGAGCAAATCTCTAGGTGCAGACATGATAACATCGTTTAACTGAAGCATCGCCTCCATACTCAAGCAGGTAAGCCTTTTATTCCAAACCAAAATATTAATATTGTAAAGCACAGTGGGATATGGAGGGACAGGCTGTTGTAAACTTGTATCACAGCAGGATTTTGATATATCTTCAACAACATGAAGCCAAAAATGGACCATTTCCCTAAAGCATCTTGTAGGGCCTCTTTTAATCTCCACAGGAAGAGTTTGTTTAGGCAAGGCAAGTTAAGTTTATTTGTATAGCACATTTCATACACAGTGGCAATTCAAAGTGCTTTACACAGAAATTAAGTTAAAATTTTCATAAGTGAATAAAATAAAAATATATATAGTATAACAGTTATAATAGGAATTAAAAGAAAATAAAAAATAAAGAAAAAAAATATATAAATAAAAAGTATAATTAACACTAAAAATAACAACCGGGTTAAATTGAAACATAATTAAAGTGCAAGCAGTTCGGACAGAGCACAGAGCTCATTCAGTAAAAGCATAAATAAAGCATCATTGCAACTGTCACGCCGGGTCAACTCAAAACCAAGAGGGAGAGCTGAATCCAAATGCAAAATTGTTTAATAACAAAATAAACATAACAAAACCACAACGATCAGAGAACCAAGGAACAGATAACAGAATGAGTCACACCAAACGTACATCCATGAAGGACAAGACCTGACCAAGAACATAGGAGACACAAGGGTTTAAATACACAGGGGCAAACAAGCTCAACAAATTAACAAGTCACACCTGGGGGAGACTAATCAACATGAACAACTACAAAGAACTACAAAACATGGCACAAAACAGGAAATAACAAAAGAGTCTTCACAAGACAGGGAAACACAGGCTGGAATCATGACAGAGCCCCCCACTTAGGGAGCGGATTCCAGACGCTCCAAAGGAAACAGTCTAGGAGGGTGGTGGAATGGAGGCAGAACAGGGAGAGGGATGGTGGGCCAGGCCCGTGCAGGGGGACAGGACTTGGACCCAGACACGGCGCTAAACTAGTGAATGAACTTGCGCTCCCTGGGCGGTTCAGCGCAAAAAAGGAGGCGTGTTCCGGCGCAAACAATCCCTGGTGCTATTTTGCTGTTCCATTAAACAATTGCGCCACTGACCAGAAAAAACCTAGTCTAAAGTCAGTGGCGCGTTGCGCGTTGTTCATTATGCTATTTTAAGGGCGCATGCTTGACCATAATGTATAGCGTGCACAACGCGCATACACTTTGCTCATGTAATCTACACAGATGCAACAGTTATTTTTGCAAATCATAAATTGTTACACTAAAAAAATATTAACACATGAGATGACGGAAATCATTGTGGTGTGCCATGAAGATGTGAAAAAATAGGCATAAATCTAGCTTACAAATTATTCAGGCTAATTATTTATTTAACCGACGCTATTTTGGGTGGGTTTCTCCCATCCCCATACAACACAACTTCTCTGTCTTTCACTGCTCTTACAAGAACATCAGTCTCCTCGGCTGTGAACCGCTCCTGGCGTGCGCCTGGTAAATACGCCATAATAATAGCAATCCATAATGGAACTTGCGCACCTGCTTTTAAAGGGAATGTTGGATGACGCTCTGGTTTATTCACGTTACGCCCAAACCACACCTATGAATAATGAAGCTACTTCAGACCAACCCATTTTAGATTTGCGCCGGGCGCAAGAGCCATTTATCCCGCCGAGAAAATAGCAACAGCGCCGAGACCCGCCCACAAAGTTACTTGCGCTTTGCGCTTTGACACTTGCGTTTCAGATCGTTAAAATAGGGCCCAACGAGGGCAAAGTCTGGGAAGTCTGTGAGGTAGGCAAAATCCAAAAAGTCTTTGGTGTGGTCCTCGAGGGAATGGTTGCCTTGTTGGAGCCGAATTAAACTAATTGCTGGATCCATAGTTGGTCAGGTCTTCTGTCACGCCGGGTCAACTCAAAACCAAGAGGGAGAGCTGAATCCAAATGCAAAATTGTTTAATAACAAACTAAACATAACAAAACCACAACGATCAGAGAACCAAGGAACAGATAACAGAATGAGTCACACCAAACGTACATCCATGTAGGACAAGACCTGACCAAGAACATAGGAGACACAAGGGTTTAAATACACAGGGGCAAACAAGCTCAACAAATTAACAAGTCACACCTGGGGGAGACTAATCAACATGAAAAACTACAAAGAACTACAAAACATGGCACAAAACAGGAAATAACAAAAGAGTCTTCACAAGACAGGGAAACACAGGCTGGAATCATGACAGCAACAAAGACAAACCAGCAAGATAAGACAGTTTTTATGACCCAAAAGAAAATGAGAGAGAGAGTTCACTTCTAATGCCCATAAAACAGACTTCTCTCCATTTATTCATAGACAAACTTTTTATGAATGAACATTCATACCCTGGTATTGTATAATGTATTTTTTATTACTGTATACTGTTTTGTGCAATATACCATATTGTTCCAAATATAAGACGACCCCCAATTTTCAAGATGTAGGGAAGCGCGGGGCACAACTTAACGCAGGGTTAGTTGTAACGGGCATGTTTTAACCCTTTCCACACATGCCAGAATGACGAAATTTAGTGTATTTACTAGTTGCCATATCAACATTATTTAGAGAAAAAATAGCGCAAAAATTTAAAAATCTCTGGAAGATATTACTGAACATGTATTTAATCATAGCAAAAGTAATTTCTTACTTAAGTTTAGTTGTCATCTCTGTTTTTTGTGTTTATTTAAAATAAGTAATAATAAATAGATTTCTTGCCTGTTCCGTTGATTACCCTTTTGCCTGTCTCTCCTGCCTTGTTTGCCTGTTTGGACTGCTTGCCTGTGTATGACCTTTTGCCTGTTTTTTACTATGATTGTGGATTTCCCTCTCAATAAAACTGCATTTGGATCCTCTACCTTCTGTTCCAGAGCAGTACGTAACACAAAGTGACAAATATAATTATTTCGGGTAAATCAAGAAAATAGTATACACTGTATTAATGAAACAAAACCACATAATTAGACATGTGTGCAATTAATGTGGGAAACATTAAAAACTCTGAACCCCAAGTGGATTTACACAAACTGAGAAAGTCAAAATTTGTTAGGTTGTGCCCCGCATATTTAAATGAAAAACATTTGTAGGCTATTTAAAGTATGGTAAATAATGGTATTTACCAGTAACAAAATGTACTAACAACAATCACATTCAGAAATATCCACTTTATGGCATAGCTACCATACAAATAACCTGAAGTTCTAATTTTGTAGATTTCACTATGACTGATTTCTCACCTTTTTATGTACAGTGACAGATGCTGACATGTCAAAAAACACAGGTGTTTGATCTGCATTATCTGATTCAGGGTGGATATGAATGTTTTTTCACATTCTTTGTTCACATAGCACTGTCTTTTAACAGTTTCTCCTTGAAGTCGGAGGGCATCATTTTTAGGGGCCGTTCACACAGAATGCGTTGTCACACTGAGTGCTGCTTTTCCATTTTTTTCTATGTAAACAAGTGCTAAAAGGATGTGTATAAACATTGCTCTCATGTTTTGCAGCGTCGCGTGCATGATACTGCGTTCAGGTAAAATCAGTTTTAAAAAACGTGTCTCGAGACCTTTTGCTTTTTTGTTTCACTGACCTGTGCCTTGTGTTTTAACAGCAAAAACGTGTTCCCATTCAGTCGGTCACTCTCGACGCCATGTCGGAGTACCGACGAATAGGAATCTCGCTCGCGAGAGCCAATCTACTTCGAGTGAAACTAAACGAGCCAATGTACATTGGCATGCAATGATTGCACCAGGTGTTCATGCCACGCACTGCGGGTATAAATGAGACACAGGTGCTTGCATCAAATCAACCTTTTGCTGAGGAGCCGAGTGGTATCTGGTTATGCTAGATATCACTCACCTACTTCGCAGTCCTGACTGGAAGCCTGCCCTTTTGGAAGCGCTCTTCAGTCGGTGTTGGTGTGACGGCACAGCAGCAGGTCGTGTGGTTCTACGATCATCTCTCTTTTTTGCTCGTGAGAGCAAACACAAGGGCTGTTCTCACAGCTGGTTCGGTGCGCCTGGTGGAGAGCGCTAAAAAGCCGTTCTTACGGCTGGTAGAGAGCGTCCGGTGAGAGAGAGCGCGCACGTCAGGCTGCACTATTCCCTGACTGTGTCGCCGCGACCCCCTCCCCCCTGCGTGCTTCAGCACCAAGGAGAGCGATCATCTAAAAGAGCAACACAGAAAGAGCTTGCGTCTTTTTCAAGATGACATTCTTTCTGTGCGTTTCTGGATGCGGTGGTTACCTGTCACCGAGGGATGGTCACCAGCGCTGTATCTCGTGTTTGGGCGTTCAGCACGCTGAGGCAGCGCTGGTGGATGATTCATGTTCTCACTGCGGGAACAAGATCATCTCAGAGTTGCGGTCTAGACTCTGTCTGGCAAGGGGCAGAGTCCCCGTGCCTCTGCCTCGATCTAACCCCCCACAAAGGGTTACTTCAGGCAGTAGCGTGGGTGATTTGAGGGTTACGGTGAGCGCGATTCCCCCAGGGAACCAACCCCCGGGGAACCCTCATTCCTCACGCACTCTGCAGCCAGTTGAGCTTCCGTTGGAACGGGCTGGGCCATCCACGAGGTGTGCACCAACTGTATCCTTTGGGGCTCCCCTCGATGACCAGATGTCCATCGCTGCATCGGAGGGAGGGTCAGAATTCTCCGGAGATGACGTGTCGGCGCAGGGGGCTCCTTCGGGAAGATTCGCTGTGCCCGATACCGATCTGCAAATGATGGCCATGCTTTCCCGGGCCGCCGAGAGAGTCGGGCTCGTGTGGAACCCTCCACCGTGTCCCGAACCCTCGAGGCTGGATGATTGGTATCTCGGAGTGGCCCGTGCTGGTTCTCAGCGCACCACCCCGGTTCCTTTCTTCCCGGAGGGGCACAAGGAGCTCACTAGGTCGTGGACGGCACCTTTTACTGCCCGAAACCGGCCTAGTGGATCCTCCTCCCTCACCACCCTCGATGGCGGACCTGCAAAGGGATACACGCAGGTTCCTCCCGTGGAACGGGCCGTTGCTATGCAACTGTGCCCTAACTCCACTTCCAGGGGGAACCCGTGTCTCCCCTCCAGGGCCTGTAGGTACTCTTCCGATCTGATAGGGAAAGCCTACCAGGCTTGTGGAGAGGCAGGCTCCGCCTTACACGCTATGGCGTTGTTGCAGGTCCATCAGGCCCAGGCACTGAAGACCTTGCACGAGGGTGGTCACGATCCCGCAGTTCTCCAAGAACTGAGAACCGCAACGGACCTCACGCTTCGTGCGACGAAGGTTACGGCGCGGGCAGTGGGTCGTGCGATGTCCACTATGGTGGTCCAGGAGCGCCATCTCTGGCTATGTCTGGCTGACATGCGGGACAAGATCAGGTTCCTTAATTCCCCCGTGTCCCAGACTGGCCTCTTCGGCGACGCGGTCCAGATCTTCACCCAACAGTTTTCGGCCGCACAGAAACAGACTGAGGCGATCAGTCACATCCTGCCTCGGCGGTCAACTGCTGTCTCCACCATGCCGCCGGCAGCGCCTCAGACTGCTCGTCGCCGAGGGCGGCCGCCTGCGTCTGCCTCCACTCCCGCGCCGCAGCAGCAGCCTCCACCCAAGCGACGTCGTGGAGCCGGACGCAAGCAGGCCGCCCCGCCCGTCCAGGCCCCTGCCAAGAAGAGGGGTGGCAAGAGTAAGGGCAAGCGGCCCTGAGACGGGCGACCCGGAGATGGGGAGGATTTCTCTTCAGGAGACGGTGACCGCACCGCTCCATCCCCCGGAGGAGGGCCGGGTGGAGAATCTTTTGTTCCGTTTTGTTTCTGTTCCGCCGCTGGTCCCAGCACCAGCGGTACCCAAAATTTTCAATAAAAGAGCAATTTCCTCCATCTCTGGGTCCCAAGGGTGTGCGGAGAGTGATGGCCGGTCAAACGCCGGACCACACTCATCCTCCCCCCTCGCCAGCAGGCAGCAGTGGACGTCCACCCCGCGTCCCTCCTGCCCTCAGGTGGAATCAGGTAAGTGTTGCACAGCACACTCTCACCCCGCTGTGGGCCGCCTCCACGAGACAGCCGCCCCAGCCTGGTACCTGCATTCCACCTCGCTGCCCCACAGTGGGTACGCCAGTGGTCCCTATGGTCCCGCTTGCACGGTCTCTGCGAGCCTGGCTAGAGCTCCGCAGTCCGTCTCGTTGGCTCATTCGGACCATCAGGCTCGGCTATGCGATTCAGTTCGCCCGGCGCCCCCCCAGATTCAACGGCGTCCGCTTCACTTCGGTGAAAGCTGCAGATGCCCATGTCCTGCGTGCGGAGATATCAGTCCTACTGGCGAAGGACGCGATAGAGCCGGCCCCTCCAGCCGATATGAAGACCGGCTTCTACAGCCCGTACTTCATAGTACCCAAGAAAACAGGTGGGTTACGACCAATCTTGGACCTGCAAGTCCTGAATCGGAGCCTCCACAAGCTACCGTTCAAGATGCTCACGCAGAAACAAATTTTCGAGTGCATCCGTCCCCAAGATTGGTTTGCAGCGATCGACCTGAAGGACGCGTACTTTCATGTCTCGATTCTTCCTCGACACAGGCCGTTCCTGCGCTTTGCGTTCAAGGGCCGAGCATATCAGTACAAAGTCCTGCCCTTTGGGCTGGCCCTGTCCCCCCGTGTCTTCACGAAGGTCACGGAGGGGGCCCTTGTGCCCATGAGAGAACAGGGCGTTCGCATCCTCAACTATCTCGACGACTGGCTCATTCTAGCACAGTCCAGGGATCAGTTGTGCGAACACAGGGACCTGGTGCTCAGACACCTTAGCCAGTTGGGTCTTCGGGTCAACTGGGAGAAGAGCAAACTCGCCCCCGTGCAGAGGATCTCTTTTCTCGGTATGGAGTTGGATTCGGTCGAACGGACAGCGCACCTCACAGAGGAGCGCGTCCAGTCGATGCTGAACTGCCTGAACACGTTTCAGGGCAGGATGGCGATTCCACTGAAACATTTTCAGAGGCTCCTGGGGCATATGGCAGCCGCTGCGGCAGTAACTCCGCTCAGCCTGTTTCATATGAGACCGCTTCACCATTGGCTACACGGCCACTCACCGGGTGAGCATCACACCTGCCTGCCGCCAATCCTTCAGCCCATGGTCAGACCCCTCGTTCCTTCGGGCCGGAGTGCCCCTGGAACAGGTGTCCAGGCATGCTGTGGTTTTCATGGATGCCTCTGCCATGGGCTGGGGAGCCACGTACAATGGACATGCAGTGTCAGGGGTTTGGACGGGCCCGCACCTGCATTGGCACATCAACTGCCTCGAGTTGCTAGTGGTACATCTTGCTCTGAGCCGCCTCAAAGGACGGTTACGGGGCAAAGATGTACTGGTCCGCACGGACAACACTGCGACCGTTGCGTATATCAACCGACAAGGTGGTCTGCGCTCCCGTCGCATGTCACAACTCGCCCGCCATCTCCTCCTCTGGAGTCAGAAGTGTCTGAGGTCGCTTCGGGCCATTCATGTCCCTGGTGTGCACAACCGTGTGGCCGACGAGCTTTCACGAGCTGTGCTCCCAGGGGAGTGGCGACTCCACCCCCAGGTGGTCCAGCTGATTTGGAGACAGTTCGGGATGGCACAGGTCGACCTGTTTGCCTCTCCAGAAATGTCCCATTGCCAGTGGTTCTATTCGCTGACCGAGGGCACACTCGGCATGGATGCTCTGGCGCACAGCTGGCCCCAGGGGCTGCGCAAATAAGCGTTCCCCCCAGTGAGCCTACTTGCACAGACATTGTGCAAGGTCAGGGAGGACGAGGAGCAGGTCCTGCTAGTGGCGCCGTACTGGCCCACCCGGACCTGGTTCCCAGAACTTATGCTCCTCACGACAGCCCCTCCTTGGCCGATTCCTCTGAGGAAGGATCTTCTAACTCAGAGACGGGGCACCCTGTGGCACCCGCGTCCAGACCTGTGGAAGCTTCATGTTTGGCCCCTGGAGGGGACGCGGAGGTTCTAGGTGACTTACCCCAAGCGGTAGTTAACACCATCACTTCGGCGCGAGCACCGTCTACAAGACAGGCCTACGCCCTGAAGTGGAACCTGTTCGTCGAGTGGTGTTCTTCTAGCCGAGAAGACCCCTGAAGATGCTCGATCATGTCTGTGCTTTCCTTCCTGCAGCACGGGTTGGAGCGTAGGCTGTCCCCCTCCACCCTCAAAGTCTATGTTGCTGCGATATCCGCCTATCATGACGACGTAGATGGTAAGACGGTTGGTAAGCATGACCTGGTCGTCAGGTTCCTTAGGGGGGCGAGACGGTTAAATCCTCCTCGTCCCCCCTCCATACCCTCTTGGGATCTTACTCTGGTGCTCCGAGCACTTCAGAATGCCCCATTTGAGCCTTTGCAGTCAGCAGAGCTAAAGCTTCTCTCTATGAAGACTTTGCTGTTGGCTGCATTGGCCTCCATCAAGAGGGTAGGGGACCTGCAGGCATTTTCGGTCGACGATTCGTGCCTAGAGTTCGGGCCGGGCGACGCCAACGTGGTACTAAGACCCCGGCTTGGCTATGTGCCCAAGGTTCCTACCACTCCCTTCAGGGACCAGGTGGTGAACCTGCAAGCGCTGCCCCCGGAGGAGGCAGACCCAGCCCTAGCTTTGCTCTGTCCCGTCCACGCCCTGCGGATCTACGTGGATAGAACTCAAAGCTTTAGGACCTCAGATCAGCTCTTTGTCTGTCACGGAGGCCAGCAGAAGGGAAAGGCTGTCTCCAAGCAGAGGATAGCCCACTGGATAGTGGATGCCATCACCTTGGCTTACCAAGCACAAGGTGTGCCCTGTCCGCTCAGGGTGCGAGCACACTCTACTAGAAGTGTTGCATCCTCCTGGGCGCTGGCACGTGGCGCCTCGCTGTCAGACATCTGTAGAGCTGCAGGCTGGGCGACACCTAACACATTCGCTAGATTCTGTAGCCTACGTGTAGAGCCGGTTTCCTCCTGTGTTCTCACCTCAAACGGGTAGAAACACTGAGGGGCCCCGGCTCTTGTCGGCTTGCTGCGCTAGGGCGTTATTTTCTCCAGAAGCAAACTCTGTGAGTCCTCCATCACCCTCGGTGCCGGACGTGGCGGAGCGTCTCGCATCAGGCCCCTTGCCGCTGAATCCTTGAGAACCGGTATTGGGCTTGGGTTATATGAGTGACCCTGCGGGGATCCCATATATCTGTCCACGGTCGCTCCTACGGGAAGCCCGTGTCTTTCCCTTGGGAGAGCCTTCCCATCAATGGGATTGAGCCCCCTCTCTCTGTCGCGGGCTACGGCTCAGCCTGTACTCCTACATAACTCCTTCGGGGTACGATGTGGGCTAACCAGCGTTCCCCTTCAGTAGGGCACGCTTTCCCAGTGTTATCCAATAATCACTGAGCGGGTCATGCGGAACAGCAGTGATGGTCTTCCCGGTGTGAGCCCCGTCTCATCAGGTAAGAGCTCAGGCGGCTCACACAGGGCACTGGAGGGGGGCAGAGGCCATGGCGCTTTGGTAGGGATTCCTATTCGTCGGTACTCCGACGTGGCGTCGAGAGTGACCGACTGAATGGGAACGTCTCGGTTACGTATGTAACCCTCGTTCCCTGAAGGAGGGAACGGAGACGCCACGTCCCGTCACCATGTCCTCTGTACCCTGCTGGGGTGCCGGCTACCTACTCGGCTCCTCAGCAAAAGGCTGATTTGATGCAAGCACCTGTGTCTCATGTATACCCGCGGTGCGTGGCATGAACACCTGGTGCAATCATTGCATGCCAATGTGCATTGGCTCGTTTAGTTTCACTCGAAGTAGATTGGCTCTCGTGAGCGAGATTCCTATTCGTCGGTACTCCGACGTGGCGTCTCCGTTCCCTCCTTCAGGGAACGAGGGTTACATGCGTAACTGAGATGTTCTCTGTAAACCGGCCCTTATGCTGGATCTAAATGGCTGCTTCATGGATATTGACAGGCAAGTGTGTCAGTACAGCCGAAAGAAAAAAGGATCGGCCTCGCTGGTGTGTTCAGCTCTTTGGTTCTGGTTCTCGGCATCCGCTCATTTCTTTTTCCAGCTATACTGACACACTCTCCTGTCAGCAGCCGATTTTAGCACCGCGGTAATCTTTTCATTTTGGGCTCGCAATCTTCTAACATTACACTCTGACACACCATATTTCTTGGCTGCTTAATGAGAGTTGTTTAATGACTGCGTTTATCAGTCCTGGGGGGAACTCGTTTTACACGCATGACATATTATTGAATGACATATAAAAGTTTAAAACCAGTAAATACGATAACCAAATTTTTTCATGAGTATTTCCAATACATTAAACTGATACATAACAAATCAAGCACAGCGTTTGTTCAGTCAGGCCACATAGGCATATTGTCGCTGTCAGCTGTCAAATCGTTCCAATCACTACCATTCTCCTATTAGACCGGGGATATATATATATGCAGCATTTCTGCTCGAAAGCACGCTTAAACTGCTCGCAAGCATGCTTAAACTGCTCGCAACCCTCCCTCCCCACTGTAAGTATCAGCATATTACTATCCACCTTCTGGCTGCCGTTTTTTTCTCTTTTTTTCAAGTCCTAGCTGTTATGGACCTCACTGCTGAGAGACACTCATCCTCATAGCCAAGCTACAGTAGACGTCCCAGGATTCACCGCATGTTACTCCTGTTTCACTAAAGACATTCTAAAGTGTCTTAAAACATCTGTATATTACTAAAGCTTATGGCTCCATGGGGGTAATGCAAAGCTCTTGTATGTTCTATTAATCATGGAGTAAGAACCCCCATTAAAGGGTTAGTTCATCCAAAAATGAAAATTCTGTCATTAATTACTCACCCTCATGTCGTACGACACCCGTAAGACATTCGTTCATCTTCGGAACACAAATGAAGATATTTTTGTTGAAAGCTGATGTCTGAGAAAGGCCTCCATTGACATTCTGTACATTTACACTCACAAGACCCATAAAAGGCACTAAAACCGTCTTTACAAAGTCCATCTCACTACAGTGGCTCTACAATCATTTTATGAAGCGATGACAATAGTTTTTGTGTGGGAAAAAAAATAAAAATAACGACTTTATTCCACAAGTTCTTGTCTTCCTTGTCTGCCTTGGCCGTGAATTCACGAAGCACCACGACGCATGCGCGAGAATATGACGTAGCGCCGGCGTTCGGGAATCCATGAAATCCACACTTTAGTCCCATTTTGAGCCCTGCACCGAGACCTAAAGCACGATCAATGTAGAATTCAACAGCTTAGATACGGCGCGTCTTCCTCTGCTCGTTGTAAACAAATCTCCTCGCTTCTGGGTCACGTGTTCGAACGCCGGTTCTGCGTCATATTCTTGCGCATGCGTCGTGGTGCTTCGTGAATTCACGGCCGAGGCAGACAAGGAAGACAAGAACTTGTGGAATAAAGTCGTTATTTTTATTTTTTTTCCCGCACAAAAACTATTGTCATCGCTTCATAAAATGATTGTAGAGCCACTGTAGTGAGATGGACTTTGTAAAGACGTTTTTAGTGCCTTTTATGGGTCTTGTGAGTGTAAATGTACGGAACGTCAATGGAGGCCTATCTCAAGCCTTTCTCAGACATCAGCTTTCAACAAAAATATCTTCATTTGTGTTCCGAAGATGAACGAATGTCTTACGGGTGTCGAACGACATGAGGGTGAGTAATTAATGACATAATTTTCATTTTTGGGTGAACTAACCCTTTAAGGAACCATATCGCCAAAGATAAATGTGTTTCAATAAACTGAAGTTACTTGCCAAAGTGGCCCTGTCTGAACTAGGGTGAATTCAGGTTGAATGGGACACTTTTCCCCAGTCATCTCAATAGCAAAGTGTCCCAATCGACCTGAATTCACCCTAATGAGTGACTCAAACAATTAAAACTAACACTAGAAACTAAACAAGGTGAAATGACACGGCTCAAGAAACATTTCTTCTTATTATAGTTTTTTTTAGAACAGTTGTACTGCTTAATATTTGAACTATTTTCAGGATTCTTTGATGAATACAGAATTCAAAAGAACAGCATTTATTTGAAATGGGAAAAGTTATTTACTGTCACTTATTAAAGTGCCCTTGAAGAAAACGTAATCTTGCTTATTATTCAATTTTAGTGTATATTATTTGATTTTACTATGTTACTTTTTCACATTAATATCAAAGTTCAGAGTGACCATCTGTAATTAATCAGTTTAGTCACGTATTAGGTTCAAAGTTCAAGTGTTCATATATCTCACTGGAGCTCACAGACAGTACTGAACATACACCGTACAATAAAGCTCATTTACAACCTACAGCACAATACTGCACACATGAGAAACAGAATGTGAAATGAATAGAATAAAAACTAAGATGATTGCGATAGCATAAAAATAATAGTTATAGTCATACATTATCAATATTGGCAAGTTGTAACACATCCGTCAAGCTTCAAATTCAGTATGAAATTAAATATGATTTCTCTTTTGTTTATATCCAGCATGCCAGTTTTTGTGTTTTAAAACTCCTACCTTTACCTCCTACGCCACATCAACGGCCGAAGTCGCAACCTTTAACAGTGGGTAGACTGCTGAACAGTATTGACAGGGTTATGTAATATACATTTGTTTGTCATAATAAATGTCATTCTCATGCTTCTGGTCACAGTGAGGTGTCAACAGGTATGCATTTTAATGATACACTAAACAAAACATAATACACAGGATAAACGCACACAGCGGCAGATGATGGCCTTGTTCACTCCTTGTGCAATTAAAATTGTGATGAGGTTTTTGTTCTCGGAGGAAATAGCTTCTTATTGTTGAGATCTAATTTTTGCTCTCATGGCTCATTTACTCTTTCATTAATGTTCAAATGAGGAAACTTCATGTACAAGTTGTTTCGTAATTACACTCTTTAACAACAATGCAGATGTGAAGTGGCATTTTACTAAACCCCAGAAATAATAAATGATAGAAATAACTAAAATGGCCAATTAATTTATAAAGTACCTTTCTGAACAATTAACTATTGACCTTATAGTTAATGTCTGATAATTTTCTTTGCGATTTATTTATGATGAATACAGCATGTTACTGTAATTCTAGAACAATATGAGACAAAAGGGATTTGGGTTGCAAAATATTAAGAGTGTACTTACTGCTGCCATACAACTCAAATTCAAAATAAAACCACCTTTCTCTGTTCAGTTTGGTTCTAAACACATTTTGGTCACTCTGAGTAAAAAATAAAAATAAAAAAAGGTTTAATACGACTTCACAGTGACAGCACAGTGGTGTATCACATATGAAAGGATTTTAATTTTTAGAAGCTCTTTGGAACCAGATAACAACCATCCGTGACATAATTATCCAATTGCTAACAAGTAAACAAGCCAATATTCCTGTTGCAATTATTCGCCGAATTAATTCTGAGAGAATGCTTAGGGAAGAGTAAAATATACTTCCCACTGAATTTCTAGTCTTTTCTTAGTACCACATGATGCATGTTCAAATTGCAAAGAGAAAAAGAAAAAAATCTAAAAATGGAACAGATTACTACTGGGCAAAAGGTGAAAACTCAGACAAAAGGTGTAATCACATGCAATCAGAGTTTTTGAGCAAATTAAATAACCCAGAACATATAGATAATTCAGCGCTTTGTTAGGCACACCGACTATGTGTTTTAGCATGATAATAAGCTTGAAAGCTTTTAACAAAAATGTATATATGCACTATTCAAAAGTTTGGAAACAATATTTTTTTTACACTTTATTTGGATGGTCCACTTTAGACAGTCTACTATCTACAAGTAACTTTGCAACTACATGTCAGCTAGCTCTCATTAGAGTAGACTGAAGTAGACTGTTCCCAGCAAGCAATTTTGCATTTAAAATACGTCTAATATCCATCCAAACACAGCACTGATGTCTAGGCTAAAACAAGGCAAAATTTGGTTTGTCAGTGAAAAGGGGTGGTTGATTATGATTTCACTTTTCAAACTTTATTTAGTGTGTAATGTTGCTGTTTAAACATAAACAACATCTGCAAAGTTACGATGTTCAAAGTTCAGTGCAAATGAAGATATTTTCTTTTACAGAAATTGCTTTTTTAAGGACTACAACAAACAGCTGGTCGGGACTACACAAGCTTCCTCCTGGGTTAGTGACATCACTAACCCTAAAATTTACATACATCCCACAAAAAGAGTGAGGCCATGTTGGGCTGCATTAGAGAAGAGGAAGAGTTATGTAGTAGTGTTGTTGCCGTGCCATCAAAACTCTGTCATGTTCACCCCGATTGCAAGTCCTCTTTGTCCTTCCTAGGATTGCTGGACTGACACCATGTCTACACCGGACGTGAGTGGCGCGATGCAATGCTACAAAAGACAATAGAACTCATTATAATCAGTGATGTTGTCAACACTGGATGCGGTGCAATGCGAGAGGTAAATCTTCAATCTTAAACTGATGCCTCATTTTATTTATGATGTATACTGACACAATGGACAAATGCTTTTCAACGATCACTTTGTTGTGTCCAGTGTGGACAGCCTTTAGATGTTCCGACGTGGACAACAAGCCTCTTTTTAATCCCACCAGCAAACTTTGAATGTTGGTGTTTACATTTACATTTATGCATTTAGCAGACGCTTTTATCTAAAGCGACTTAAAACTGAGGAGTACAAGAAGCGATCCGTCATGAAGAGGAAATCGAAACATAAAAAGTGCCTGAAGTACTAAGTTTTGGACATTACCCAGAGGAACACACAATAGGGCAGGGAAGGAGTAGAGGAAAATAGAAGAAAAAGGATTTATTTTTTCTCAAGATGAGGTTAAGTGCTCACGGAAGAGGTGAGTTTTCAGCTGTCTTTTGAATGTTGTCAGTGATTCTGCAATTCGGATGGAGGTGGGAAGATTATTCCACCAGCAGGGAATGATGAATGTAAATGTTCTGGAGAGGGATTTTTTGCCTCTCTGTAATGGAACCACAAGCCGTTGCTCCTTAGCTGAGCGAAAGCTTCTGGTAGGGGTATAGACTTGTAGGAGCGAGTCAAAGTATGCAGGAGCTGATCTTGTGGTGGATCTGTAAGCGAGCATTACCGCCTTGAACTTGATGCAAGCAGCGAGTGGTAGCCAGTGCAGAGAGATGAAGAGAGGTGTGACGTGGGCCCTTTTGGGTTCGTTGAAGATAAGACATGCTGCTGCATTCTGGATCATTTGGAGTCCAGCCAGAAGCGCATTGCAATGTGGTCTTTAAAGGACAGCTGGTCATCAAAGATTACACCAAGATTTCTGACCAACCCTGAGGGGGTGATCAGAGATGAACCTATAGCTGGATGGTGAAATTGTGTTGTAATGTCAGATTGGCAGGGAAGACGAGCAGTTCAGTCTTAGCCAGGTTGAGCTGCAGGTGATGTTTTTTCATCCAAGCCAAGATGTCCACCAGACAGCTGGAGATCCGTGCAGCTACTGTGGGGTCATCTGGTTGGAATGAAAGGTAAAGCTGAGTGTCATCAGCATAGCAGTGGTATGAGAAGCCATGTGCCTGTATGATGGGTCTCAATGATGTAGTGTAAATGGAGAAGAGGTCCAAGCACTGAGCCCTGAGGAACCCCCGTGGTCAATTGATGTTTTTGGATACCTCCCCTCTCCAGGCAACCTTGAAAGACCTACCTGTGATATAGGACTCAAACCAGTGGAGTGGAATCCCTCCAGTGATGAGAGGGTGGACAGAAGAATCTGATGACAGTGTCAAAGGCAGCAGATAGGTCGAGGAGGACGAGGACCGATGATTTGTAATCAGCTTTTGCAATCCGCAGGGCTCCGGTGACCGACAGTAATGCAGTCTCTGTGGAGTGGCCCCTTTTGAAACCTGATTGGTTGATGTCCAGCTGATTATTCTGTTATGTTTGTGAATGTTGGTATTTGTTTGTGATTCTGTTATGTTTGTGAATGTTGGTGTTTGATTATTCTGAATGTTGGTGTTTGTTGGTGTTTATGTGATCAGTGTAAATTATTCTTTGATTAGAGCTTTTATAGTGTTTACCCACATGCTTGTTTGGCTACAGGCATGCTAAACATGGTTCTGTGTAAGCCTGGTTCTTAACTGTAGTAAAGCCATGGATTAGTCTTTGTAATGTGTTCATAGTTATGGCGACAGATATTTGGCTACACTCGTTCTATAAAGACAAAACTAACGGTCACTATAGATCCGCAGTTTGTAATCCAAATAATCCCTTCAAGCTTTTACAAATAACAGCGTATCTAAAAGTATGACAACAACAAACAATAAAACATACCATTCTGAAACGTCCTGTAACAGCTGTTCTTATGCAGGTTCTGCTCAATCCTCTTGATTCGGGCTCAAATTGATATGGTAATATTGATGACATTTTTTATTACAATACACCTGAGCATATGCAACAAACCGCAATGGTAAGGGGTGTGATGTTTCCGAACAACGTGCACTAGGCGGTTAGCAAATCACAATTCACTGGGCCAGCTAACCAATCTGAGCCCATTGTGTATTTCTCAGGGAGGGGCTTCATAGAACCAGGAAGCTATCCGGCTGTTTTTACAAGAAGGAACACAGTGGTGTAGAATAAAGATAAATTATGTGAAAAATAATGTGTTTGTTTTTTGGGTGTCCAAAGTCCGGCCTACGGGCCAAATGTGGCCCGGGGATTAATTTAAAGCGGCCCGCAGCTTGATTATTAAAGGTCCCATGGCATGGAAATTTCATTTTATTAGGTTTTTTAACATTAATATGAATTCCCCTAGCCTGTATATGGTCCCCAAGTGGCTAGAAATTTTGATAGGTGTAAACCGAGTTCTGGGTGTCCTGCTCTGCCTTTGAGAAAATGAGAGCTCAGAGGAGCAGATCTGGAATCTTCCCTGTTATGCCGTCATAACATAAAAGGTTACCTCCCCTTCTTCTGCTTTGCCCGCCTAGAGAATTTGGAGAAAATGGATTCAGTTTATCAGTTGCGATGTCAGCACAGGCTTTACAAATAGACTTTTACCATATGTATTCAACAGCTCCGCCACAAACAGTGAGTAACAGTGTTCATTAATGCCTGATCTGTTATCAGTGATTTCTGATGTGTAGCTAATCATTCACATCAAGTTCACACAGACTTTCTTTCTAAATAGTTTAATACTGTTTATGCTAATATGGTCATACTTCCTGGTTCTAGGTAATGAACGCATGAACTAACTGTTCAGCATTTTGCATTGAGAGCATGTGCCGTAATTTTGATATATTTTTAAGATGGTAGAATGCAATTTTACCGATGCTAGAAACATGGCTTTCAAACAAAAGATTGGTATCAAAGAGTACACTCAGGTTCCTCACTGACGACGAGGACTTGACAGAGCAGCCATCAAGTGTTAGACAGTATTTTAGGTTACTACTTGTGGAGCTTTTTTGTCCAATAATTAAAAATTAATTTTTTTCTGAATCGAGTTGCAGGAAATTACTGGTCATCCAATGTTTTATATTAGCTATGCATTCCGTTAATCTTGTGAACTCAGTACAATAACTTTTCTCAGCAATCTTCCTCTCTGGCAGCGCGCTTGCAGACTTGCTAAACCACGCCCCATCGGCCACTTAATCTAATACTCATTTCAAATGCAAAGATGTCAGCCAATCACAAGAGTGGGTGTTTTCCCTGAAGTCTCATAGCAGACACGCCCCTTGAAACAGAGCATTCAAGCCAGAGGGCTAATATCAGAATACAAAAATGCCTTTTATTTCTAAATTAGGACATTTTATGATGTAAAACTCATACTAACAATATAAGTACACCTCAGGAAACATTATAATAAACAAATAATAAAAATATCCACGCCATGGGACCTTTAAAATATATTATATGTGGCCCGCCACGCATAATTTACAAATCGTGCTGTTTCACAATGTCAACACAAGGTGGATTTTAGGCCAGGCAAACATTAACGCACCAAAAGTAGAACGAAACAGAGCTAACAGTTACTTGTGCGCAGCGCAACTCGCAAGCTCTGACTCTGAACAAATGTGTTTACTTGCTGAGTGTTTGATCACGCACCCACTAAACAGCCAATGAGAAGTGTTTGAGTTCGGCGCAGAGGTCTACGGTAAAAGCTGCAAATCTCTCTGAGATTAAATTTAGGTTAAAGCCAGTTGAAACTGCGCCGACTTGATCAACAACCCTAACGTGCAAATCAGGAAAAACACTGAGCCAAAATACTTTAAAGTAGCCTGGATACCAGATGAACTTAGCCCCGCCCACAACATTTTTTGCACGGGCAGTTCGGTCTTGACTTGTTCCATAGAGAAGTAATTATGCCCGAACAGAAACTGTTCGGACCAATGAAATTGTCAGGGCGGGCTTTAGACGATGATGGACAGATGATAAACAGTAACGTAATCATCCACGTCATCAAAGGCGCTTGGGTTGAATTTGTTCTAATCCTAAACGGAGAACTTGTTCGTATATGCATTCACCTTTACTATTTCTCTCAGAAATGATGATCGTGTTGGTAAGTACTCTATGTATCCTTAAATTCTTTTTTACAACACCGGCAAAGATCGTTTACACTCATCTTCTTCTTCTAACGTAACTTATTCCAGCTTGCATGCGGACAGGGTTGCCAAGTTTTTACAGCAAAACTCGCCCAACTGCTACTCAAAACTAGCCAAAAACAAGCCCAATAACTTTCCGGGTGGGGGGGTTCTCTGGGAAAAATGGCATTTGGGGGGTAAAATATGTGTTATTTTGGCACGGCTGCTAAATTTCGCATTCCTGGGTCTGTATATCACAAAATTGGGGTCGCTTCAACCCGCGGACTTGGCAACACAGTGCAGTTGAGTTCTGTTGACATTTGACAACTAACTTTATGCGTCGCTCCGTTGCTCTGATTGGTTGTTGGTCTATCCAATTGAGGTCTTTCCTGGTTCGGTTGAAACACGCCCCATAATCACAGCCCAACGGAGCAGTATCAGACTCAAATTCTGACTAGAATTGAGTATGACGACGTCAGGCTAACTTTAAAGGGTAATTAAACCCTAAACCAACTTTTTTTAGTTAATGATCTACCATGCAGTGAGGTGCCATGTGTGCACTGCAAAAAATGCTCTTATATAGTATTTTTGTCATGTTTCTAGTAAAAATATCTAATAATTCTTAAATCAAGATGCATTTAGTAGATAAGTAAAAAGACATAAGATATTTTTTCTTGTTTTCTGGAAATTAAAATCAAAATGAAGTGATTTTTTGCTTAAAACAAGCTAAATGATCTGCCAATGAAGAAAAATAATCGTATTTCTGTTTGAAATCTTGTTTCGGTCCAAAACAGAAACAAGATTATTTTTCTTACCCCATTGGCAGATAATTTTCCTTGTTTTAACTCACTTCATTTTGATCAATGAAGTGCTTGTCTTGATTTACCCCCCATAAATCAAGACAAATTGAGTCATTTTACTTATCTAGTAGAAGCACCTTTTAGATATTTGGACTGCAAAAAATAAATACTAAAATACTAAGTTAAAAAAAACATTTTTTGTGGTTTTACCTGTGGTGATCTAAATAGAGTATTCGTTAATTTAAATAAGAATTAATAAGTTCTAACCCAGTAATAATATTTCAATTTCACACTTTAAAACAGAGGTTGTTGAAAGTTTTACAGATATTGTTGTATTGAATTTATCTGTGTCCTATCTCAAACTACTCTACTGTCAGCTCAAGCTTTTGTCAAAGCTGTCATGTTTTCAAGAAACAAAAGATGTCATATACAGCGAGAAAAATAAGTATTTGAACACCCTGCTATTTTGCAAGTTCTCCCACTTGGAAATCATGGAGGGGTCTGAAATTGTCATCATAGGTGCATGTCCACTGTGAGAGACATAATCTAAAAACAAATCCAGAAATCACAATATATGCTTTTTTAACTATTTATTTATATGATACAGCTGCAAATAAGTATTTGAACACCTGTCTATCAGCTAGAATTCTGACCCTCAAAGACCTGTTAGTCTGCCTTTAAAATGTCCACCTCCACTCCATTTATTATCCTAAATTAGATGCACCTGTTTGAGGTCGTTAGCTGCATAAAGACACCTGTCCACCCCATACAATCAGTAAGAATCCAACTACTAACATGGCCCAGACCAAAGAGCTGTCCAAAGACACTAGAGACAAAATTGTACACCTCCACAAGGCTGGAAAGGGCTACGGGGAAATTGCCAAGCAGCTTGGTGAAAAAAGCTCCACTGTTGGAGCAATCATTAGAAAATGGAAGAAGCTAAACATGACTGTCAATCTCCCTCGGACTGGGGCTCCATGCAAGATCTCACCTCAATGATCTCTCAATGATCCTAAGAAAGGTGAGAAATCAGCCCAGAACTACATGGGAGGAGCTCTTCAATGACCTGAAAAGAGCTGGGACCTCCGTTTCCAAGGTTACTCTTGGTAATACACTAAGATGTCATGGTTTGAAATCATGCCTGACATGGAAGGTTCCCCTGCTTAAACCAGCACATGTCAAGGCCCGTCTTAAGTTTGCCAATGACCATTTGGATGATCCAGAGGAGTCATGGGAGAAAGTCATGTGGTCAGATGAGACCAAAATAGAACTTTTTGGTCATAATTCCACTAAACGTGTTTGGAGGAAGAAGAATGATGAGTACCATCCCAAGAACACCATCCCTACTGTGAAGCATGGGGGTGGTAGCATCATGCTTTGGGGGTGTTTTTCTGCACATGGGACAGGGCGACTGCACTGTATTAAGGAGAGGGTGACCAGGGCCATGTATTGCGAGATTTTCGGGAACAACCTCCTTCCCTCAGTTAGAGCATTGAAGATGGGTCGTGGTTGGGTCTTCCAACATGACAATGACCCGAAGCACACAGCCAGGATAACCAAGGAGTGGCTCTGTAAGAAGCATATCAAGGATCTGGCGTGGCCTAGCCAGTCTCCAGACCTAAACCCAATAGAGAATCTTTGGAGGGAGCTCAAACGTGTTTCTCAGCGACAGGCCAGAAACCTGACTGATCTAGAGAAGATCTGTGTGGAGGAGTGGGCCAAAGTCCCTCCTGCAGTGTGTGCAAACCTGGTGAAAAACTACAGGAAACGTTTGAACTCTGTAATTGCAAACAAAGGCTACTGTACCAAATATTGATTTTCTCAGGTGTTCAAAGCTGTATCATACAAATAAATAGTTAAAAAAACATACATTGTGATTTCTGGATTTTTTATTTATTTTCTGGATTTTTTTTATGTCTCTCACAGTGGACATGCACCTACGACAACAATTTCATGACCCCTCCATGATTTCTAAGTGGGAGAACTTGCAAAATAGCAGGGTGTTCAAATGCTTATTTTCCTCACTATATATATATATATATATATATATATATATATATATATATATATATAACCAAATTCAAGGTTATTTTGGCTATTTAGTTAACAGAGATGGTGAAATGATGGCTATTGCTTGCTGGGTTAGGTTAGGGTTAGGTGTTTGAGTTTGTGTTAGTAGAACAAGTTGAAGTGTACTTGCAAAGTTATTTATAGTAAGTAGAATGTCAGTTGGGAACATTCGAAATAAAGTGTTAGCAGATATTAAACAGACAGTCTACTTATACTCTAATGACTGGTAGTTAATATGTAGTTGCAAGGTTACTTTTAGTAAATAGAATGTCTAAAGGATCATCAAAATAAAGTTTCGAAAAATCTTACCAACTACAAACATTTGATTAGATTATTTAAATTCAGGTTGCAAATCAAGATGTATTCAAAACAGCCACAATTTGCACATTCCATTTCTTTTGGCACATTAAATCTCTTTGCTATCTTTTCTCACTTTTTTATGAAAACAATATTCTACAGACAAGGTAGCATAAGACTACAAGTATAAATTGTGCCAGCTGATAATTTGGTTTATTTGCTGTCTGCACTGTATTAGAAACTGATTCATCCTTCTGACACTTACAATGAAACATTTTTGCTGCTGTGCCTTTATAATTTGTCCTCGCATAAGTGAAAAATAGTAGAAGAGACTTTCATTGGTTAGTTAAAGGAGTTGGTTGTTGATTTCTGGATCATAATTGAATGTTTTCATTCTTGATTTGATTAAGACATTAAAATATTAAAACCAACTTTCCAACAATGTTTATATATGCAAGTCCAATTCTTTAAATAAGTGAATGTAATATTTAAGTCCAATCATAATATATTTAAGGTATGAGAATTATTGCATGCTACGATTCTGCTCGTAGCTGTAAGCAGTCCCTCAAGCTATCATCAAACCGTTACCTTGCTCCCAACTCCTACACGCCTACAGCATCTCTCAAATTTCCCCATCCATAAAGCTCTTCATCCTTACACATAAATAATGTAACAAATTCCTCACTGAGAATCAGAACATCTGATTTGACAGTTGAAGATGAAGCAAGAGACACACCTTCTATGTAACTATTTCTAGAACTCAAACTCATGTCATTTTATCTTACCTGAGATACACTTTATTGCCAAAAGTATTGGGACACCACTCCAAATCGTTGAATTCAGGTGTTCCAATCACTTCCATTGCCACAGGTGTATAACATCAAGCATCTAGACATGCAGACTGTCTTCAAACATTTGTGAAAGAATGGGTCGCTCTCTGGAGCTCAGTGAATTCAAGTGTGGTACCATGATAGGTTGCCATCTGTGCAATAAGTGCATTCGTAAAATTTCCTCACTACTAAATATTCTACGGTCAACTGTTAGTAATATTATTACAAAGTTGAAGCAATTAGGAACAACAGCAATTCAGCCACGAAGTGGTAGGCCACGTAAAATCACAAAGTTTCAGTGAAAGGAACTCTTAATGCTTCAGCATACCAATACATTTTGGACAATTTCATGCTCCTAACTTTGTGGTAACAGTTTGGGGATGGCCCCTTCCTGTTCCAACATGACTGCGCACCAGTGCACAAAGCAAGATCCATAAAGACATGGATGAGCGAGTTTGGTGTGGAGGAACTTGACTGGCCTGCACAGAGTCCTGATCTCAACCCGATAGAACACCTTTGGGGTGAATTAGAGCGGAGACTGTGAGCCAGGCCTTCTCGTCCAACATCAGTGCCTGACCTCACAAATGCGCTTCTAGAAGAATGGTCAAAAATTCCCATAAACACACTCCTTAACCTTTTGGAAAGCCTTCCCAGAAGAGTTGAAGCTGTTATAGCTGCAAAGGGTGGGACAACTCCATATTATACCCTACAGATTAAGAATGGGATGTCATTAAAGTTAATGTACATGTAAAGATAAGCATCCCAAAAACTTTTGGCAATATAGTGTATTTAGACTTACCATCTCCACATTTCAAACTATCTGGTACTTATAATAAATACTGCATTATGTAATCCTTGCACATTAAAAATTACCATGGAAATGAAAGCATCAGCGTAGGTTTTACCAGGAATACCTTTCATGAATTACATCAACACTATATAAGTATCACCCTACTCTCTCAATTGCTCCCCTCCATCCTCCCCACCACCTCTACTAGGTTGGCCCTTTCCTCCTGTCTGGGGTTGGCTCAGCCCCTGCCTTCATCTTCAGGCAGGACCTGCCAGCTTACGTCAAGACCTGGAACAAAAAACTTTGTGATAGGACTGTAGCTGGACACAAATTCATACACACTGTAAAAAATTTATAATCTTCCCAACTCAAAATTTTCTAGTGACTGTTTACATCTAAAGTTTTCAATTGGCCCAAGTGAAATTCTGTAAATGTAATTTTATCAATTGTGGCAAGAGCCTGTTAACATGGGCTCAATTGGAAATAGTATGTTGAGCCAATGGAAAAAATGTATAATCTTCCCAACTCAAAATTTTCTAGTGACTGGTCACATCTAAAATTTTCAATTAGCCAAATTGAATTTCTGTGAATTGAATTTTATCCATTGTGGCAACAGCCTGTTAACATGGGCTCAATTAGAAATATGTTGAGCTAATGGAAAATTGTAATTTACCAACACTGTAAAAAATGTCAGACCTCTCCAATTAAAAATTTTCTAGTGACCGATCACATCTAAATTTTTTAGTTGGCCAAATTGAAAAATTTAGATGTGATCAGTCACTAGAAATTTTTGAATTGGAGAAATGTTTTACAGCGAAACTGTGTGGTTGGTCCAATTAAATATTTTAAATTGTAGTAACAATTGTTTATTTCTCACTGTCCCAAAAGACAAAAATGACTAAAAACATAAATATATTAAGCAAAATACAGAAACAGACAACAGGGTTGACATTTTATCACATTACTTTATTAACAAGTAAATTCCAACACAGGATATTTGGGTGAAAATACCTTATTTTCAATAAGGAAAAACTCTGAATACATTCAAGAAGTCTTCTGCATAACAGGATGTCTTGTTGTGGTGAAGAAAACACGGCACGGCAAGCTAAAAACCTGCAAATAAAAATAAAAACTAACATTAATGACAAAGCTCCCCTGCATCACATCTGGCAAGAGACAGAACAGAAGTTTCTTCATTATATATGAGGATGAGACGAATGAATGGACATAAGAAAATCACGAGCTTGACGTGTTTGATATTAAAAGGCAATAACTTAAGCCCAGAAAGAGGCCGACGCCAAACGCATCGTGTTCAACAGTCGCATGCCGCACATATCACACAAATGACTTAATTTCCTTATTACCTATTGTTTTAGACATATAAGACATGAGGAAAATAAAACTATTGGCTACCATTAGATAATTATGTGGTAAACGAGAACACACTCATGAAAACAATGAATGCATGAACTCGTGATTCTACAAAATGTCTTTTAAACTTCATACCCGGTCATAAAGCAAAACTCTGGAGAATAATTTCAGTGCTAAATACTCACCAACGTCTTTGTGAGATGAATATCTCTCTATTCTCTCGGGAATGTGTCTCGGTCTTCAGCACCTGCTGGTTCGGCTTCGCTCGCGCTGCCGCTCTCGCGTCTCCGCATTTGAAATCTCCACACAAAACGTTTTTTTTCAAGCGCATTTTGCACATGCGTATACCGTTTTTCGGACGGAGGACTTGTTCAGCCAACATGGATTTTTCACTTCGACTTCATAGATTGACTGAGCACAATTAAATATGTTCGGTGAATATACAATTTTAATTTTTAGTGAAGACCTTAAGCTATGATTAGTACAATTCATCTTTTTGCATGGCGATAATTATTTGGAAGTCATTTATTGGGCCAATATGTAATGATCAATTTACACAATTTTTCCCCCCAATTTTTTTTTACAGTGCATAATTGTTGTCAATTCTTTCAGAGAATAAAATTATACAATGTTTATCTGCATACTGAGTCTTTCTGGTAGAACCATATTTTGCAGTAAATTAATAGTAAATTAATACATGATCACCTTTGAAAAGTTTTCGTAATCTTTCTGTCTTTTTGGTTATTTGGTGAAAACTATGATAACCATGGTACATTTTTCCAAACGTGAGTCTAACCTTAAGCCAACTTCTATTTTCTGTTACCTGTCCTGTTAATTGGAATGTTCCAGAAAGAACCACTTTTGTTAAGGACATAAATGTAAAAATAAATGTCACTTCATTATGATTCAAGGGCTGTACATACAGAAAAATGTAAAAGCTTTGATCCACTGACTATGTTTGAGTTTAAACTTAAAATACATTAATTTACATGTCACGTATCTGTTTATATAAATGTGTCATTCTTGATCTAATCTATTCTTATAGCAAGGGCTCTGCCCTTTCAAAAGGTACACATTTGTACCTTATTTATTTAAACAATGCTTAATTACATATTAATTAAGTCAGTGGACATATACATAAATGGTACATATTTTTAAAAGTGACCACTTAATAGATAGCTTTTATACTTTTTTTTCCCGAGAGTATGGTATTTTTCAGGTATATGGTCAAATGTTGTAGAACAAATTAAATATTACTAGTTATTATATGTATTGTAATTGTATTGCATATGTGCATAAGTGGTCTCTTAATTTTTTCCAGAGCTGGATATGAAAAAAATATAATTTATCTTAAATATAATTATTGTATTATTTTAAAATGCTAATTCATTAACTAAACAATTCATTCATTTATTAATTAAAATAATGATTTTGTATAAAAAAAAAATTGTATTAACTAGATTTAAAAAAAAATTCAAAAGAGCTTATTTTGCCTATTAATAAACAGCAGTGCAGCTTAAAATTTAGGTGGAAATGGTGATACATATTTTTCCAGGATTCTTTGATGAATAGCAAGTATTTTTGCTAAAAAAAAAAAAAAAAAAAAAAAAAAAAAAAATATATATATATATATATATATATATATATATATATATATATATATATATATATATATATATATATATATATATATATATATATATATATATATATAATAAAAAACCTTTTAAACAGTAGTATACTGTATCTCTGTCAGGGTTACGTTTAGTCTTTGTTTTCATTGTGTTGATTTTCTGTTTGCTCGTTTTCTGTTGAGACAGATTTCCCTATAGTGTTTCATTGATTCATCTTTTTCACCTGTCCCTTGTTAATTAACTGTATTTAAGCCCTGAATTTCCATTTGTTCTTTGTTCTGGATTGTTTGTTGTGCAAAACATAATTTCTAAGTTGGTTGTGTTTCATCCTCCTGTGTATTCCTGTTATGGGTTAGGGTTTACATTTATTAATTTAGAGACACTTTTATCCATAAAGAGGCTTACAAATGAGGAATATAGCTTGTTGAGGCAATAAAGTTGAGACAACATTGGTTTTCAGCGTGAATAATGCGAAAAACACAAACGCATTTAAAATGGAAAAAAGCTTTGAGATTGACTAAATAGATTTGAAGAAATCTGAAGTATATTTTTACAGATTTCTGAAAGCTACCGAAAAGAGAAGCTAAATGATCGCTGCAGTTGACAGAAGCAATTGGACTCCAGGCGTGAAAAGTGCGGATTTGCAGTTATCATCATTTTGGCAATATGTTGAATTTTGGGGTAAAATCATACCATATATATAGTATTGTTGTATATTGTATTGACAACTCATCAATTAAATATTAACCATCTTATATTCTGCATAATTGGATGTTTTTAAATAAACACTGACAAAAACTACACAAGTTATGGCTGGATGATATGACAATATATATAACATTGATATAGACTAAGTGATTTAGACCTACCTATATTGTATTTATATAAAGAGTTCACAGGCAAATTTGCTTCACGTTTTTCTCTGATGTCGAAATCAGGCACATATAAATGTCAGGAAATACGATTCCTGGCTGCATGTCAATATCCATGGATCCCTGCATAGATCTTTGGTATGTTGTACGGAACACTATATCGAGTCTAATCTTTAGTTTAAACTGATGATCGTTTGTTTTACTCTTTGTTTCCCCTATTAAATCCAGTCATGCATTAGGCTCTTTTGCCACTCAGTCCGGCTGAGGGGACGTGTTCCTGCGGGAAAGTGACATCCATGGGCGTCGGAACCATTGTATGTCGGTGGGACAAGACCCACCCACTTTTTAAGATCAATGATATTGGACCCACTCACTTTTATCATCTCTAACATTCAGCACATGTCTGTTTACCTCCCCCTAATCGATAAACACTTATTATTAAACACGTTAGACGCTTTATTTCCACTTTTCTAATATTTTCTTCATTTTTATTGAAAATAAATGCCTTTCCGATCTGATATATGATCGGAAAAGAGAGAAGATTGAGTTCGGCGAAAGCCGGACTCGAACCGAGGTCGATTTGTGTCAAAACTAAACCCCATGCATCTTACCCCTACACTACTGCCACTCTCAAATACATGGTGATTTCTGTAATTTTGTCTTTCCAAACTATACATTTAGCAAGCAAAGCAGTATATTTGTACTTTATGAGGACCCACCCACATTTTTTTTTGCTTCCGACGCCCATGGTGACATCAATGCCAATACCAAGTTTCAGACATTGAGTGGGCTGTTTATTTTGCTGCCATTTGAACATTTTGCTGCTGTTTTACGCAGTTTTCCGATTCAATGTTAAGTGTAATATTTCAGTCGTTCACTCTCATCCTGGCAATTAATGTGAGGCCCATAGATCTTAATGGCTGAAATAAAACATTGAAGATTTTTAGCTTTTAGTATCATTATGTTAGCCGTAAGGTTAGGAATAAGCTGGTGTGTTGCAAAATGTGGATGAGGGGGCGTGGTTTCGCAAGGTCTGTAGCGGGAGAGAGAGAGAGCTGAGCTGAGGTGAGTAAGTAGGTCAAGTGCAGATGATGAACACTTGTGTCTGATTGCAGTAATTGGTGTGGAAAGACCGCTGCGGGGAGAGAGACTAGAGAGAGTGTTTGGACTGGGACTGCGCACACGCCTGCTTACCTAAGGAAACGAAGTAGAAACCGGGTGATTGATCTGACAACGTTCTGAGTTTATTTGTTGTGTTTATGTGCTCACGTGCGCCTGTTGTGTTTGTATCTGAAAGTTTAAGTATTAAAGGTCCCGTTTTTCGTGTTTTTTTGAAGCTTCGATTGTGTTTACAGTGTGCAATATAACATGTTCATGTTTCGTGTGTAAAAAAACTGTATTTTTCACACAATTTACTTATCTGTATACCACTGTTTTCACTGTCCTAAAAACGGGCTGATGAGTTCCTTGTTCTATGAAGTCCCTCCTTCAGAAATACGTAACGAGTTCTGATTGTGCCAGCGGTTCCTGTGTTGTGATTTGACCGCAGCTTAGCGCACGTTGCCCGGTTCCTGTGTTGTGATTCGACAGCAGCTTAGCGCACGTTGCACGGAAAGGTCACGCCTCTTAACGGGGAGATGTATGCGCTCAATGATCTCTACAGCGTCCCTGGGAAAGCCAAACAAAGGTGATTTGACTCCGGGATGAAAATAACAGCGTCTCAACGACATGGAGACAAACACACTCAAACGCAACACTTCCTCTTCTCCATGCAACACTTCCTCTTCTCCACGTGGGAGAGCAACAAGACCACGCCCCCTTTTTCGCGTATTCTTGTGGGCGGAGGTTAGTCAACAAGCTGTTCTACTGACGTCATTAAAGCAGGCTGTACCAGGATGTAGTCCAAGCCGGCCGTTCGCTGTAGGCTTTGAAAGGGAACTTCTGTTAAATAAAATATCTCGCTTGGCATTGAACTTTGAGCTGTATAATTTTACAGGTATTATTTATGCTCTAACAGCAACATTACACACTAACTAAAGTTTGAACAATGGGATCACGAAGAACGGGACCTTTAAAGTCGCATGTCCCAGTCACGCCGACCCTGTCTTCTTCCTTCCTCCCCAAGAAAACGAACCGAATTACACAAAACAATGACAAAATTTGCATTTAGGAGATATGAGCATACAAAAATTACAATCTCTCACTTCTGTTAAAATGAATCACAGATTTTGATGACATCATCGCAGACTTCACCGTCTCATCAAATCTTCTTTGAATTTATTTCAAAGAGATATGGAGATTATGATTATAAATGGTTATGAGTATAAATGGTGAGATTAGGAGGAAACTATGGCTTTACCAGACAGGAACAGAAAGGCTCTAGTCAAACTCTGGTATTAACCAAAAGCTATTGGCTGTTTCAAAAAAGGGGAGGAGCTGCTAACATCTGGAGCCGTTTCAAGATACTTCAGTGGGCCTTTAAAGCGCTGTCAGACCTGTGATCTCTAGGGATGTTCGATTCCAGGTTTTTTGGAGTCGACTCCAATTCCCGACTCCCACTGTAGGAGTCTATGGAATCGACTCTTCGACTCCATTTACTTTACATCAAAACAGGGTCAGAAATAAGACAACATTGCAGTTGTTACACACTTAAATTATTTCTCCCCCAACACAAAGCCTTAAAATCCCCTTATTAAAACCTCGCTCCATTTAGCGTGATCGTCCAAATGAGTCCAATTTAGTCCAATTTAGCGATGGCTTGATAAGGCTATCAGTGTTTCTACCTAGCTGTTGCCGATACCTAATTTTACACAGGAAAAAAAAGTCATGAAAAAAGCTGTTGTCGAGTGATGGGGCTAAACGCACATGATCATTGTCTTAAAAGGTGAGTTAAAGATATAAATATAATAATGTACACTTATTCGTGTATTTCTTCTTGATGTGAATTATTTTTTAGGATTTAGTTTAATGATTATGAACACAAGGTTAACCATAGAAAACCAAATTTATATTTATTGCATTAATAGGCACTATCAATTAAACTAAAGCTAGCATGGAGGAAGCCTATGTATAATTACAAACTAAAGTCGCTGTGTCTGTTTAATATTTCTAAAGTAAGCACTCAAATAAATGTGTGTGAAAGTTTCTGCAGCGACAGCTCTCTGACGCGATGTTTTACGTCAGTGTCTGAATTCCTCACTTCATTTCATTCACTCCTTGCTTATAGTGCACTCAACTGCCATGCACTTTATAGGGATTAGAGAATTATTAAACAAGTGAGCGATTTCGGACACAGCAACAGAGTCGACACTGAGAGTCGATTCCTGTGCTGGAGTCGACCCCGAGTCTGGGGCTATTCAGAGTCGAGGAATCGACTCTTTTGGAGTCGTCTCCCCATCGATCTCCCCTCTCAGCATGCACAAGTAATTAGCTCTTTGACACCTGGGAATATCAAAAGGCAATTTATCTTGATTGTTCTAAAGCGAGCCAATCAGTCACACAAGTCCCCTCTCAACGTCCTCAACTATAGCTCCTCATTGGGAGATGCAGATCAGGGGCACTGCCGCAGAAAGCCAAAGAGTTATTTTCCTTTAATAATGGAGTAGCGATGATGAGAAACACAAGGGGTATATTTAAAAAAGAATGAAATTGAAATGACAGCAGGCCGCTTCATACAGAATATCTGCCATTACACCTCACTAATTAACACGTTACGAATTAACATCAGATAATGCTTAGCCTTATTCATATTCCCCGCTCACATTAACAATAAGCTTGTGTCCAATTGATACCCTTGTCCTCAGCTGATATCAGCTCATGGTCGCCATTAAAACTGCTTTATTGTGACTCTGACTAGCAGAACCTTATCCTGTTCACCCAACAATAGGAAATCAAGGACAGCAGCCAACCACCTGCATGGACAGACTCATTCAAATGCAATCATTTGAAAATGAAAACCTCAAAGAAATGTGGAATAAGAAAAGAGAGAAAAGGCTTTATATTTGGTAACTGTAGTTTGTAATGTCGTTATTAGTTAGCCTTAACTTCTTCAATAGCAGCAAACTGTATTGGCATTGAGAAGAAAGGCATTTATTAATTTAGGTTGTGTTAATTTTCACATCTTAATACATTTTAATTGCACACTGTATCAATAAATGTTAACGTTTTGTTAACTATTGCAATAACTAATGCTAATTGTTTAGGCTACTAGTTAAGTTCTACTAAACCAAAGGCTGTGGGTTGTGCACTGGTACATTCCTCTGTAAATAATTCCATTTTAAGATGGGAATGCATCATTTATTTTGTGATGTTTTAAAAGTATTTCTCTGTCACTCAGCCTGTCAGTCAAAGCTTCCAGGCTGTGAATCATCTATCATATCTTATGCTTATACATTATGCCAATCACTCACCCTTATGATGACTGAATCAGGGCATATTAAGCCAATCACTGGATCTGCTGCTGAACAATAAGCCAATCATTCACCATTATGATAACTGGTTGTGGTTTCATTGAACAGTCAGCCAGTCTAACCTATTACATTGATATAGAAAAACTTCACTTGACTTATAACATGTTCTTGAACTTTTCATAATTTGGTTAAAAATTATATTAATGCATAAAATGCTGTAATTGCTAAACAGCTATTAAACAGCTTTTTGCCTTCACTTTCTTAATTAGACAAATTCATTTTTAATGTTAAATATCCGTGTAGTTTCTCTATTAATGAGATCTTAATAGTTGCATGAATAGCAATTATAACAACATAAGAAAATGTGCTTTCTTTGTTTTGTTTTTTTTTGTTTTGTTTTTTTACAAGTATATGTCAACTACCCACACACAAACAATCAAAAGCAGGCTATAGTCCGAATCCGAAATCGCCCCCTAAACCCTCATTCACTATTTCCTACGTTAGTCCACTAATACAGTTCACTTGAAGGAGTGAATGAAAACGAGTGAGTGAATTGAGTGATTGTGTGTACATCGGCTGTAGCCTACACTTATTGCGGTGCAATATGGGATTGAATGAGTGCACCCAATAATGTCCACTATGGTTTCGGACACCACTACAAATGGCTGTCCCCTCAAATAATGCCCTATAACGGGTATATGGGGCGATTTCGGATTCAGCCTACAGTATGTGTGACTCGAGATCTGCTATATGAGGCAGACGTGGAGAGCGCGCGGTAGAATGTGACGTCACCGGTCGCATTTCTTTCCTACTTGTTGGGAAAGCTCGAGCTACGCTGCCTGGCGCAGAGAGGGGACAGCGCGCGTACGGAGGAAGAATATCCTGCACGGTAAGACCTCGCACCTTTTCACTACTAGCTGTTGCTTCTTTGCTTTTAGAAGTAACATTTGCAATTTGTACATGTATAGTTTTATATGTGCAGTGACTTTTTTTCTATATGTTTTGTTATTTGAAATACAATTAAATGATTGCATTCTAAGTTTTATACATAATTCGCGTAAGTTTCTCAGTGTGCATTTGTTTGAACAGTCTGTTTTCTTCAGGGTGCCAATGTATTGTATCGCTCTCAGATCTCATGACGCGCAAAGAGACAGATGAGAGACATCGACCACCTTAGACTCGTGGAGAGATCTGCGAAAGCAAGAGCGCAGCTTTATAAAGTAAAGCACTTATCCCTGGAGGCTCAGCTGTCACAGTATGGAGAACACCACGAGCCCCTTTATCCCAAACCCGACATGCAACAACAGCATGGACTTATACTATCACAACTCTCCCAACCGGAGCGATCTGAACTGCACGCCGCCGGCTGACTACTTCTTTTACGCAGATCTGTACGTGGTCCTTCCGGTCATTTACTCAGTGATATGTGCCGTAGGTCTTACGGGCAACACGGCGGTCATATATGTGATCCTCAAAGCACCCAAAATGAAGACGGTGACCAATATGTTCATTCTGAACTTGGCGATCGCTGATGACCTTTTCACTTTAGTGCTGCCCATAAATATAGCGGAGCATCTGTTACACTACTGGCCGTTCGGCGAGGTGCTTTGCAAAATCATTTTAAGCATTGATCACTATAACATCTTCTCCAGCATCTACTTTCTGACTGTTATGAGTGTGGACCGGTACCTGGTGGTGCTGTCGACCGTTCGCTCCAAGCGCATGCCGTACCGCACATACCGGGCAGCCAAGATAGTGAGTCTGTGCGTGTGGCTGCTGGTGATCCTCATCGTCATGCCCTTCACTGTGTTCGCAGGAGTCTATATCAGTCCCGACGACTCCGATAGGAAAAGCTGCGTGCTGAGTTTCCCCAGTCCTGAAAGTTTATGGTTTAAAGCAAGCCGGATTTATACCCTAATTCTGGGCTTTGCCATTCCGGTGTCTACAATTTGCATTCTTTACACTATGATGCTGTACAAACTAAGAAACATGCGTCTGAACACCAACGCCAAAGCGCTGGACAAAGCCAAGAAGAAGGTGACTATCATGGTGTTTATTGTACTGGCTGTGTGCCTGTTCTGCTGGACGCCCTTTCACCTCAGCACCATTGTAGCGCTGACCACAGACCTTCGGACCACACCGCTTCTCATCGGCATCTCGTACTTCATTACCAGCCTGAGCTACGCCAACTCCTGTCTGAACCCGTTCCTCTACGCCTTCCTGGACGACAGCTTCAGAAAAGCATTCAAGAAGATGTTAGAATGCAGACCTGCCTGAATGTAACACTTTGAAGGGACAAATAACAGGAATGCGCACCATTCCATTCAGAACTGAATTCCAGTTCGATTCCTGGATTCGAATTAAGGTAGCAAACAGAATGCAGTTTAAATAAAATAGCTACATTTTGAAATATGTGAAACATATATATATATATATATATATATATATATATATATATATATATATATATATATATATATATATATATATATATATATATATATATATATATATATATAGCCCACATCATGTAGTTTGTGGCCAATTCAATTAAAAACTGAAAGACTGAAAGGGAACCTCCAATTTTAAATTCAGTTCTGATCAAAACTGAATACTGGCAGTGTATCAAAACAACATTGTCGTTCCAATTTAGCAGTTTCTGGCCAATGAAATTCAAATTCACACTCTTAAACTTAAAGGGAATTTTTTTTTTATTTTTTAAATTAAACACTTTACACAACCCTGATTAAATTACAGATAATCACTGTGTATTATATGCAGTTCGGATTCTCCTGCCCCCGTGTGGTTCCCCAATTATAAAAGAAAGTATTACCCTGACACCAAATTCTAATGTGAGAGTTTGTCTCCCTCTTGTGCTCTCTCTGTGATGACATATTTTTAAATGTGCTTCAACGCATTTCTAACAGCAGTGCCCTGGAGACTTAGGAATGACAAAAATGTGATATCATTTCTGACGTATAAGGATGACATCATGCGTTTCTCAAACAGCAGGGAGTCATGTGTATATATTTGTATAGACCTGCTTTTGTCATATGAAACGTCATCACTTCATGTCCAGCATCATAGTATCTTAATAGCACATTTGAGACAGATGTTTAAATGTGCATTCTCCTTCCTTTAAATGAAGGAATATAAATGTAAAGCACTTTTGTTTGTGTATATCAAGAGATGTTGGTCATGTAGATCGACACAGTGAAGCATACTGTTACATGGCTTTTTAAATACATGTTGTAAATAAAATGGAATAAATCAATTGTCTTTAATTTAGCCTGATGCAGATGAAATTACAAATTGAAATTACATCAGCATGATAAAAACTACCTAAAGTTACAGAAACCACACTTCTTTGGGAAAACAAAAACAAAAAAACATTTATGTGTAATTTGATTGTTTAATTTGTCTCACATCCCATTTGATTGCATGGAGGGCAGGGTTTATGACATATACTGGATCAAAATGCCCTTTTTGTCGATGAAAGCAGTCTTAAATGAGTTAAATAACGTCTTAAATTAACTTTAATAGAGTTGTGAGAAAATTAAATTCCGTCCTTCGGATGAGACGTTAAACCGAGGTCCTAACTCTCTGTGGTCATTAAAAATCCCACAGACCCCGGCATTCCTGGCCAAATTTGCCCATTGGCCTCTGTCCATGATGGCCTCCTAATCATCTGATTGGCTTCATCCCTTTGCACCATCCAGGTGGATGCTGCACATTTGTGGTGGTTGAGGAGATTCCCCCCTTCCATGTAAAGTGCTTTGAGTGCCTAGAAAAGTTCTATATAAATGTAACAAATTATTATTATTATTAAATGCGTGTGACAGCGCATCAGATGTTCGGCAGAGGCAGATTTTAAAGTCACAACAGCCTAATAAACCAGTTGCTGTGATGTCTGTCATTAATGTTAATCAAAGAACAAAGGTAACAGAGAAACATTTGCTTTAATAAGGATTAATCTATATTTAATTTGTTATTTATACAGTGCAGACTTTTTGATAACTTTATTCAATTTCTGTATGTTTTCTACTTGTTAGACAGGTAGGAATGCCACAGGTAAATATGACATTTATTATGGCTTTATGTGAAGATTGTTTTAAGTTCACTTAAATTAAAATAAATGTTATAGAGACATCAGTAGCAGTATTAGTATTAGTAATACTGGCCTTATAAAAAGGTGCATTTACAACATTACAACATTAATTAGTTAATATTTTTTAATCGATTGGCAGTAATATATACTTCTTACCTTACGTCACTTGGCGGTCTAGAACATGAACTGGATTTGTGCACATTTTTAGCAAGCAAGATTCAGAAGCGATAAAACTGATCAGGCTGTAAACAAGTGAACAACGATAACATGCCACAACCAGATTTAGTTGCTCACATTAAAAATAACACAGGCCTTTTTGAAGTAGCTATATCATTTTAAATTACGAATCATCTATATTGCCACGGTAGTGTTGAGGTAATAAAACTGTGGTAACTTGGTAAATCTACACTGTGTATTTGTACAACTATCTTTGTGAGGACCGGGTTGAGTTTTAGACCAGTTTAAGGACAAAGAGATTTGGATCAGTCCTCACTTTCTGATAAAGGCCTGTTTGAGGGTCAATACTTTTAGGGATATGGTAATAAAGGGTACGTATAGGGTAAGGGGTCAGTTAGTTGTGATGGGTAAGGTAAGGGTAGGAGCTAGAGATTGCATTGTGTCGATAAGATAGATGTTCAAGATTGTGTGTGTGTGTGTGTGTGTGTGTGTGGACATTTTTTCTTGTTAACTGCACACAACAGACAGAAGAGGGCAGTGCATTTATGTTTTCCCGCATAATATCCCAGCATGTATTTATAGATGTACGATCTACAGGTGCTGGTCATATAATTAGAATCATCAAAAAGTTTATTTTATTTCACTAATTCCATTCAAAAAGTGAAACTTGTATATTATATTCATTCATTACACACAAACTGATATATTTCAAAAATGTATTTCTTTTAATTTTGATGATTATAACAGACAACTAAGGAAAATCCCAAATTCAGTATCTCAGAAAATTAGAATATTGTGAAAAAAGGTTCAATATTGAAGACACCTGGTGCCACACTCTAATCATATAATGAACTCAAAACACCTGCAAAGGCTTTAAATGGTCTCTCAGTCTAGTTCTGTAGGCTACACAATCATGGGGAAGACTGCTGACTTGACAGTTGTCCAATAGACGACAATTGACTCCTTGCACAAGGAGGACAAGACACAAAAGGTCATTGCAAAAGAGGCTGGCTGTTCACAGAGCTCTGTGTCCAAGCACATTAATAGAGAGGCGAAGGGAAGGAAAAGATGTGGTAGAAAAAAGTGTACAAGCAATAGGGATAACCGCATCCTGGAGAGGATTATGAAACAAAACCCATTCAAAAATGTAGGGGAGATTCACAAAGAGTAGACTGCAGCTGGAGTCAAGAACCACTTCAAGAACCACTACGCACAGATGTATGCAAGACATGGGTTTCAGCTGTCACATTCCTTGTGTCAAGCCACTCTTGAACAATAGACAGCGTCAGAAGCGTCTCGCCTGTGCTAAAGACAAAAAGGAAAAAAAGTGGTCCAAAGTTATGTTCTCTGATGAAAGTAAATTTAGCATTTCCTTTGGAAATCAGGGTCCCAGAGTCTGGAGGAAGAGAGGAGAGGCACACAGTCCACGTTGCTTGAGGTCCAGTGTAAAGTTTCCACAGTCAGTGATGGTTTGGGGTGCTATGTCATCTGCTGGTGTTGGTCCACTGTGTTTTCTGAGGTCCAAGGTCAACGCAGCCGTATACCAGGAAGTTTTAGAGCACTTCATGCTTCCTGCTGCTGACCAAATTTATGGAGATGCATATTTCATTTTCCAACAGGACTTGGCACCTGCACACAGTGCCAAAGCAACCAGTACCTGGTTTAAGGACCACGGTATCCCTGTTCTTAATTGGCCAGCAAACTCGTCTGACCTTAACTCCATAGAAAATCTATGGGGTATTGTGAAGAGGAAGATGCGATATGCCAGACTCAACAATGCAGAAGAGCTGAAGGCCACTATCAGAGCAGCCTGGGCTCTCATAACACCTGAGCAGTGCCACAGACTGATCGACTCCATGCCACGCCGCATTGCTGCAGTAATTCATGCAAAAGGAGCCCCAGCTAAGTATTGAGTGCTGTACATGCTCATACTTTTCATGTTCATACTTTTCAGTTGGCCAAGATTTCTAAAATCCTTTCTTTCTATTGGTCTAAAGTAATATTCTAATTTTATGAGATACTGAATTTGGGATTTTCCTTAGTTTTCTGTTATAATCATCAAAATTAAAAGAAATAAACATTTAAAATATATCAGTCTGTGTGTAATGAATGAATTTAATATACAAGTTTCACTTTTTGTATGGAATTAGTGAAATAAATCAACTTTTTGATGATATTCTAATTATATGACCAGCACCTGTACATTTTCTAGATCTGGACTGATGACTGTCTTAAATAAACCATACTTACTGTACAATTGCCAGTTACATAGTGCCATGCTGTCACTTTTAAAGTGCTTTAGTATTATTATTATGCAAACGCAACATTATTTTTGCTGTCTTTTGATAATGAATAAGTGTCTTAATAAGTGTTTAAAACAGTTATATTGATTTTAACACATATTCACATGGTGAATAGAACTAGTTAGTGTTGTAAAACAGCTACCATTTTAATCAGGATTTCCCCTGATACTTATAAATAATGACACTAGATGGCATTCATGTACCACTTCTCAATACTGTGATCTATTATTTGACACCTGTGAGGATATCTAGTGCTATTGGATGCTGGTCATTGGCAAAACTGCGACACAAATTGAAATTTGTCACTGCAATTGTACGCATAGCTAGACTGACAGGCATTAGACGGTATGAGGGATCCTTATAATTTTTATGTTAGCAGGGCTCCAAAGGAAAAGCTCCATAGTGGACTGTCATGTGATTGGGTCACATTGCTGCAATTGACTTTGTGACAATCTGTTCCAAACACTGGAGTCCGCTGGCCTTTGATTTGCCCATCACCTGCATCTGAGATTGAAGTCACTGCTGTATTCTGTCTCACAAGAGTCAAACACTTGAACACACAGGGAGAACCTGCTGCCAACTTCAATTATGTCCCAGCCTCCGTACCCTCACAAATCAATGACATCGACTTACTGTTGAGGAGACGCACATCCCGTCTCAGGGAATGTGTCTATCTGCGATAAACGAATGGACGGTTGTCACAGAGTGTGATCTCATTGTGCTTCTCTGCAGCTGCATTTAAGAGTGTGTGTTATTGTTCTTAAGGGTCAATGCAGGTGAAGGCAGGATTCGATTCAATTCAGAAAGAGTGGTACGATTTTTAAACACACATTGAGTAGACACTGTGATGAAACTCACATTTTATTCTGAATCATCTGCCAGCTATCTCCTCCTCTGCTTTGGATCTGTGGTTCACAATATCATGTTCTTGTTCACAATACAGATGGGCTACTTGCTCAAACAGGAAACCCTCACTGGCCAATTATAAGCTCTGTTGTGTTCTATATGATGAGAGACTCTTAAATCAATTCCGCATCGCACTGATGTCTGGACTGACTCATGGTGCCAGCATGCAGATGCGGATTTAACAAGCTCCCAGCCTGTCTGGCTCACATCCATTCATGACAATTAACATTTCAGTTATGTGGCATTGATTCATCTGTAAACGAGCATATTCTCCTCTAGGCGGAGGATAAAAACATTAAACGTCATTTAATGCAACATTTTCAACCCAAACTCATTGGAAGTATGTTACTCTGGCTATTTTCTGCAAAACTGCAAAATGTAGCCTACTTATACATTTCACTGCAGTTTCCATTTGAAATAAACACCAGAGGCAGTAAAACACCAACTACTTTTCTTCAGTTCTCACACAAATTGTGATTACGGGGCAAATTAATGATTAATAAAGACTTATACAGCATAGTATAAGTTATAACTAGCATCCCCCCTTTCCACTCCTGGGGGAACATAGACTATATATATATATATATATATATATATATATATATATATATACATACATACATATATATATATATATATATATATATACATACATATATATATATATATATACATATATATATATATATATATATATATATATATATATATATATATATATATATATACACATAACGAACAAGCATAACATTATGACTGGTGAAGTGGTTAGGGGGTGGGATATATTAGGCAGCAAGTGAACATTTTGTCCTCAAAGTTGATGTGTTAGAGGCAGGAAAAATGGGCAAGAGTAAGGATTTGAGTGAGTTTGACAAGTGCCAAATTGTGACGGATAGACGACTGGGTCAGAGCATCTCTAAGACTGCAGCTCTTGAGATGGTGGTCCGGTGGGTTAAACCATGGAACTGATATGCAGAAGGTTGCTGGTTCGATCCCAGCGGTCACCACCAGTGTGTCCTTGAGCAAGGCCCCAAAGGCATTCCTTTGGGGCTCCGGCTGAGGACATGATTTTGCTGGCTGCATTGGAGGATGAGCTAATGGGTTCTGGAGATGACGACCCGGCTGCGTTGCCCCCTTCGGGTGTGGTAGCGTTGTCCGAGCCAGATCCAGAGCTTACGGCTATGCTCTCCTGGGCCACCGTGAGTGTCGGACTCGAGTGGAACCCTCCACCGTGTCCCGAACCCTCGCGGTTGGATGACTGGTATCTCGGGGCGGCCCGTGCTGGTTCTCAGCGCCCCGCCCCAGTGCCATTCTTCCCGGAGGTGCATTAGGAGCTCACAAAGTCGTGGTCGGCGCCCTACAGCGACTCCAGACTGACTCCTCCATCCTCACTACCCTCGACTGGTTACTGGGCAACTCTTACGCCGCCTGTGGGGAAGCCGCATCATCGCTGCATGCCATGGTGCTCCTGCAGGTCTACCAGGCCAAAGCGCTCAAGGAGATGCACGAGGGTAGTGCCGACCCAGGGATCATGCAGGAACTACGGACAGCGACAGACCTCGCCCTCCGGGCGACGAAAGTCGCTGCCCGCTTGGGCGATGTCCACTATGGTTGTCCAGGAGCGCCACCTGTGGCTGAACCTGGCTCATATACGCGAAACCGACAAAATTCGGTTCTTCAACGCCCCTGTCAGTCAGGCCGGCCTCTTCGACGACGCCATCGAGAGCTTCGCCCAACAGTTCTCGGGGGCACAGAAGCAGACTGAGGCGATCAAGAACATCCTGCCACGGCGGACCGCAGCTGCCTTCACCCAGCCGCCGGCCACAGCGCCTCCTCCTGCTCGTCGCCGAGGGCATCCTCCTGCATCCGCCTCCGCCCCTGATAAACCCAAGCAGCAGCCTCCACCTGGGAAGCAGGGCGCCAGACGCAAGGGGGCTGCCCAACCCGCCCAGGGCCCCGCTAAGTCTGCCGGCAAACATAAGGGTAAGCGGCCCTGAGACGGGCAGCCCAGGGACGGATGGATCTGCAGATGGGGGAGGAGGACCGGGGGGCCAAAAACATCAAAATAACATCTCTGTCACTAGCTCATAACAGTGGTACCCACATTGTCAATAAAAGAGCAGTTTCCTATGTCCCTGGGCCCCAAGAGGGCCAAGATCGTTGTGTGCGACGCCCCCGGGCCTTGCCACTCCAGTCTTCCCCTCTTCTCGCCAGGGGGAAGTGTGAGTCTAGAGGACGGCCCCGGGCCTTCCCTCCCCCACACTTCTCCACCCCGGAATGTTCAGACCCTTCTCCGGGTCGCCAGAGTCAGGTCTGAACATTTCACCTCGCTGCCTCACCCCGGGTACGTCTGTGCATTGCCCGTTCGGGTTGCGAGCGCACTCCACAAGAAGTGTTGCCTCCTCCTGGGCGCTGGATGTGAAGTACCCGTTCCTGTGTTGGCTTGCTACGCCACTCCCGCCTATGGCCGGATACATGCGTTTATCGTCTCCAGTTGTGTTCCCCAGAAATGATGAACCATGTCGAGATCCTCTGTTCCCCCTTCGGTGTCAGACGTTGCGGTCATCTGACGCCAGGCCTGCAGCCGTATGCTTGTGGAACGTGTGTGTTAGGCTGGGTCCATATGTAGCGGTTCCCTCACGGCGACCCCATATGTGTATTCTCCATGGTACCAGCTACCCTACTCAGCTAGCCCCGTGTCTTTCCCTTGACAGAGCCCGCTCTGTCGTCTCTGGGTGTGTTCTTTCCCCCCTGGGACCAGGTTGGATCCACCCCAGAGACTGCCATATGTTGTTACTACCCAGATAGGTTAGTCCGTATGAGTATTTTCCACCTCTCCTCCTCTGGAGGACGTGGCTCCGCAGCGTACCATCTCCGAGATGGGCACGCTTTCCCAGCGTTATCCAATAGTCACGCTTAGTGGGTCTTGCAGAAACAGCAGTGTCGGACCTCCCTGCCTTAAGCCCTGTCTGCTGCTCCAACTGGGATGGATCTGCTCGGAGGGAGATGGTATCCGCCCCACTCCCCCCCCGGAGGAGGACCGGGGGGCCAACAACATCAAAATAACATCTCTATCACTAGCTCCTCGGAGCTCCCCCTTGCTCAGTCTCTGGGAGCCTGGCTAGAGCTCCCGGGGCTGTCTCGCTGGCTCATCCGTACCATCAGACTCGGTTACGCAATTCAGTTTGCGCACCGGCCCCCCAAATACAAGGGCATCCTGTTTACCTCAGTGCGGAGCAGCGATGCCCATGTATTACGGGCGGAGATGTCCTACTGGCGAAAGACGCGGTCGAGCCGGTTCCTCCAGCCGAAATGAAGTCGGGGTTCTACAGCCCCTACTTCATTGTACCCAAGAAAGGGGGTGGGTTACGGCCAATCTTGGATCTGCGCATTTTGAATCGGGCCCTGCACAGACTTCCGTTTAAAATGTTAACGCAGAAACGCATCTTCAAATGCATCCGTCCCCAAGATTGGTTTGCAGCGATTGACCTGAAGGACGCATACTTTCATGTCTCTATCCTTCCTCGACAGACCGTTCCTATGCTTTGCGTTTGAGGGGAAGGCATATCAGTACAATGTCTTGCCCTTCAGGCTGTCCCGGAGGCAGCCATTGTTCCACTCCGAGAATGGGCGTTCGTATTCTCAACTATCTCGACGACTGGCTTATACTCGCCCAGTCTCGAGAGCAGTTGTGCGAACACAAGGACCTGGTGCTCCATCACCTCAGTTGGGCCTTCGGGTCAACTTAGAGAAGAGCAAACTCTGTCCCACACAGAGGATCTCTTATCTCAGTATGGAGCTGGATTCGGTCAACCGGACTGCACGCCTCACAGAGGAACGAGTCAAGTCAGTGTTGAACTGCTTGAAAACATTCAAGAGCAGGACGGTGGTCCCACTGAAATTCTTTCAGAGACTCCTGGGGCATATGGCATCTGCAGCCGCGGTAACACCGCTTGGATTGCTTCATATGAGACCGCTTCAATGCTGGCTACATGACCGAGTCCCGAGGTGGGCGTGGCAGAGTAGCCAGTATCGGGTCCCAGTTACCCCGTACTGACGCCAAACCTTCAACCCTTGGTCCGACCCCTTGTTCTTACAGGCCGGAGTGCCCTTAAGACAGGTGTCCAGGCATGTTGTGGTATTCACGGATGCCTCAGCCTCGGGTTGGGGGGCCACGTACAACGGGCATGCAGTCTCGGGTCTGTGGACGGGGCCCCAGCTGCATTGGCATATCAATTGCCTGGAGTTAATGGCAGTACGTCTCGCACTAAGTCGCTTCAAGAAGCCGCTTCAGCACAAACACGTAATGGTCCGCACGAACAGCACTGTGGCTGTTGCGTACATCAACCATCAGGGTGCTCTGCGCTCCCGTCGCATGCTCCAACACGCCCGCCACCTCCTCCTGTGGAGTCAGAAGCATCTGTGGTCGCTTCGTGCCATTCACATCCTTGGTGCGCCGAACCAGACAGCCGACAAGCTCTCTCGCCAGTGTCCACTTCCGGGAGAGTGGCGACTCCATCCCCGGTCTGTCCAGCTGATATGGGACCTCTTCGGAGCCGCGCAGGTGGACCTGTTTGCCACTCCGGACTCGTCCCATTGCCAGTGGTACTATTCCCTGAATGGGGGTACCCTCGGCACAGATGCACTGGCGGACAGCTGGCCCCGGGACCTACGCAAATATGTGTTTCACCCAGTGAGCCTTCTAGCACAGACTCTGTGCAAGGTCAGGGAGGACAAGGAGCAGGTCTTGCTAGTTGCGCCCTACTGGCCCAACCGGACCTGGTTCGCCGAACTCACGCTCCTCGCAACAGCCCCACACTTGCCGATTCCCCTGAGGAAGGACCTTCTTTCTCAGGGAGGGGGCACTCTATGGTACCCGCGTCCAGACCTCTGGAAACTCCATGTCTGGTCCCTGGACGGGATGTGGAGATTCTAGGTGGTCTACCACAAACAGTGGTAGACACCATCACTTCGGCTAGAGCCCCCTCTACGAGACGCCTCTATGCTTTGAAGTGGAACCTGTTTTTTGAATGGGGTTCTTCTCGCCACGAAGACCCCCGGAAGTGTTCGGTTAATGTTGTGCTTTCTTTCCTACAAGATGGGCTGGAGCGAAGGCTGTCTCCCTCCACCCTGAAAGTGTACATCGCAGCAATAGCGGCGTATCACGATGTAGTTGAAGGTAAATCCTCAGGGAAGCACGACTTAATCGTCAGGTTCCTCAGAGGTGCGAGGAGACTAAATCCTCGTTCTATCTCGCTACCCTCTTGGGACTTAGCCCTGGTGCTCAGGGCACTTCAGGGCCCTCCTTTTGAGCCTTTGCAGTCCGTTGAGTTAAAAATCTTGTCTATGAAGACGGTACTACTGACTGTATTGGCCTCAATCAAGAGAGTGGGGGACCTGCATGCATTTTCGGTCAACGAATCGTGCCTAGAATTCGGGCCCGATAACTCTCACGTCATCCTGAGACCCTGGCCTGGATATGTGCCCAAGCTTCCTACCACTCCCTTTCGGGACCAGGTGGTGAACCTGCAAGCACTGCCCCCGGAGGAGGCAGACCCAGCCCTGGCTTTGTTATGTCCCGTCCACACTCTTCACACTTACGTTGACCGGACACAAAGCTTTAGGACCTCAGAGCAGCTCTTCGTCTGTTATGGAGGCCAGCAGAAGGGAAAGGCTGTCTCCAAACAGAGGTTAGCCCACTGGATAGTGGATGCTATCGTCTTAGCATACTAATCGCAAGATGTGCCTTGCCCGTTCGGGTTGCGAGTGCACTCCACAAGAAGTGTTGCCTCCTCCTGGGCGCTGGCTCAAAGAGCCTCGCTGACAGACATCTGTAGAGCTGCGGGCTGGGCAACACCTAACACGTTCGCTAGATTTTATAGCCTGTGGAACCGGTTTCTTCCCGTGTACTCGCCTCCAACGGCCGGTAGATGCGAAGTACCCGTTCCTGTGTTGGCTTGCTACGCCACTCCCGCCTATGGCCGGATACATGCGTTTATCTTCTCCAGTTGTGTTCCCCAGAAATGATGAACCCTGTCGAGCTCCTCTGTTCCCCCTTCGGTGTCAGACGTTGCGGTCGTCTGACGCCAGGCCTGCAGCCGTATGCATGTGGAACGTGTGTGTTAGGCTGGGTCCATATGTAGCGGTTCCCTCACGGCGACCCCATATGTGTATTCTCCATGGTACCAGCTACCCTACTCGGCTAGCCCCGTGTCTTTCCCTTGACAGAGCCCGCTCTGTCGTCTCTGGGTGTGTTCTTTCCCCCCTGGGACCAGGTTGGATCCACCCCAGAGATTGCCATATGTTGTTACTACCCAGATAGGTTAGTCCGTATGAGTATTTTCCACCTCTCCTCCTCCGGAGGACGTGGCTCCGCAGCGTACCATCTCCGAGATGGGCACGCTTTCCCAGCGTTATCCAATAGTCACGCTTAGTGGGTCTTGCAGAAACAGCAGTGTCGGACCTCCCTGCCTTAAGCCCTGTCTGCTGCTCCAACTGGGAGCACCCAGTGAGCTTAAGCAGGGCGTTGGAAGGGCCAGCACCCTGGCGTTTTTGTAGGAATCCCAATTCGTCGGTCAATTCCGACGTACGTCGAACGTCTCGGTTACGTATGTAACCCTGGTGCTGTACCAGGTGCTGTACTTCAGCTGCAGGCCCGAGTCACATCTCGGCTCCTCAGTTGTAAAAGCGGTATGCGTTGTTCACTTCCGTGTTTTATACCCGCGCTGCGGGGTGGTGCGTGAACCGCATGCCAATGTTTATTGGCTCGTTTCTATACACTCGAAGTAGATTGGTCTCTGAAAATAGATCCCAATTCGTCGGTCAGTTCCGACATACGTCTCCGTTCCCTCCTTAAGGGAACGAGGGTTACATACGTAACCGAGACGTTAACCAATGAACCTTACTGTAAAGTGTTACCAAATTATTTATATGATTAATCTCGGGTGGTGCCAGCATGGACAAAGATAACAGCTGTCATGGACATTTTGCAGTGCAAAATCTGACCGGTCGGACAGGAAAATAACGGTAATTTTCATTTGTGATTTTATCTACAGCTTGTTAGATCTAGAATTCTGAAGTGAAAGAAAGTAGTGATATTTGATTACATTTTTTCAATGAATTCACAAGAAAACGCGAGAGAGAGCAAGCGAGTAGCCTAATGGTGAAGCTTGTTGATTTAATTACAGTGAAGTTATCACCTCATTGCTGAGAAATATATAGTAGCTTTCAATAGTGAAGCTGTTTCATTTATAAAACTCACGGGGCAGAGGTTAAAGACCAGCCTCTTAATGTTTGTGTGTGCTCGCAATTTCTTTCCTTTATAAAGCTTCCACCTCAATAAAAAGCTGTGAGTGAGAGCATACAGGCACAGCTGCTTCATAATACAACATTAACAAGCCATATTTGTGGGCAAACCGGGTCACCCTTGCCTTGTGGTGTCACAGTCACCAGCTCAGCACTTCATATCCCAGAATCCACAATCATCTGCACCTGCCCTCAATTACCCTCATCACCACACATATTCACCACTATTCCTCACTTCAGTGTCCCGGTCTCATCTACCACAAACTCTACAGACTCTACCCGTTTACTCACCTAACCTACCTGTTGATCCCTATCCCGATCCTGATCTGGATCTGGTCTTCTGTCTGCCAATAATTGTTTTGTGCCAGTTTAAATGCAGCCAAAGATTTGTGAAGACATCGGATGTGTGTCAGATCCGGAAGTGACTGCAGCTTAATAAACCTGAGATGTCTGTCATTAATGTAAATTAAAGAAGAAAAATTCACTCTCTGCTCTTGACTGAACTTGTGTAGCATTAATAAGGATTAATCTATATTTAATTTATAATTTATGCTGTGAAGTGTTTGATAACTTTATTCAATTTCTGTATATTTCCAATATAATATACACCAATAGACAACAATAGTTTAAACATTAGGTCTACATAATTCATTTTGGGTATATCAAACTCAAATTATGAATTTATTAATTATTAATATATTACTTGTTCCAGAGCAAACTGTTTTTTTTTAAGGGCAAAGGTATATTTTTATTTAAGTGAAACCCTGTTCTATAACTAGCGCTGCTTTTGTACTTTTGACTGAACTGTTTGTCTGTTTATTTCCTATTGTACACTTCTGATACTTTTATTATGGCTAATAACTGTAGCCAATCACAGTCGTGCTGATAGCCATATCACACGACTACAAGAGTGATATTGCAATTAAACAACAGTTTGACGGCGCAGCAGCCCCGGTGCCATGGACGAGCCTGTCTCCCTTCACCAACTCCATGTCACATCCCACCAACCATTAGTCCTTGCTTGTTTGCACAATTTAAAAATATATATATATTAATAGCTACTGTTATAAAAGTTATCCTTTTGTATAGGCTATACGTAACTCCTGAATAAAAATGTATTTGGTCTGATTTAAAAAATATATATTTTAAACAGATTTGATTGGTTTGTCGATAGTAAGCACGGTAAGGGGTAAGTAAGCATGCTGTGAGATGTGCTATGGTTCTGCTGTGATCTTTGTTTGGAACAATTTTCGCTGCTAAAATAGAACAAAAACAGTCAATATTGTGTCTAAAATGTAAGTGACTTAATATGAATTACGTGATGGTATTCAGCACTCTTGGTCGTGTGATGTTTTTTAACTGTATAATAAAAAAACTCAACCCATTTAGAGTTTCTTCGTGAAATTCTCTTTCACTTGCCCCTTTAAAAAAATCCACTTCTCCCGGACAAGCGGTCAAGCATTAGTGTCGAGCCCTGCATCTGTTTAGACTGCTTCAGTAGACTCTGTTGTATCGTGTCAATGGAGTGGTACGTTAATTCTTCCTTTTTTTCCATTTAATTCATAATTAATGCTGTTACTAGGGTTGGGTACCGATCTCGGTACTTTTAAGGGCACTGACCAGATTACTTCAGTACTAGCCTATATCGATTCACATTAAATCAATCGGTGCCACATTTCGGTACCTGAAGACGCATCTGGTGATATAGACTAGTGTCTGTGAATATTAAACCACAAAAAGACTATTTAACATGAATATGAATCCTGTGTGTCTCTGTGTGAGAGTATGGCGCAGACTTGGTTTAATTTACCTCACACACACACATTTGCGCGTGACAGTCACGTGTTTCCATCTCTGCCATCTCAGGACATGAATGCGACTCAAGATGGCGCCGAGGATGGCTGCTGCGTCGCGAGCTCCGTTACTACATTGCAGTTTTTTGTTTGTTCTGTTTATAGTTTTTGTGTTTTTTGTCTTGGATGTTGTCTGCCTTACTGCGTACGACAGACAGACACTTTTGGACATTTGTTCGGTAATCGCTCACCGAAAACCGGACTTTAAATTCTTCAGTGACGACCAGCTGTTTACAAACACGGCAGCGGAGCCCTTTGTCTGGGCGGTCCGACCGCGGAAACGCAGCTGGAGAAGGAGAAGCAGAGCCGGCGTGCTCATCAGAGTAAGACGCCGCGCAAACCGACCCCCGCTTCCCAGTATTTTACTGGCTAATGTTCAGTCTCTGGACAACAAACTCTGCGAGCTGAGAGCACGGATCTCTTTCCAACGAGAGACGAGGGACTGCTGCATTATCTGCCTTACAGAAACTTGGATGTCTGCTGAGATTCCAGATTCGGCCATCGAAACCACGGGGTTCTCCGTGCATCGAATGGACCGAGAAAAAGATCTCTCAGGGAAAAGCAAAGGCGGGGGTGTATGTTTTATGATCAACAGATCCTGGTGTGATCAGAGGAACGTACATTCTATCAAGTCTTTCTGTTCTCCTGATCTGGAATTTCTCATGCTTCTGTGCCGACCATTCTGGCTACCGAGGGAATTCACAGCGGTCATCATCACAGCTGTGTATATTCCCCCACAAGCCGACACAGACCGGGCACTAAAGGAACTGTATAGGACAGTGAGTGAGCAGGAAACCGCGCATCCTGAGGCTGCGTTTATTGTGACTGGGGACTTTAACAAAGCCAACTTCAAACGCATTGCACCTAAATACCACCAACATGTTAACTTCAACACGCGAGGGAACCGTATTTTGGACCACTGTTACTCTCCCTTCCGGGATGGCTACAAGTCCCTCCCGCGCCCACCATTTGGCAAATCGGACCACTCTTCCGTTCTCCTTCTGCCCGCTTACAGGCAGAGACTGAAACAGGAAGCACCCGCCCTCAGAACCATCCAGTGCTGGTCGGACCAATCAGACTCTATGCTACAAGACTGTTTTGATCACGCGGACTGGGAGATGTTCCGGTCGGCCTCTGATGACGACATCGAGGTCTACGCTGATAGCGTAACATGTTTCATCAGGAAGTGCGTAGAAGACGTTGTTCCGACCAAAAGCGAACCAACTGGCTGGAGTTTTCACGGACATCTTTAACCTGTCCCTCTCCCTGTCTGTGGTCCCCACATGCTTCAAAACGTCCACCATTGTGCCTGTACCTAAGCAGTCAAAAACCACCTGCTTAAACGACTGGCGTCCTGTTGCTCTGACCCCCATAATCAGCAAATGCTTTGAGAGACTAATCAGAAACCACATCTGCTCTGTTCTCCCTCCCTCACTGGACCCACTGCAGTTTGCATATCGCAAATAACGCTCCACTGATGATGCCATTTCATCAACAATACACACTGCTCTCTCCCACCTGGAAAAGAGGAACACATATGTGAGAATGCTGTTTGTAGACTACAGCTCAGCATTCAACACCATTGTGCCCTCCATACTTGACGGGAAACTCCGGGCACTAGGCTTAAACAGCTTGCTATGCAGTTGGATCCTGGACTTCCTGTCAAACAGACGCCAGGTGGTCAGAATGGGCAGTAACATCTCCTCATCACTGACTCTCAACACTGGAGCCCCTCAGGGCTGTGTTCTCAGCCCACTCCTGTACTCCTTGTACACACATGACTGTGTGGCAACCCACAGCTCCAACACCATCATCAAGTTTGCTGAAATTCAAAACCTTATTTTTTAAGTACTAAATCACAATTTTTCTTCAATGTTTTAATTTGAATAGTATACAGCTCAGTTGTGCAGCCCTTTGTTTGTCAAAAAAAGTTTGTGTAATTAAATTAAAAGATAAATTAAATTAATGTTTTATGTCTTCATTTGATTACCAGAAAATACACAACACAGAATTTGTGGAAAATATTTTCATAGAACTGAAAAAAAAACAAAAAAAAACATAAATATATATATATATATATATATATATATATATATATATATATATATATATATATATATATATATATATATTTTTTTTATTACAATTGTTGTTTTTATGAATTAAATTAAGTAGCTAGTAGCCTACTATTTACTGGTAAATATTACAGTATACAAACATCACAGACAATGGCAGACAGCGACCAAGGCAGCTCTGGCATTATGTAAATAACACTTCTATAAATTACTTACAGTTTCTTTACAGTTATTGAGGTAAACATAGCTAAATTACAGAAAAAAGGTACCATTGGGTACCTGCACTGAATTTCAGATACTGGTACCTGTAACATAGCAGTTAAAAAGTGCCCCCCTGAAAAAATGTAATGCCCGTCTGTGAATTTGTGTCTGGTGCTGGGTCTGCGGCATAAGTGTGTAAATAAATAAGAAACAACAACGCAGTGCCTTTGAAAACTGATATAGAGCGATCTTGCACGTCTACTTGTGTACTGTAGAATTATGCATTTTATTTCTGGAAAAAATCCTCCGATGACGCAGTATCGTCATTTTGCATCATCTGAGGATTTTTTGGCCAGAGGCTAAAGACTACAGCCACTAGATGAAGCTGTTCCGCATGTTATCAACCCGCCGATAGGGGAGAGATCTCACGCACAGAATGTAAGACACAGACGGACAATCATAACGGATCATCACGGATACTCAGTGCGGTGCAGAGTAAAGTGAGTTTCAAATTTTCAATGAATTCCTGTGATAGTTTAGCTTCCATATGCGATCTGAAAACGTGCCAGACTGGCGCTTAATGTTACCTCAGCTCTTCGTGATGAATGAAATCTGATCCTGTCTGTGCCGTGACTTTCGTTCGGCTCACTCACACTTTATTGAAAAGACATGCTCAGTTTTTAATTGTAGTGTTTGTTCTCTTACTGAACAAAATGATTGTATTACTATGAAGATCAAAACGACGGTGTACGGAGTGGCCTTGTAGGGTAGCGAAGCAAGTGCATTCTGGGAGTTGTTGTCTTTCATCCACATGAGACAAAAATACATTTTCTGTCTTTTCTCAGTCTAGAAGACACCAAATTCAAAAATAATTTCACATTTCTACTGCATAAATGACCCAGTTTAAATACAAAGCTTAATGCTAAATCACTGAAGTAACCCTTTAAGTGGAAAACTGCATCACACAAAGGTGTTAACCCCATTTTATTTCTAAGGTATTTCTTCAGTGTCATAAATCAATCCTTTGGGATTTGTGGGAAGCAGAATGAAGTGAATTTGTACACAGCAATATACTGACACAGGCCTCTATGCAGGCTCCTGACCTGTGTGTAGACCCCAGACGCAGCTAATACCTCCACAGCAGCCAGAAGAAATATGTCTCCCTGCTGACCGTTGAATTATTGGGACTGTATTCCTCTGTTTTGCCTTGGGACATGGAGGTGTGTATGTGTGCGTGAGTGAGGCCACATAAGCATCAGCCTTCAGTGCTTTTTATTATCCCACACGTCTTCTTGCTGTCACCGCATTGCTGATACTGAGACATCTGGTTGGATTCACTTGACATGCACATACACACACACACAGCACAAACACACACAGGATGATTTACATCAAACAATCCATCTATCCGTGGTCCTTCATTGACTGATGGTGTTCAAGCCTCCGCAACTTCATCCCTTGGTCAATACTGAGTGCATGCCAAATAATATATCACAAATGGTATTATTATACCTGGTTATGGGGATTGGGTTCAGAAATGACAGGTTGGAGAGAGGGGGAGGGATCCATGATTTTCACCAAATGGTAGCCTGCGCTAATTGAGAGGAGTAGAGAGTGCTAGCGCACTAATGAAATGGCCTTATGTGATAGCAGAGGGTGGCACTAGAATAAAATATCTCCCGGTGGGAGGAGATGAAGCCTTTCTTCAATCTGTTAATGTGTGACAATCTCCGTGGGTTGTGCATATCAAGCAGGGTTGGAACTTTGCATTATTGACGTGTCACTCTTCAGACAGGTGAATACATATTTTAAGATCAACACAATTTATTATAATATATATATATATATATATATATATATATATATATATATATATATATATATATATATATATATATATATATATATATAATGTGCATAGACTACTACAATCATTCTCAGCTGTTTTTGTTCTAGGAACCAGATGTTGCAATGAATATTATGTGGCAACCCAACACAGTTTACATCATACATAAACAGAAATGTCCTTAATATCAAACTTGTATGTGAAATGGTTGTGAAATGGAGTGGCTGATCTGCCATAACAGCACCGATCTGCCGAGGCATGGACTCTACAAGACCCCTGAAAGTTTCCTAGCACTAAAACGTTAGCAACAGATCCTTCAAGTCATGTAGGTTGCGAGGTGGAGCCACCGTCAATCAAAACTTGTTGATCTAGCACATCCCACAGGTGCTCAATTGAATTGATATCTGGGGAATTTGGAGGTCAGGGCAACATCTTGAACTCTTCGTCATGTTCCTCAAATCATTCCTGAACAATGTGTGCAGTGTGGCAGGGTGCATTATCCTTCTGAAAGAGGCCAATTCCACCAGGGAACAGCATTGACATGAAGGGATGTACCTGGTCTGCAACAACGTTTAGGTAGGTGGCATGTGTCAAATTTGCATCCACATGAATGGCCCGACCCAGGGTTTTCCAGCAAAACATTGCCCAGAGCATCACACTCTCTCCATCGGCTTGTTGTTGTCAGTGCAACCTGGTGCCACTACTTCCCCAGGTAAACCGCACACATCCTGTGCTCAAGTGCTGCAATTTCATCAGTTCCAGATGATGGAAGTCTAAAATACATGTATGGATTTCGGCTCAGTTTAAGGAGCAACTCCAGAGCTTCCTCTGTCAACTTTACATTAGTCCAATTCAGTGTAATAATATTTCCATGTGTCCCTAAATAATTTAAGTGAATTCATTGAAAAGAATGAAAAATCCTATTTGTAAACTTTTATCATGGATTACTCTTGGCCTCCACTATTGATCTCTATTCAACTTTGTTGCCCAGGCAAAATACTTTCATCATCTTTTTAAAAAGCTTGCTCTGAAGAAAAGAGAGAGAAAATACATTCACATGTTCAGTGCAGTTCTTGATTTATTATGTGAAAAACTAAGTAATGTTTCATGCGCTCACCTGTTTTCCATAATCCTCTATTTCAGTGTTATCAAAATGAAAACTGAATGAACAATGAACATTGAATGAGTCTTAAGAAATAAAATGTTGGGAAATCCACACAAAGGCATTGAATTGCACAGTGTGTAAAAAGTGACAATGAAATCATTCCAGGTCTCTATTATTTGTTCTTTAATGAAACAAGGACATACCATTGACACCAGTACAGCGTTTTATATACTTAATGCTGTTGAGTATGACTTCAAAATAAGAATCTCAATTGCTTGAATGGAATGAATTGCATTAATGGCAAGGTGACACTAATTGGCAAATACATTTTTCATGCTACACTATAATTCATTCAGTTTTCATAAACAGCAAACAAGATGGGAAACTGACTTTTTTCAAAGAGTCAGAATTATAAGATAAAAATGTGCAATTACCTTGTGTTTATTTTTTATATTTAATGGCGGAAACAAGTTTCTAAAACAATGCATTAAGAGCAGGGGGTGAAATTTTTTGAACATGATGTGTGCATTTTTCTTATTTTGTTTAAAGGTCATATTTTTCTTTTAGTACTGCCCATCAGAAACTAACTACATGTTTCCAGAAGACAAAATTAATCTCCTGTTCATCCAAATTAAAATAGTTTACACAGCCCAGATCTTAATCTTAATTTAAGTGTTGCCTTCTTGAGCATAAGATTGTCCGCATTTTTTTGTTTCAAGAAATATTGTGGAAAACTGATGTTGTTTAAAATTATATGCAGAGGAAAAGTTTGGTGGTGGTCCCGTTACACCATATTCGTATTCCAAAGTATTTAGATTAAGTTACAAAACTTGTGTAATCTAATGAAATATGTTACAAATTAATTTTTAAAGCATGTATTTTGTAATCTGTAGGGGAATTTTTGAGAGTAGTCTTCCCAACCCTGCATATAATTGTCCAACAAAATGGTCCCAGAGCACATAAGAACAAGACTTTTAAGCATCACACGAGAAAGAACAATCAGTACACAAGATGTAAGACTGGATTTCCACTGAGACTGGACTTGAGAATCTTAACCTGCAATAAAACAATAAAACTCACTAATCTGGAGAGAAGATCTCAAAGAAAGAGCATGAACAACCCTTGTTCAAACTTACCTTACCTCCCATCTATGATTAGTTCCTAATTAGAATACAATTTTAACAAAATTCTGGTAAGTTAGAACGGGTAAATGAGTGAGGGCAGAATCCCGAGTGACCATGTGACACCGCTAAACTGGAAACCCTGTTAGCTATCTCTTCATTGCTACACAATGTAAAACATGCATTGGTGTATTGACTCTTGAAGGTTTTTGCACAAAGTCTGTACGTTTCAGAATATGGTCAGTCTTGAAGGACACACTGAGTGAATGATTTGATTCAAACACATTTGAATCATTGTACACTTTTTTGAAAACATTTTCTTCACTTCCTGTTTCTCATGACATGTCCAGGTTAGTGTTTTCTTGGGGTTTTGTGAGTATTGCAGTGCAAGTTTGCAGAAATTCAACCCACTTTGTATTGTTACAATGTCGGTAGTAAATGTAAAAGAACAATGGCTGTTTCTCAATTCCAAAAATACAAAGAATGGACTTGCGTTCTCTTGAAGACTGGTCTTTCCAGGCTACCTTGAATGAACTCAGAATGACACGAGGACACAAAATGCTTATTTACAAGAATTGAGATGTGCTGCGATCTTCCTGTTGCTCAACTGACAGTCCCAGCAAATTTTAAGTAGTGGAATCACCCAACAGACAATAAATAAAACATATATCAAACGTTATAACATATTAAAATATTTACTTCGATTATTTTTATATTATTTTTTATGTTATCACGAATCAAGGACACATTCTTTCATGGGTCGTCTGTACTTGTGTTCGTAAGTACTGGAATTGAACTTTGACGGTTGATGATGATGTAGTATGAGAACACAAGGATGAAAGATTGCATAAGAATCCATATTGAGAAACGGCCAATGTTTACTCTTTGTTACCTGGACTGAGAAATTCCCATTTATATGTCAGCAAAAAAATTGTGGATGACACATTTTGCCAGCTGTAAATTACCCCTTTATGGTTATATTCTTATGTGTATGATCTGATTATGTTGTTTTTACTTAGGGTTTTCAGATCATCATGCTTATAATAATTAGATCAATCAGTTGTCTGTAATCTTCTGATTGAAGGTAAAATAAAAGGAAAGCAGTCAGCATTCAGTATGAAAACATTTCAGCTAATTAACTCAAACACCTGCAAAGGCTTTAAATGGTCTCTCAGTCTAGTTCTGTAGGCTACACAATCATGGGGAAGACTGCTGACTTGACAGTTGTCCAAAAGACGACAATTGACACCTTGCACAAGGAGGGCAAGACACAAAAGGTCATTGCAAAAGAGGCTGGCTGTTCACAGAGCTCTGTGTCCAAGCACATAAATAGAGAGGCGAAGGGAAAGAAAAGATGTGGTAGAAAACAGTGTATAAGCAATAGGGATAACCTCACCCTGGAGAGGATTGTGAAACAAAACCCATTCAAAAATGTAGGGGAGATTCACAAAGAGTGGACTGGAGCTGGAGTCAGTGCTTCAAGAACCACTACGCACAGACATATGCAAGACATGGGTCGCATTCCTTGTGTCAAGCCACTCTTGAACAGCAGACAGCGTCAGAAGCGTCTCGCCTGTGCTAAAGACAAAAAGGAAAAAAAGTGGTCCAAAGTTATGTCCTCTGATGAAAGTAAATTTTGTATTTCCTTTGGAAATCAGGGTCCCAGAGTCTGTAGGAAAAGAGGAGAGGCACACAATCCACGTGGCTTGAGGTCCAGTGTTAAGTTTCCACAGTCAGTGATGGTTTGGGGTGCCATGCCATCTGCTGGTGTTGGTCCAACATGGACCAACCTGGGCTCTCATAACACCTGAGCAGTGCCACAGACTGATCGACTACTGCATTGCTGCAGTAATTCAGGCAAAAGGAGCCCCAATTAAGTATTGAGTGATGTACATGCTCATACTTTTTATGTTCATATTTTTCAGTTGGCCAAGATTTCAAAAAATCCTTTCTTTGTATTGGTCTTAAGACATATTCTAATTTTATGAAATATTGAATTTGGGATTTTCCTTAGTTGTCAGTTATAATCATCAAAATTAAAAGAAATAAACATTTAAAATATATCAGTCTGTGTGTAATGAATGAATATAATATACAAGTTTCACTTTTTGAATGGAATTAGTGAAATAAATCAACTTTTTGATGATATTCAAATTATATGACTAGCACCTGTATATGGTTCTACCATACACCGTCTGGTGCTACTTGGACACGTCATCAGTGATGATCCCGGGGTCAACAGGTGTTTTGGGTCTTTAATCAACAGACACCCTCGCCCCAGCCTGTCTGGGTGGAGTTAAGTGGTCGTAATGAGCTTAAAAGAGATGCTACCAGAGGTCATAGATTATCTTCTTAATATCATTAATTCATCTTTGTCATTAGGATATGTACCGAAAACATTTAAGTTGGCTATTATTAAACTACTTATAAAAAAAAAAACGCAACTTGATCCTACAGAATTAGTCAATTATAGGCCAATCTCAAATCTACCCTTTCTGTCAGAAATACTTGAAAAGGCAGTGTCTTCACAATTATGTTCCTTTTTAGAAAGAAATGGTATCTGTGAGGATTTTCCAGTCAGGATTTACACCGTATCATAGTACTGAGACTGCTCTCATCAGAGTTACAAATGATTTACTCTTATCATCCGATTGTGGCTGTATCTCTCTATTAGTGTTACTCGATCTTAGCGCTGCATTCGATACTATCAACCACAACATTCTTTTGACTAGACTCGAAAATGATGTAGGCATTAGTGGAATTTCTTTGTCATGGTTTAATCATACCTATGTGACCGTTATCAGTTTGTAGCAGTAAATGAAGAGATGTCACACCGATCACAAGTTCAGTATGGAGTACCGCAGGGCTCAGTGCTAGGACCATTGCTCTTCACCCTGTACATGCTACCACTGGGAGATATCATTAGGAAGCATGGCGTTAGTTTTCATTGTTATGCTGACGATACTCAGCTCTATATTTCTTCACGCCCTGACGAAATTTACCAATTCACAAGATTAACGGAATGCATAGCTGATATAAAACATTAGATGACCAGTAATTTCCTGCAACTCAATTCATAAAAAAAAACTTAATTTTTAATTATTGGACAAAAAAGCTCCACAAGTAGTAACCTAGAATACTGTCTAACACTTGATGGCTGCTCTGTCAAGTCCTCGTCGTCAGTGAGGAACTTGGGTGTGCTCTTTGATACCAATCTTTCGTTTGAAAGCCACTTTTCTAAAAATATTTGCATTCTACCATCTTAAAAATATCTAAATCACGGCACATGCTCTCAATGCAAAATGCTGAACAGTAAGTTCATGCGTTCATGACCTCAAGGCTAGATTATTGTAATGCTCTACTGGGTGGTTTCCCTGCCCGCTTAATAAACAAACTCCAGCTGGTCCAAAACGCAGCAGCTCGAGTTCTTACTAGAACCAGGAAGTATGACCATATTAGCCCAGTTCTGTCAACACTGCACTGGCTGCCTATTAAACATTGCATACATTTTAAAATCTTGCTTATTACTTACAAAGCACTAAATGGTTTAGCTCCCCAGTACTTGAGCGAGCTCTTAACACATTATACTCCATCGCGTCTACTGCGGTCTCAAAATTCTGGCCAGTTGATAATACAGAGAATATCGAAATCAACTGCAGGCGGTCGATCCTTTTCCTATTTAGCACCTAAACTCTGGAACAGTCTTCCTAACATTGTACGGGAAGCAGACACACTCTGTCAGTTTAAATCTAGACTAAAAACACATCTCTTTACTATGGCATACACATAAAACACTTTTTCAATTAAATGATTGTTAGGCTGCATTAACTAGGTCAGCCGGAACCGGGAACACTTCCCATAACACCTGATGTACTCGTGACATCATCAGAAGAATCTACGGCATCTACGCTAATGATAGTTTCTCTGTTTTATCCCGAGGTTTACTGCAGTAAGCCGGATCAGGGCTGTATCCAGATCAGATGGTGGACCTGTGCCCAGACATGACCAACGCATGACCCAGAAGTGTCTGCAGAGACCGTGTCAATTAGCTTCCCCCTGAAATTGCCTCATCGACACGGCATCCTCAATAAACCCGTCTCCGGTGTGATGACTCCAATTGTTCGAATATTACAATTTAATAATTGTTAAATCGATATGTCATCCTCAATAAACCTGTCTCTGGCGTGATGACTCTGATTGTTCGAATATTACAATTTAATAATTGTTAAATCGATATGTCATGCTCAATAAACCCGTCTCCGGCGTGATGACTACGATTGTTTGAATATTGCACTTTAATAATTATTTAATCAACACATCATCCTCAATAAACGCGTCTCCGGCGTGTTGCCTCTGATCTTTCGAATATTCCAATCTATGATGACCTCTGACCTGTAAAGTTGCCAGAATAATAATTATACGCTGTTTGTTAATTGGCCAGAGGAGAAGTGGCACCCCGACTGAGCCTGGTTTCTCCCAAGGTTTATTTTTCTCCATTAGGTCACCTGATGGGGTTTTGGTTTCCATGCCACTGTTGCCTCTGGCTTGGCTTGTTCAGTTGGGGACACTACATTTTTCTTAATTTTTTCAACTAAATATCCAAATAAATCTAATTATTAAACTAAATTAACCATATAAATTAAATTACTGATCTAAAGCCCACACTGTCACTGTATGATAATTGAAATGAACTGATGACATCACCGTTTTCTCTGAAATGGCTATACAGCTGTGTCACGGGGTGAGGAATCACTCGACAAGGCAGGCTTAGTGAAAAGGCCCCGGAGGGTGGATTTTATTTACAGTGCAAAACAAAACGGTGCTGGAAGTCGGTGAGCCGGTGTGTGATGGCTGGTGCTCCAAGTGCTCTATAGTGTTCAATCCAAACGAAAGTGGGTGTCCAAACGTGCTCCAAAGTGGTGGACTGTCGGTCACTCACTGCTTTCTGGGGAGAACAAAGAGAAAGGTTAATCCAGCGATTCATTCAGCTCGAGACCAGAGTCTGTCTGTTCAGCATGTGCTGCTTTTGTAGCTGTGGCTGATGAGGTGCAGCTGTGACCGATCAGCCCGGGGTAAGAACGTGCAGGTGTTCTGTGTTTGTTGCCAGGGCGACGCTGACTCCTCTGAGGACGCTCGTCACATCCCCCCCCTAAGTGTGGTTCTGGTCCTGTGAACATATGGAGACAGTAGGGGTGAAACAAAGGGAGGGTGGGGAATGACCCCTGACAGACCTGCATAAGCTGTCCAGATTCGTGAGAGGCCATCGGCGTTCACGTTGGCGGCCCCGGCCCGATGTCGTACCTCAAAGTGGAGCGCTAGAAACCAGCGAGTCACCCTGGCGTTGGTGTCCTTGGCTCGGGCCATCCATTGCAGAGGCACATGGTCTGTGACCAGGGTGAACTTGCGGCCTAGCAGGTAGTACCGGAGCTCCAGGACTGCCCACTTGATGGCCAGGGCCTCCCTCTCGACGGCGGCGTACCTCCTCTCGGCCGGGGACAGCTTCCTGCTGATGTAAATGATCGGATGCTCCTCACCTTCCTGGATTTGGGACAGGACGGCTCCCAGTCCTGTATCGGAGGCATCCGTCTGCAGCAGGAAAGGGCAACCAAAGTCTGGAGCGTGGAGTACCGGTGAGGACGTCAGTGCTGCTTTGACCCGGGCGAAGGCCTCCTCAATGGCTGGGGTCCAGCATACTTTCTCCGGCTGCCCCTTCCTGGTCAGGTCTGTCAGGGGGGCGGCTAAAGAGGAGAAGTTGGGGATAAAACATCGGTAATACCCTGCCAACCCCAAAAAGGCTCGTACCTGGGTCTTCGTCTGGGGTCTCGGGGTGGAGTGGATGGCCTCTACCTTCTTCTCCTGGGGCTGTATGAGGCCTCGTCCGACTCGGAAACCCAGATACTTGGCCTCGGAGAGAGCTAGATGACACTTGTGGGGGTTGGCAGTGAGTCCAGCCCGCCGGAGCTCCGAAAGCACCCTCCGCAGACGTTCCAGATGTTCTTCCCATGCCTCGGAGTAGATCACGACATCATCTATATAGGCGGCCGCGTACGCCTGGTGGGGCCGCAGGATGATGTCCATCATTCTCTGGAAGGTCGCGGGGGCCCCGTTCAGGCCGAAGGGAAGGGTCCGGTACTGCCAGTGGCCACTGGGGGTCGAGAAAGCCGTCTTAGGTTTAGCCGTTTCAGAGAATGGTACCTGCCAATAACCCTTGGTGAGGTCTAAAGTGCTGATATACCGGGCCCTTCCCAATCGGTCCAGCAGCTCGTCGACCCGAGGCATGGGGTACCCGTCGAATTTGGAGACTTCGTTCAGGCGGCGGAAGTCGTTGCAAAAGCGGAGGGTGCCATCCGGCTTTGGGACCATCACTATGGGGCTGGACCATGGGCTCCGGGATAGTTCAATTACCCCCAACTTCAGCATTTGTTGGATTTCCTCCTCAATAGCCTGCCGACGAGCCTCCGGGACACGGTAGGGCCGTTGCCTGACGACGACTCCTGGGGGTGTCCTGACGTCGTGCTGGACCACGTTGGTCTGCCCGGGCTGGGTTGAGAACACATCCTGGAACTGACTGACCAGGTGCTGCAGCTCCGCCTTCTGGGCAGCCGAAAGATGGGGGTTGACGTCCACAACCACGGGATCGGTGACACTTAGGGCCGCCACTTGGTCCCGGGTCCCCACCCACTTCTTTAGGAGGTTGATATGGTAGAGTTGCTCTGTCTGGCGTCGTCCCAGCTGTCTCAGGCGGTATGTGACTGGCCCAATCCTTTCTATCACCGTGTATGGTCCATTCCTGGGGACCAGGACCATGACGCGGTCTCCCGGCTGGAACTCCCGTGGCTGGGCTGCCCGGTCATAACGGCGTGGCTGCGCTTGTTGGGCTTTGCTGAGGTGTTCCTGTACTAATGGCATCACTCGGTCGATCCGTTCTCTCATCTGTCGAACGTGTTCAATGAGGGTGCGATGAGGGGCAGGCTGCTGCTCCCAAGCTTCCCTGGCGATGTCAAGGAGCCCACGTGGTTGGCAGCTGAACAGGAGCTCAAAGGGGGGTGAAGCCAGTTGAGTTGAGGCCTGGGGTACTTTGCGGATCCCGAAGAGCACGTACGGAATCATGAGGTCCCAATCCTCTCAGCATCTGCTTGAAGGTCTGGTTGAATCTCTCCACGAGTCCTTCCGTCTGAGGGTGGTAGACCGTGGTCCTCAACTGCTTCACCCGCAGCAGCCTGCAGAGATCTGCCATTAGCCGGGACATGAACGGTGTTCCCTGGTCAGTCAGTATCTCCGAGGGGATGCCGACTCGGCTGGCCAGCAGAAACAGCTCCTGGGCAATGGTCTTCGCAGTGGCCTTGCGGAGGGAAACTGCTTCTGGGTACCGGGTGGCGTATTCAACGATGACCAGGATGTGTTCGTGCCCACGGGCAGACTTTGGCAACGGCCCCACTATGTCCATCCTAATCCACTCGAAGGGCACCTCGATGATGGGCAGCGGGATGAGTGGGCTGGGGTGAGGAGTCCTGGGCGACATGACCTGGCAGGTCGGGCAGGCTTGGCAGAACCTCTTCACCTCGGCCTCCAGTCCCGGCCAGAGGAACCGGTCGCGGATGCGCTGGGTAGTGTTGGCTGCCCCGAGGTGACCTGCCATGGGATGGGAATGGGCCAGCTCCAGGATAGTTTCGGTCTTGGCCCGGGGAACAACTAATAATTTTTTCTCCTCCCCCCTCCACTGTGCGACACAGTATAGCAGGCCATTCTCAACGACAAAATGCGGGAGAGGATGGGGCCGTGGGAGGACGTCTTTTCCATCGATGACCCGCACCTGGGACCAACAGTGCTTCAGGCGATCGTCCTCCCTTTGTTCCTTGGCGAACGAGCCCCCTCCTGCAGCCTGCTGGTAAACATCAAAGAAAGGATTATTAGACTGGGAGGGGGACTCACCATCTCTCCCGCTGTCGGAGGCAAGTAGGGCTGGTCTGCGGCGGGGTCCACGCAGCCGTCTTCGACGGTTCCCCTCCCGGCTGGCAGGCTGAGTAGCGGCAGTGAGCAGGTAGTCGAAGCCCGGCCAGTCTCTCCCAAGCAGTATGGCCACCGGTAGGTCCTTTACCAAGCCAACCTCCACCAGCCAGGTGCCTTGGAGTGACGATATGGTGACTCTACGGGCCGGTACTTGGCGAGTGTAATCGGTAGGAAGCTCTTTTCGCCTCTTCGGGGGGCACACAACCCTGACTGGATGAGGGTGACCGCACTGCCTGAGTCTAGCAGGGTTCTGAACCGTTTCCCCTCCACGACCACGTCCGCTTCAGGGGCTCCCGATGGTACACGCTGGTGGACGATGCAGCCTGCCAGCCACGCACGTGGAGGCGGTATGGGTTCGGCGCTGGGCATGGGCTCGTCTCGCGGCGGGGGAACCGTCGGCCTGCTAACTGGTCGCGGGGTGCCTTCAAGCTGGCGCCGCTCCTGGACCACCCTCCGGGGAAACGGCAGCACTCGATCCCCTGCTTCACGGTGATGGATGGCATCCGCCAGCTCGATCGCCTCCACCAGTTCCAGGGTGTTGGCAGGGTTCTTCATGCCAAGTGCTCTATAGTGTTCAATCCAAACGAAAGTGGGTGTCCAAACGTGCTCCAAAGTGGTGGGCTGTCAGTCACTTGCTGCTTTCTGGGGGGAACAAAGAGAAAGGTTAATCCAGCGATTCATTCATCTTGAGACCAGAGTCTGTCTGTCTGTTCAGCATGTGCTGCTTTTGTAGCTGTGGCTGATGAGGTGCAGCTGTGACCGATCAGCCCGGGGTAAGGACGTGCAGGTGTTCTGTGTTTGTTGCCAGGGCGACGCTGACTCCTCTGAGGACGCTCGTCACAAGCTGAATAAAATTCTGTTGCATTATTTTGCTGTTTAACACTGTAAAGCTGCTTTGAAACAATCTGCATTATTAAAAGTGCTATATAAATAATGTTGACTTGACTTGACTTGACTTCGGGAACATAAGCTGTCTTCCCAGGTCCACTTGGAGGTGCCAGTCTCTTGCATTGGAGAGGAGCCCCCTGGTGAGCGTTGCTGCTGTTGTGCCTTCTCCCCAGCTCTGACAAAGGAGATGGTATGCTTGGAGGGATACTGACACTTACTGTTCTGTATCGCTGCAGTGATTGTATCTGCCAGAGCCCTAAGGACCTGATCATGGCGCCAGCGATACCGCCCATCCCCCAAAGCCTTTGGACAGCAGCTGAGGATATGCTCCAGTGTGCCACTCCTCTGGCACAGTTGGCATGCTGGAGAGTCTACCAAGCCCCAGCAGTGCAGGTTGGATTGGCTAGGTAGAAGGTTGTACACCAAACTGACGAGGAACTTGATGCGCAGTGGTCCAAAACTCCACAACTCTGCCCAGGTGATCGTGCGCTGCTCTGCGTTCTCCCACCTAGTCCAGGCGCCTTGCTGCTGCATACCAACCATCTTGTGTATATATACTCACCTAAAGGATTATTAGGAACACCATACTAATACTGTGTTTGACCCCCTTTCACCTTCAGAACTGCCTTAATTCTATGTGGCATTGATTCAACAAGGTGCTGAAAGCATTCTTTAGAAATGTTGGCCCATATTGATAGGATAGCATCTTACAGTTGATGGAGATTTGTGGGATGCACATCCAGGGCACGAAGCTTCCGTTACACCACATCCCAAAGATGCTCTATTGGGTTGAGATCTGGTGACTGTGGGGGCCATTTTAGTGCAGTGAACTCATGTCATGTTCAAGAAACCAATAGAAATGATTCGAGCTTTGTGACATGGTGCATTATCCTGCTGGAAGTAGCCATCAGAGGATGGGTACATGGTGGTCATAAAGGGATGGACATGGTCAGAAACAATTCTCAGGTAGGCCGTGGGATTTAAACGATGCCCAATTGGCACTAAGGGGCCTAAAGTGTGCCAATAAAACATCCCCCACACCATTACACCACCACCACCAGCCTGCACAGTGGTAACAAGGCATGATGGATCCATGTTCTCATTCTGTTTACGCCAAATTCTGACTCTACCATCTGAATGTCTCAACAGAAATCAAGACTCATCAGACCAGGCAACATTTTTCCAGTCTTCAACTGTCCAATTTTGGTGAGCTTGTGCAAATTGTAGCCTCTTTTTCCTATTTGTAGTGGAGATGAGTGGTACCCGGTGGGGTCTTCTGCTGTTGTAGCCCATCCGCCTCAAGGTTGTGCGTGTTGTGGCTTCACAAATGCTTTGCTGCATACCTCGGTTATAACGAGTGGTTATTTCAGTCAAAGTTGCTCTTCTATCAGCTTGAATCAATCGGCCCATTCTCCACTGACCTCTAGCATCAACAAGGCATTTTCGACCACAGGACTGCCGCACACTGGATGTTTTTCCCTTTTCACACCATTCTTTGTAAACCCTAGAAATGGTTGTGCGTGAAAATCCCAGTAATTGAGCAGATTGTAAAATACTCAGACCGGCCCGTCTGGCACCAAAATCATGCCACGCTCAAAATTGCTTAAATCACCTTTCTTTCCCATTCTGACATTCAGTTTGGAGATCAGGAGATTGTCTTGACCAGGACCACACCCCTAAATGCATTGAAGCAACTGCCATGTGATTGGTTGATTAGATAATTGCATTAATGAGAAATTTAACAGGTGTTCCTAATAATCATTTAGGTGAGTATATATATATATATATATATATATATATATATATATATATATATATATATATATATATATATATATATATATGTGTGAAACACATCATTTCAGAAAATGTCAGAAAGAGACACGAGAAAAGAGAAGACACACAGTCCCTGCTCCTACAGGGGCCGTAATGAGACAGAAGATGAATGAATAAATATTTTCCAAATAGCAATTGGACACTCCTACAGTTTTTAATCAAATTAGATGCTTCAAAAATACAGATAAATCCAAAACAGAACTTTGTTGCTTGTGATTGCAACATGTATATGAGTTTTGTGCAGTCTTGGGCACTTGCAAAAATGTCTCAACAAAATAAAATAAATTAATCCTATTTATATTTCTAGTGGGTCCCCATAAAGCTTAAGTCACACTTAAATGAGTAATTTTGGAAGTAACAATTTTTCATTCAGCTCACAAAATTCGGTAATAGTTTTAATAATTTTTTTCTTGAAAGATCTGCTCGTGCTATTATTATTATTATTATTATTATTATTATTATTATTATTATTATTATTATTATTATTATTATTATTATTATTATTATTATTATTATTGTGGAGGAGGAGGAGGAGGAAGAGGAGGAGGATCTGGGGGAAAATAATAGTTGCCAAACTACATAGCAGGTGTTGGTAACAGGTGGAGATTTCCTTTCAAACCTCAGAACAAAGTAAGTAGGGCATGAACAGAAAAAAGAAACAAAAAAGTTGCTCAAAAGCTTTGTAAAGTTCCAGCAGCTTAACTGGACAGGAGGGGGAGGATAACAAAGCAAAACACAATCCTGTGGATGTGTAACGCTGCAGCCAATCAGCAGGCAGTCGGCACTTTTATTCATCCCTCCATTTCACTCGGATTCATGCTGTCCTTTTATTATAGGATGTAGATATCAAGTACCCGCTGGCTATTTGCCCTCCTTCACATGCTGAGCTCAATTCTGGAATGGAAAAAAAAATGCTGCTTTATCCTGACATGGGAATACAAAGCCTTCTTCAGTCTCAATCGATAAGGTTCTGGCTCTGATAGAGAATAGGGCACTAGATCCACCCCTTGGTAATAGAGTTTACATGTAGTGCTTTTCTCAAGCAGAAACCACTCTGATGCCTTCATAAAAAAACTATTTCATCAGATTCGTCAGACAGCACCCTTTGAACAAGCGTCAATGGAAGATGTTTTTTGGATCAAGATGGAGTAGTCCAGCAAGACAAATCTGGATCCCTTTATTCTGATCAGCTAGAAATAGCAACATTAGCAGCTAATGTGAGTGTGTTTGTCCGAAAAACATCTGGCTGCTTGAGAAACCTGGTTGAAAGCAGTTATTTTCTTCTCTTTTTTCCTCATTTTTGCCAACTGGTTATGCAAATGGTAAGGAAATTACACTTAAACCGTAAAAATAGTGTACAACAGAACAAATGTGTTTGATTTAGGGTAGGACACATTTCTATACATTTAAAGTGCATCCGGAAAGCATATTCACAGGGCTTCACTTTTTTCCACATTTTGATATGTTACAGCCTTATTCCAAAATGGATGAAATTCATTACTTTACTCAAAATTCTACTCAAACAATACTCACAACGTGAAAGACGTTTGTTTGAAATCTTTGCAAATTTATTAAAAATAAAAAACGACAAGAAAAAAAAAATCACATGTACATGAGTATTTTTAGTCTTTGCCATGACACTCAAAATTGAGCTCAGGTGCATCCTGTTTCCACTGATCATCCTTGAGATGTTTCTACAACTTGATTGGAGTCCACCTGTGAAAATTCAGTTGATTACACATGATTTCAAAAGGCACACACCTGTTTATATAAGGTCCCACAGTTAACAGTGCATGTCAGAGCACAAACCAAGGCTGTGTTCGAAACCGCATACTCATTGAGTAGGTACTCATTTTCAATAAGTACTTACTTAACGAGCTCTAAAAGAGTAGGTACTATATTGCCTGATCACGTTAATGCGATCCGCACTTTATGCGCCATGTTGACGTAATCATGTGACCTACGTTATCTCAAGTGCAACGACTTGAAAGACGAGTGACAGGTTTAATTCATCGATCTATAAAATTTAATCCACAATCAACATTGGCCTAAATCTCCATTTATATTTTTCTTTTTCTTGTTAAATTTAACTCCCGTTTCATCCCTCAAACTTATGAAATAATATTTTTAATGCATTATGATGAATTATTCAAAGATATCTAACCTTGTTATTGTTTTTTCTTTGTATATAATGTATGCAAACCCATATTTGTTTTATCATTATGATTGTTAAAGATACAACCATGTAAGTATAAAATAAAAGAAATGAGTGACAGGTGCAGTGAGAGCTCAAAGCATCAGTAACTCCACAGCCCGACCTGTGCGGTTTCCCTCAGTGTTTGCACAGAGAAGTCTTTTAGCTGCTCGAAGATCTCACCTTTGGAGAAAACTGTTGATTTTATACTCGAAAAATGTAAGTATCACTATTCAAAATGAAGATTACCCCAGAATGAACTGCATTGCTAGCCCACTAAAACACTTACAATAATGACAAATGCTGACCAGTACTTAATTATATTACTTTTTCTTTTACTGAAAATTATATTGTTTTAGTAAAACAAGCAAAATGCAACTTGTTGTCATATGACATAGCGATGCATGAATATACACTAGAACAAATGCAGCCGATGTGAATACCAATTTTCAGTCAAGCAATGAATAAATGCATGAGTTAATAAAATATTTTATTTACTGACAACAATAGGAAACATGAATTATGAGTAAAAATTATGAGTAAAAGAATGAATAAAAGTAAACATCACAAATGAATAAGTCACCAATACATGAAACAAAGCTTTATTCAAATGTATTGTTCTAACAAACCATCACGCATTTACAGACAGTGAACCCCACATCTGCTGCCATCTCAACACAGCTGTGCCAGTTCTGCGGCTTTATATCGATGAAGCAGTTGACCAGCGTGAACACCTTCGCCTGTCCCTCCTGAACCCCACAACCCCGAAGCAAAAGTGGGAGAACATGTGCGGGACAATCTGACTGTTGATGTCTGCTCCACACATCCGTGTGCCTGCTCTCCATCAGCATGGCTACTTAAAACGTTTTACAATTCATGTTGTCAGCATCCCATTTCTTGCCATATTTAATGTAATATTTTTACAATTACATGCTATTTGTATTGTAGCTTTATCACTTTTGTGGTGTAGTGGACTAAAGCAGAAGGTTTCTGCTTGGATCTCCACCAGTGTGTCCTTGAGCAAGGCTCATCCACAAAAGCTCTGCAACAAGTGATGAGAGATCAATAATCAAAATGTACTGTAATAACTCAAGTGCTGAAATAAATTTAATTGTTTTCTATGGTATACTTATACTCGAAGCCTTTTATTGCAGCATTTCTCTTTCCAGTGAAGAGGGCTTCATTAGCCACTCTCCACTGGATAAGGCTGCGTGTGTGTTCATCAGTCCCTGTAACATCCAAACAAGATTTAAGTGATGCAAAGTAAATATATATCAAAAGGTTGATGTGTATACTTTGATAGTTTCATCCAACACAAACAATCCTAAATTGGTCAATAGACAAATTAAATCTAAAATGCATCTTCAGTTGTGTTAATCTGTTTCTTTAAATCAGTAAAATAAGCATGTATGTGCGTAATGCAAAGTGTTGACAAAAGCTTAGGCCAAATCAATGACATGTCTGTAAAATGTCCCCTGTCAAATGTTAAACGCACATTTAGGAAACGTCTATATTGCATATGGTTAAGAGTGCATTCACACCTTTTCTTTAAACAAACGTTTATCAGGTTCTTGTACACAGTTAAAGCAATGCTTTCAAGAAAACGATGATTAACAAATATTCAGAAGTGTGTGTGCTTAATGAAGCACGACTGGTGCGTTAGCTATATGAAAATGAAATGTTTTACAGCTATTTAATATCTTTTAATATATCAATATTTAATATATATTAATGTCTTAAAACCAACAGTTTCCTCGTCGGTTTTTAAATATGTGAACTTTAAATACAATTAACAGCAGTTCAGTTTGTTGTACTTACACTTGAAAACAGCTGCGTCTCCGTCCTCCAACATGTTAGAAAATGATGATTTCCCATGGCCTCATGGGATATTAAAGTGTCCATTGGATGCACACTTCAGAATCTGGGCGGACGCAGTAGGCCATCCGGGGATTTCTCGCCTATACTGTTTTATAAATACTGAGGTTTCGGACATACTACTCCATTCACGTACTGTTTTCTCTTAATATATAGTAGGTATGTAGGCATATTCGGACGCAATTTATGTACACGCACGTCCGAATCTCGCGAGAATTAGTTCATCCGCCCGGTAATTCTCGCCTACTCTTTTATGAATACTGAGGATTCGGACATACTATTCGCTCGCCTACTGCTTTTTACATACTATATAGTAGGGAAGTATGCGGTTTCGAACGCAGCCCAAGTCTCGAAGTCCAAGGAATTGCACATATCCGGTGGAAGGGTACAGAATAATTTCTGCAGCATTGAAGGTCCCAATGAGCACAGTGGCCTCCATCATCCATAGATGGAACACAACATGCAACACACAGCCTATTTACATAAAAGCTCTAGCATTATGCATCCTCATATTACATATTCCTGAATGGAATAAAAAAACTTGATAGTACATGTGAATGAAAAGGTCTCTTATTTACTCCAATTGACACGGTTCCCATTACTATTTGACATTTTACACTTTGAACGTTGTGTCTGTGCAGTTTCTGTAACTGTCTAAAGTATTTGAAAACGAGGTAGGTGGTTGGTTATCTGTTGCTAAGCATCTAGCCATAACATTTCACATTGTACACTTAACACCGCAACACCGGAGCAGGGTTTCATAACCCTTAGTATAAAGCTGTGCTAACCCCACTTATAAATTAAAAGTGTGAAAAGTTCCAGGGTTAAAAGCAGGGTTTAGAATGATGATAACCTGGGGTTAAATGCACTGTGAAAAGCCCTCTTAAGTGCTACGGCTGTTGTCTGGTCTGTTTATGAAAAGATAAGAAATGCCAGCCTGCCATCAAGGTCTTCAAAGCAAAGTGTCTCCATCACCAGAACCAGAGTGTACCCACACAAACACACACTCACACACAGTGCCATCAGCTAAGGGCTATTCCTGCTCACATCAAACAGAAACTTTAATAACAAGCACCCAATGAATCACTTCTCCTTTATTATTCATTCTCTCTCTCTCTCTCTCTCTCTCTCTCTCTCTCTCTGTGTGTGTCTCTCGTTCAGGCTGTACTGCAGTGCGGAGGCTGTCACTGCAGTAGTCCTTATAGCTCTCTCCATCATACCCCCACCTCTCTATCACTGCAACACACTGCACCCCATACTGCATAGACATTGCATAGACAACTGCATGTGACGTGCTGATGCTTCCAGTTTCCAGTAATGCAGCGGGATTTCCTGGAAACTTGATTTATTTAGAGGGAATAGACTTTATAAATCTCATTACAGGAATCCTTAGGGAAACACGGAGGAAAACTGTATTATAGCGGATATATGGGGTCAGTAAAGGTTTCTGTTCAAGCAATCGTATTTGTGGAGACTTTGGATTTCCGTCACCTGTACATAGGGATTGTAGACAGCAATATTAGAGCAAAGAGACCCATATAGTGTCACATAATTGTCACATAAAAACGTCCCACTCCATGAGTTATAGATGAAATGGAAGAAATAATTGAATAAAGCTGTGTCCACAGACCTCTAAACCTGCCTGATTATAAATTGAGAGGGGTAATATTTAAATGAGCCAAAGCTGAATGTCAGCAGGTGTGTTGCTTTGTTACGCGTTTAACATTTATTTTCCCATTTGAAGCTTTATTTGATGTATCACTGACAAAAAACGAATTATGCTACCATGTTTGAATAATGTTAAAATATGATTAAAAGGATTCATATCATTTACCATTTCATTTGCAAAAGCTATTGTCAAATACACACTGAAATCCAAAGGTTTGCCTGAAAACACACACACAAAAACACACCAATACAAACGGGTGAAGTTTTTTTTGTTGTTGATTGCATTGCCTTCCCCACTGACAGTATTGAATTAGTATAATGATTAATATTGATATATTTAACTATTTGGGGGAAAATAAATATATATTGTAATATTATTTATGGCCATATCACCAAGCCCTAAATGAATGATCAGACAATCTTGTTTACAAGGAGAGAAAGACAGCAGTAGAAAAGAGGTTAAAAAAAAGGATATTATCCAAAATCTTAATTTACTTGGTGCATTATTGTTTACTTTTTATCTTGAAAAAAAGTTATACTGAGCAGTTGTAAAACTGAGGAGATGAAAACATTTTTGTTGTCTTTTGTGCTGAAAACACTTCTGATACTTAAACACTCTCTCTGTCTCGTAGGCCCCATTTACACTGCATGGTTCAAGTGACCCAATTCGGATTTTTTCCTCTCATGTGGCACAGATCGGATATGACATGTGAACGTGTAAGCAGGAAAAAAACGCATGAATTCCGATATCCTCAGATCGTATTCAGGCCTCACTCATATGTGGTAATATATCCGATATGATTTGGATATGTGCATTTGTGTCTGCCATGTAAGCGTTCAAATCGGATATTCCCCAGTAATGCGCATCGTATGTCATTGAAAAAGGGACGGAGGCAAATTACGTCTATGACGCACTATGAGACGAACAAAACGCATGTTAACGTTTAGGCTAAACAGGTACACCAAACAGGCAGTGCAAACTTGTGTTTGAAGTATCCAAACAGACGAAAAGAATGTGCGCTTTCCTTGGTGTTCTCAAGATTGCATGTTCACTTTTTAGGGCACACCTCTTATAAAGTAAAGTTACATATTGTTGACCATCTTTTTAAGAAATTTTACTTACTTTACCACGATACACTATGGCTGTTATAAGAATTAAATGAAATCAGTATCAACAAAATCCATCTTACCATTTATCAAAATCCACTTACACTGTAATTACAATTGCCTAAATAATGTAATGAGAATTTTAGATTTAAGTTCTAAATATAATATTTTAATTATAGAAATATGAAATGTTGTTAAAAGTAATTATTCCAGGCCTATGAAACTATAAAACTGCCAGTTACTTGTTGGCGGCGTGAATTATGCGAGAACGAGACCTATACTTTGTTTGAATCTTTATGTTGGAAAAATAGAGAAAAACTGTAATGACCACTTGTTTATTGAACTGTTGTATAAAATTAATATCGCATTTTGCAATCGTGCTGATATAGGCTATTCTGGAAAATAGCACTCTTGCTCGTATGATATTGCTTAACTCATAATTTCCTCTTTAATTACGTTCAAACGAATGTTTAATTTTTTGTTCGTTATAAGCCTATTTTTAATGAAAATACAACAACAATAAAATAGAACAAATAAAAAAACGAATAAGACGGATGACATAAAATTGCTATACCCGAATTATAACAAATAAATAAAAGATATTTGGAAATTCCCCTTTAAAACTCTGTTTGTGTTTTTTTTTTTTTTTACAAAAGTAATCTTGCGCTTGTGCCTCCGCTATCGTCCTGTCAATCATCTCGCTCGCGCCTATGATTACAGTTACAGTAAAATTGAAATTCACCATCATCGGTTCCCATCCTCAGCCGATCTGTATGACAGTTTTTGCAATGACCATCAATACTAGATTAATGGACAAGTGAAAACGGACGCCATGTCACAATTTAGTAGGAACTAAAGAGCGCTCTAGAATGTTTGGTACTCCGATTCTTTTCTTTCTTTTCGTTTCTTTATTGGAATCCGATCATAATGTTTGTCAATTTGTGACTGTTTTTTTTTTTTTTTTTAACATTGTTAATAATATATATGTACATAATTATGGTAGACCTACAGTGGCTGATATAGTTTAAAATAAACCTTTATTATTTACAGCCCATACATAATGATGTCTGGCTCTATATATATATATATAGGGGGCGGGGGGGGCGCCAAAATTGTTGCTGCATACCCCTCTGGCACTGGGTAGTTGCGCCCCTGCCTGCGATCACATGACATTAATCCTCTTTTGTTGTTTTGCTGACCTTTATATAGGCTATAGTGTGGAAAGCAAAACACATAATCAATTCTTCTGCATCCATTGCATCCATTGCATATTGCGCCGTTTTAGGCTACTTCCCGGGTCAGAACGTAGTCACCAAATCGGAATTGTGCATCAAGACCTGCAGTGTAAATGCGGCCTTAGACACTGTCCCAAATGGCACCCTAAACACTAGCAGCCTTTCTATGAAGCCGCACTTATATAATCCCGCTTTGACTGTCAGGAACAAGTCGGCTGCAGAGCTCGCTTCAGGGCGAGTGCACATAGAGGGCGCATAATCGACTGCAGAAGGGGACATTTGCAAACACACTTCTGAAACCTAAAATGCCAAATGGGACACCCTATGGTCTCATGGATTTAAAAGACACGTGCAGGTGGTGGTCATTTGAAGTCCACAAGTGCATATGAAGTGTGCCATTTGGGACAGGAAGACAAAAACAAGACTCACTTTTTTTACTGTGTTTTTTAATGCACTTTACTGTGTAAGTGAGCGCTTCAAATGACTCCCAGCACACAAAAATACTTGTCTCCACCTACTGCCATAATGTCACAGAAGAAAATGTTTTGGTTCAAAGGATTTAAAAGATATAGGCCTGTTTCCACAAACAGGGCTTAGATTAAGCCAGGATTAGGCCTTAATTCAATTACGATATTTAAGAATATTTTATAAACATGCCTGGTGTGCATCTTGAGACAAAACAATGGCATTGACATATTTTAAGATATGTCAGTGCAAGTTGCGTTCAGTTAAAACAGCTCAAACATGTATTTTAGTCTGGGACTAGTCTTAAAGGGCATATTGCAGGTAAACATTTTTTTTTAAATTAATATATAACCTTGAAAATACCATATGAAAAGGTAATGCAGGATTTAAAATGTTTTAAAAAGACACAAGAGCACAAATTTTGTAGACAAAGTGTCCGTTTCATTGACTGTTTGTAAAATACACTTTTTTTTAACATCGCGTCATATTACGTCACGAGAGGGAGTTGTTTGCCGGGCTCTGCGTTGGCTCAGTGCAGAATAGGTTGGTATTCAATAGGAGTTTTTGGTAGTTTTTCCATTTCAAATCGTCATGGTAAATTATTGTGTCCAGCCTGTCAGGACATCGAGTTCACAGGTTTCCTAACAAAAAAAAGTTAGGAAACCTGCATGGTGGCATTTTGTGCAGGTGAAGAGACGGGACTTCACTTCTGGATCTGCTTTGAAAAACGCTATGTAGCATTCACTTCAGACACTTTTCTGTGCCATTGTTTTTACGTGAATCAGTTTCAACATTGATAGATACATAGTATGTACATTAACACAAATGCATACAGTCTCACACTTTTCAAATTGAATCCTTTGATTAAAGGATAACATGAAACACACAATAACACTGTCTGTGGTTCGGCCGCCGGCGGGAGATGTGACGGTCACAGATCCGTCAGAGATGCAGCTTGAAGAAAACATGAACTGTGCACCGCAAGTCTTGTTTTTTAAACATTTGCTAACTACCAAATCAGTTGTGATGAGAAACCGCTAAAGTTACATCACATGACGTTTAGTGTGGACGGATATTAACGAGCGTGACTTATGCCTGATGGTCAAAGCTTATTAGTTTCTGTTATTGGTAAGTATCAATTTGGCTACTCCCAGCTTCGCTATTGCCTGATACATGATAATAATCAGTACAGTATTGTGATCTGAGCACAGTTTTCATATTGTTAGCTAACGTATAAGCTAACCCTTGTCTCTCACATAGACACCTGCCCTGTTCTCCACTGGTTCTCCTCACACAACTCAATTTGTCTCCTCTTATCGTTGATCTGTCTAATCCTGGCCTGTCCCTGTGTGTCATAATTGTATGGTTGTGGTCTGCCATATGAGTATTAATAAACATTTATAATTTCCTCAGTGTCAGAACTTGATCCATTGTTTTCCTATCATTGAAATTGATGCACTCCCTCCCGTTACGTCACTTCCGTTTTTGCCATTTTTAGATGCGGAAGTATTTTTCTATACATTGACTCAATGGGGTCACTAAACCTGCAATTCACCCCCATGTCGTTCCAAACCCGTAAGATTTTTGTTCATCTTCAGAACACAAATGTTCCGAATGAAATAGAGCTTTCTGTCCCTCCTTTGACAGCCTACGCAACTACCCCTTTCAAACCCCAGTAAGGTAGTAATGACATCATAACAGTCATCATGACAATCATAACATCATAACATTCTAAACCCACCATGTGGCCAGGGGCGTCACTAGACCCCTTTTACTGGGGCACGTGCCCCAATATAAATCTGCTGTGCCCCAGTAAAATCTCAAGTGTCTGCAGCAGTTGAGGTAGGCTATGAAAACATGATGAAACTAAACTAAGTTTCTAAATAATACTGATAATTTTATTTTGACTCACACATTATTGGCTACTGTAGATGGACATTAACATAGTTTTGTATGAAGCAGGGACAGGGAAGCAGAAAATAAATGAGTTTGAGGTAAGAATTGATGAAAAATCTACATTCCCAGACATCAGATGAAAAAGAAACCAAGTCTAATCCGCCTTGCCAGTTCTTTCGAGATTTTCAATTGGGTTTAAAAAAAAAAAAAAATTCTTCTTCCTTTTGTGGTGATGTAATCAGCCCTCATAGGGTTAATTCCCAAATATGGTGTGTCCGCGTATATAAAAAGAGATGCGACGGACATGTAGGCACGCTTACTATTCCGGGTCTGGGAAGTGACGTCATTCTGGGGCGCCTGTTTTGGTTCAGGAGGTAAGGGCTTTTGGTGGCAAGTGCATGTACAAGTGAATGTTTGGATCAGGAAAGGTGATTTGGGAATCGCTTAAATTTGCAGTGTGGCGGAGGAGAACGGCAGACACGGGGAGTGAACGCTATCATTGCGAGCCTTTTGTTGCACGTCATCGAGTGCACTGCTCCGCGTGAGTTATTTACCGCAGGTATGTGATACAATGTTTGTATGCCTAAGCTAACAGTCGATCACCTCCTAAACCTAATGTTATATTTTATCAGTGGTACATGGCGTGGAGGTGTTGCAGCAGGCTTGGCAGACTTTGAGGACGCTGTCGGCTTATGCTACTTTCTGTTAATCTGCGTGTGACACTGGACGACTTCGGACGGACTGGGTGGTGTTTTTCTCGCAAAGCGCCGTCTCGTGCGTCCGTCTCTTGTTCTGTGCGCTTTCTATGAACTCGTATGTGAATTCTAACTCGACAGTGTGACGGTTTCCATCCGTCGAAGGACGACGCCCGAATTGATCTACGCCGGACGTGCAGCCTGCCATAATCCACACTGGGGCTGTGATTTTGGACTGAGGACGAGAAGTGGGGGGTAACTTTGTAGCGACCAAGATCCATGGTGGCACCCTGATGTTTAGGTGTTTATTAGTAGTTTCGTCTGGGTTTTGTATTTCTTTTTTTTCTGTTCTTTTCTGTGTCTAATTGATTTTCTGTTTGTGATTTTGGGTTTAGTCGTGTCTTGAAGTATAAGGGAATGATCCCTTATTGAGCCCGCTATTTTACTGATTACTGGCCACGAGCATCAGCAGAGTAGCTGATATTGCGACTGAGAGAAGGGCTGGCCTTTTCTTTTTTTGACTGTATGCTTCATTGACAATTTTACGTGTAAAGTGTGTGTGTTTTTGTTATATTGATTGATTTTGTCTCTTCCCTTCAGAATCTGGGGTACCTGTGGTCCCTGAAGTCTTCTGGGTGTGGTGGTGGTTTGATTGACAGTCTGCAGTGTTCACAGCATGTGGAGTGTTGTGAGAGAGCACGAGTGGTTGCTGTGTTGACCTGGTAGTCAGGACGAATTCCCCAGGTTCTGAAGTGGTAGGTGTGTGTGTGTGTGTGTGTGTGTGTGTGTGTTGGACCTATCTGGTTTTAGGATTTATCATTAAAGATTGTGCTGTGTTTTATTGAATGGTGTTTTCGAATAAATTGTTTTATACTATCATCATTGTCTGCTATCTGACTCAGCCACTGCGTATCTGCGTGCTTTGAGTACTTAAATTCATCTGTGGGTTCCCGGGCCATTTCCGGGTGGCGTAGTCGGACTTAATTCAAACCCAAACTGCCACACTTTTATGAGTAAAATAAAGCCTGTGGTAAACATAACTTTATGATACTTTGACGTTTTGTTCTACAATGTACACTGCACACACCCAAAACTGCCGTATCTAGTTGCCGTATCTAGGCCCAAAAAAATGTGTGCTTTCGTTATGGGTGCGTGTAATTAACGTTTTAGAACAAAACGTTCTGATGTCTGACTGAGATCCTGCAGGTCGAGGATAAGGAAGAGAGATGGAGCTGGATGAACATTGTATTATCATTGTGTAATGTAGAAGAATACAAATCTGTAAGAAAGTTCTCTGCGGTTTTAGTATTTCCATATGCAGTGTATGTCTTTTATGCCATGAAGGATGTTGAGAATGTTCATGTAAAGTATGTTGAAGAAAATAAATATAAATAATAAATATCTTCATAAATACAAAGTTCTGTCATGAAACTCTAGATGGCGCAGGCTGTCCTTTAACTACCTGTTCGTAATCACATCGTCATTTTTATGGCACAGCTGATTGGTTCCCGCTGTATCAGTAGCCAATGAGCGTGCATACTCAACCTTCAAATACATTTGCCTTAGCAGTGTAGTGCGCTTTCAGAAACCCTCCACCTTCCCCAGCTCCACCTGTCTAGATCTGCTACGGGTAATTCATGTACGCTCTATTGTACAGCAGCAGCATGTCTTACTTTCTCACAGCAGCAAGTTGTGAATGCATTGGCAGTAGCAAGTCCCATACTTGCTCTGCAGCAGCAGCCCAGCAGATCTATTCCGCAAAGTCCAAACATATTAACATTGTCATACACATTACCATGCCAAACACTCAGAGAGTTGTCATGTCATGTCAATATGAAAATTCTCTATATGTTTACCTTTCCCAGTACTTGTTGCAGTGTAGGAATAATGGGTTAAGCAAAGGAAATTTGTAGTGCATTGTGTGGCAGACTTGCACGCAGCAGTTCAAGAAAAAAGTAACGGGGGGCCTAGGCAGAGTGGGACTGTGTCCCAGTAGAGCTTTATGTCTAGCAACGCCCCTGCATGTGGCCCAAGTGGTTTTAACCTCAGTTTTATTAAGTGACACAAGTACTTTGGTTAACTTAATTTAATACTCTAATTTACAAAATGTTAATCTCCAACTCGAGTTCACTGGAGCACCACGACACATGCGAGTTGTGTTGACACAAGAGCAGATGTTGTTGCATGAACACGCATTGTAGATTAATATTGAGATGTATGTAATATTGAGAGAACGAATATCTTACAGTTTTGGAACGACATGAGGGTGAGTAAATGACAGAATTTACTAGGATGAATTAAAATCCTTTGCCCTACACCATACTTACTGTGGTTTATGCTCATTAAACTGGAAGAGAACATTTTAACATTTAAAAACATTACACACTTCACCTCTATACTGCCAATAAAATAAATGTACACATTAAAGTTGACATCATTGAGGCTGGCAAATAACTTTTATTAAGGATGGGAAAAAAACACTATGGTTTAGCAGCTGCTCTTGCTCTCAGTTGTTTAAATATTTCAATGACATGTCCAACCTTTATGTCAAACACAGATCTCTTCTACAGAGGGCTGTTGAAGTCATTCCTGAAGAGTCTCTGCCGAGCTGCTCCAGTGAAAGAGTAGTTCCTAACTGGAAGATCTGAGGACCTACACACCGCCTAAGCCTCATTTGTCTTGCTGAAGATCTGCGTGTGCGGGCCAAAAGAGACTAAAGTGGGATTAATTTCCATCCCATCCAGCGGGTTTCAATCAGCGATCATTGACTGGCTATTTCCCCTAACAGACTGCACAGATGAGATCCGGACACTGCTTAATGTCACTGCCTGTTGTGCAATTGTGCTAATGAAAACGATAGCTGCCTGCAGATGACAGGAAGCAGCTTTGAGAGGGGAGGAGTGTAGTATACCAGCAACTCTGGGGAGACCTAAATTTAATATTAGGGTAACAGTACCACCAAGGGTTTTTAAATTGAAGATTCTAAATTACTATAAAGAACCAACATCTAATACAACTTCATAGAAATAATGAATAAAATAAAATGTCCCAAAGGTAAATCACAATTATTTTATTATTTATAGTCATGGTTTTAGGTTTCTCATTCAGTACATCTAAAACTAGGTACAGAAATTGTCTGGTACAACAACTGCCATGTACAGGCTTGGACACAATGACCAAAGCTGAGGTAAAACTCAAACAGGTAGGTTTAGTAGCCGAAATTGCAGGAACACAATGCATAAACAGGTAAGTGATGATATTGGAACACATTAGCAGATGAGATAGACTTATCTTTGCAAAACAGAGAGAGCTTTGGTGAAAACAGAGCAAATACTTAATTATTGCAATAGTAATTTCTCTCTAGAAATTACATCAAAAGTGGAAAACGTTGGCCAAAAACATACATGTACACACAACTTGACCACCAACCGCAACTTTCTGACACAATCTTTTTTTTAGCTTCACTTTCGTGGAATGGGATATGTAGCGAATGCGAATTAGCTCAAAGGGGAAATATTAATAATTATTCATAACTCATTATGATTATGCATTATGATCAATGATGAATATTTGAATCAGTTAACTTGAGGTAGCTACATTAACATTACAATCAATCAGTTCATCCTGTGAACACTCTTTATTGAACAATTAATAATTAATTCTAAGAGAAGGGTATTTTTCATGGCCACAGAAAAATAATTCTTCCTTAGCATTTACAGTGCTAAGAACGTGTAAGAAAATCAATCATTTAAGTGACAATTTATTTATAGGCGGGGAGACAAAAACACCTGGGAGAACCATCAGTGACCCCACAATGATCTAATCATTCCCATCAGACCTAATCAGTCCTGGGGTGCATGTTCATTTGTAGAACAGTTCTTCTATAAATGAATGCAGGAAAGGCTGTTTAAGGGCTATGGGTCTCCCTATGGCCCTTGTTTTTCAAATTCTTTCAAGCCATAAACAAGGTCTTATCTGATGGTAGCCCTGGTAACGTCTTGGTTACGTATGTAACCCTCAAATATAGGCAAGTGAGAAAGTCAATTGAGGAAAGAGCAGAGATTTTAAAAAAATGTGAAGAACGGCGGACTCAAAGCCGAATCAATATAGGGTCCACCGTTGCCCGTTGGAGGAAGCTTCAGAGAAACCTTTGGACTAAAAACCGACGCTGATTTTTTGTTGAGCAGGTAAACATTTATTTATACTTTTATGGTGTGGTGTATTACATAAATAGCTTTTTATCGGTCTGACAACATGATCATGCTGCCGGTCGGCATTGGAATGTTAGCCATTTAGCATCGCCTATCACGGGTCAAAGTAATTATATTTCTTGAAGTGCTTGACTATTTCAATAAGCCTAACGTTAGCGGTTTTCTGTTCGAGCCGATAGAACATTGGATGTGTTGCTAATCTTGCGTGGGCGTGAACTCAAACGTGTGCCTTTGAGCTATCAACATCTCTGTTCCGATGTTTACTCCTGCTTGACTGAGTGACGTTGTTCAGGTCATTTCCCGGTGGGAGGGATCAGGTAGCACAGAGGGGAGGGGTGTGCGTGTGGAGGGGCGGGATGAGTTTTTTTTTTAATTCAGGCTTTCTCGACTGATTTTCAACATCATAGACTACAGCTTTAAGATGCACTTGGAAAATAGATGCAATAGAATGCATTTCCATTTAATGCCAACTATGAAATATAGTTGCCTTCAAAGGAAGGGGGTCCCTATAAGGAAGCATCATATTTGGCCATCAAAAAGGCCTGCATTATTACATCTAGTGACTCTGAACTGATTGCCCTGTGAAATCAGTGCAAAAGACTGGAAACCAGGTGTGTCGTGGCACAGACCTGTTAAGACCGGCAAAAGCTCACATTTTTAACACAAAATCACACACACACAGCAGAGGAAGAGATGTGATTTGAGTTGTATGTCACACTAATGCCACTTGCAGACTTATTAAGCTCTTCACTATGGCGACGATGAGTCATTCGACAGCTCCAGACCCTTGCCATTGTCACTGTCAGACAGCTTCCAAAGGAAAATAAATAAATAAACACATTAAATGTTTTAAACCACATCTAACACGTCTTACATTAAGTCCACATGTCCAGTGCTTTTCCATCTAGAAAGTATAAACACACCCATACCAAATGCTAGTCTCATGACATTTGTTTGATAATTCATTTTACCCTGTGCATATGTTGGTCTAACAAGTTGTTTTTTTGTTTTGTTTTGTTTTTTACCCAGTAATGTTTAAATAGGACATGAGAAAATATATTAAGTATTTATCGATGCCCCAAATGGTGATTTCAGTCAATAGCAGCAAGGACTGTAGTTATTTTCATCACATGCTATTATGGCTGACAGGCCATTTTCACAAGCTGAATGATGCACTGTAAATGTTGATATCACTCACATGTCATGCATTTTACCTCAATGCACAATAATGACTGCCTTTCCCTCGGTAAGGGTCTCTAAGTGCCGATACGTCATTCACATGCCACCTTTTGTGAGACTGGGAGGACTTATAGCATCATATCATGCCATTGCCCATAATGTATGTCATCACTCAACATTCATCACACATACATTGTTCACATGGTCCATAATTATCTCTCAAGCTCAGCTGGGAGAAGCTTTCATATGCATGTTCATTAACTGCAAAGTATAAATAACTTCTGGCATTGCTCATTATTAAAGGTGGTGTTGAGAAAGCTACACCAAAATAACTACTAGTTTTTTAAAAGTTTTTTTTAAATTATAAATAAATAGCAGCAAAGACACATTCAATTAATCACAAGTGACAGTGAAGACATTTATAATGTTCATGAAATGTTTAAGTAGTTGTAATAACCACCACATGAATAAATTACATTTTAAAATATATCCAAAAAGAAAAGTTATTTTAAATTGAAATAATGTTTCACAATTTTATTGTTTTTACTGTTTTTTATAAATGCAGCCTTGGTGAACATTGGAACAGCAGTGTACATGTACGTGTATAAGCTACATTTATATATACAGATGTGGACAAAATTGCTGGTACCCTTGGTAAATATGAACAAAAAAGCCTGTGAAAATAAATCTGCATTGTCAATCCTTTAGATTTTTTATTTAAAAAATGTGAAGCTTTCGTTAGAGTATAATACTTTAAAATTGGGGGAAAATATCATTATGAAATATTTTTTTTCTTCTCTAAAACACATTGGACACAGTTAATGGTACCCTTTTATTAAATACTTTTTGCAACCTCCTTTTGCCAAGATAACAGCTCTGATTCTTCTCCTATAATGCCAGATGATTTTGGAAAACACCTGACATGATATCAGAAACCATTCCTCCATACATAATCGTTCCAGATCCTTCAGATTCCCAGCTCCATGTTGGTGCTTCTTCTCTTCAGTTCACCCCACTTATTTGCTATAGGGTTCAGGTCAGGGAACTGGGTCTAAACTTCATTTCGTGCTCAGTGACACATTTTTGTTTTGATTTTGATGTTTGTTTTTGGATCATCGTCTTGATGGAAGATCTAACTATTATAAGATTTATAGCAGAGGCCATCAGGTTTCGATTTTTTTTTTATCTGTTGGTATTTGATAGAATCCATGATGCAATGTATCTGAACAAGAAGTCCAGGACCTCCAGCAAAAAAAAGTACTTTTCTATACCTGTGTGCACCAAACCCATCTGGTGGGTTTGCTGTTGCTGTTTTTGTTTCATCTGACCATAGAACAAGGTCCCGTTTGATGATCCAGTTGTGTCTGACAGCTGAATATGCTGGAGTTTGTTTTTGGATAAGAGTAGAGGATTTTTCTTGAAACCCTCCCAAACAACTTGTGGTGATGTAGATGCAGTTAGATTTTTTTTTTTTTCAAGGCTTTCTGACCCAGAGACTCTCCATCTGTGATCCTTGGAGAGTCTTGGCTGCTCAAACTCTCCTCCTCGCCACCCATTTAGATAATGTAGACACAGCCTCTTCCAGGCAGATCTGTAACATCTTTGGTTTATTGTAACTTCTTAATTATTTCCCTGATGGTGGAAATGGGAATTTTCAATGCTTTAGCTATTTTCTTACAACCACTTTCTATTTTGTGAAGCTCAACAATCTTTTGCTGCACATCAGAACTATATTTACTGTTAAATGTGGGTGAATTTTGCAATTGGCGGGTAACAGTTTGAGAGGATATGACTCTGCTGTTTCAGAACGTTCATGCGATCAGAAAGAAGATGAGGCCCTTCTCTGACTACGTTTGGATGTGCGAGTATTAAACTGTTGGTGAGGTGGGATGAGATAATGCAACGCTGACGTAGTAGGCTACAGTACAATGGCAGTTGCATTGATGTGTGAGCATGTGCATGTTGGGAGTTGGGAACCGGTGAGATGTCCGGTACCCGGTAACTTTACCAGTAATAATAATATTAATTTAGTTCTGTTTAACCGTTCCTGAATGCTGTAACTAACAGCTGCCAGGACCTGTCTACATGACTAAATCAGCCATCAACACAACCGCGTGCAATATCTTCAGTAGATGCAATATTGAGTGTTTTTGTTCGATTTCAGCAGCAAAAATAGTTCCAAACAAAGATCACAGCAGAACGTCTCAAAGCAACGGTGCGTTAATGAATGATTCAGCGTTTTGAATGAATCTATGAATACCTATTCATAAATGACTGCAGCTGTGTCTCATTTCATTTAATTTTGAAGGCTGGATCCTCTGGAGGACACATCCTGTGAAGGATGCGTGTCACAGGGTGTTTTGGTGTTGGTTCATGTTCATTGTTCCTTGTTCATGTTTTAGTTTATCATGTTCTTGCTTTGTTTTAGTGTCTTGTTCACAGTCTTGTCATGCACTTCCTGGTTTTGTCATGTTTCAGTGTCATGTGAATCCCATGCCCTCATGTGATCTTGTGTCTTGTCCTGTCATTGGTTCATTGTCTCATCACTGTTCACAGGTGTCACTTGTCTTGTCATTAGTCTGTGTGTGTATTTAAGCCCTCATGTTTGCCATGTGTCTTGGTCAAGTATTGAATGTTGTAACCCGCTGTTGGTGAGTTTCGTTATAGTCAAGTCAAGTCTTTGTTTTATGTTTGGATTATGTTTGAAATAAAACTGCACATGGGTCCTTCAACTTGCCTCCAGTGGATAAATATGTTACAGAATACTTGACCCACAAGATGGACCCAGCAGTTGCCCTGTTTCGTCTATGCCAAGACCAGCGTCCCATAGAAAACTATGTTGAGGAGTTTTGTGGACTTTCTTGCCAAGTGGATTTTAATGATGCTGCCCTTAAGGGGATCTTTCTTAATGGACTCAACGGCTGTGTAAGCTATTTGATGCCCGAAAGCAACTCCCCGGGGACTCTAGCAGAATATATTGACTTTGCTCTTCTGCTGGCTGGGTCTTCTTTTACAGTGGGGACTGTGGAGGAGGGGCCCCACAACCCCACAGTACTCTCCACCACAACCCAGCCAGAGTCATCCGCTCCAGCCCACGTCCATGCTCCAGCCCACGTCCATGCTCCAGCCCACGTCCCCGTCCAGGCTCCAGCCCACGGCCCCGTCCAGGCTCCTGCCCACGGCCCCGTCCAGGCTCCAGCCCACGGCCCCGTCCAGGCTCCAGCCCACGGCCCCGTCCAGGCTCCAGCCCACGGCCCCGTCCAGGCTCCAGCCCACGGCCCCGTCCAGGCTCCAGCCCACGGCCCCGTCCAGGCCCCGTCCAGGCTCCAGCCCACGAGCCCGCTGTCCCGCCCAAGAAAATTTTGGGGGGGGGCAAGGGGTACATGGAGGCCATGAAGGCCACGCCTCTGTGGCCCCCTGAACCTCCATTACCGCCATGGCCTGTAGAACTGCCGTTACCGCCATGGCCTGGTGAACTGCCGTGACCGCCATGGCCTGGTGAACTGCCGTTACCACCATGGCCTGGTGAACTGCCGTTACCGCCATGGCCTGATGAACTGCTGTTACCGCCATGGCCTGGTGAACTGCCGTTGCCGCCATGGCCTCCCACGCCTGAGGGTCCAGGTCCTCCCACGCCTGAGGGTCCAGGTCCTCCCACGCCTGAGGGTCCAGGTCCTCCCACGCCTGAGGATCCAGGTCCTCCCACGCCTCAGGGTCCAGGTCCGCCCACGCCACAGGGTCCAGGTCCGCCCACGCCTGAGGGTCCTGGTCCGCCCACGCCTCAGGGTCCTGGTCCGCCCACGCCACAGGGTCCTGGTCCGCCCACGCCACAGGGTCCCGGTCCGCCCACGCCACAGGGTCCCGGTCCGCCCACGCTCCCAGGCCCGGTGCCCCTGCACGGGCCTGGCCCACCATCCCTCCCCCAAGACCGCCCCCCAAGACTTTTTGTAGACTCTTTGTTAGGCTATTGATGTGTTATGGTATTGTTTGGGCGTCAGGGGCCGCCCATAGAGGGGGGGATCTGTCACAGGGTGTTTTGGTGTTGGTTCATGTTCATTGTTCATTGTTCCTTGTTCATGTTTTAGTTTATCATGTTCTTGCTTTGTTTTAGTGTCTTGTTCACAGTCTTGTCATGCACTTCCTGGTTTTGTCATGTTTCAGTGTCATGTGAATCCCATGCCCTCATGTGATCTTGTGTCTTGTCCTGTCATTGGTTCATTGTCTCATCACTGTTCACAGGTGTCACTTGTCTTGTCATTAGTCTGTGTGTGTATTTAAGCCCTCATGTTTGCCATGTGTCTTGGTCAAGTATTGAATGTTGTAACCCGCCGTTGGTGAGTTTCGTTATAGTCAAGTCTTTGTTTTATGTTTGGATTATGTTTGAAATAAAACTGCACATGGGTCCTTCAACTTGCCTCCAGTGGATAAATATGTTACAATGCGGTATACGGAGTGTCCTTAATCAGAATTAAACGAGACGTCCTCCGTAGGACACACAGGCAGGAAGTATCACGTTGCCAACACTTTCACAGTGGAGTTGCGCTCTCACACCAGTTATATGAATGAAAATTATTTATAACTTGAAAATGACTATGAAATGTTTTGCCTTGACAGCAAAGTACTGTTCTAAATGTAAAAAAAAAAAAAAAAAAAATCACTAAACACTTGTAATCCTGTTTACCACAACTATCTATTTGAGGTATATACATCTTAAAAACAAAAACAAGCTTGAAACTACTTAAGTTTAAACACTACATTTCACTTGCATGTCTATCTGCCGGCGGCGCCATTTTTTCAAATAATATTTAAAAAACATGACGGTTGTTAATGGCGACGCAAAGAATTGTGGGTTATCTGCAGCAACGAAGGATACATCTCATGCACACTCAGAGAACACTTTGCAGAGAAGCCCTTCAGCCGTAAGTTCTCTGTCTGTCACCTGTAGAAGAGGAGGATTACGTGCCTGTACACTCACCTGTCTGCTTTTCAGTGAAGCCCTTCCGCCGTAAGTTCTCTGTCTATCACCTGTAGAAGAGGAGGATTACATGCCTGTATACTCACCTGTCTGCTTTGCAGTGAAGCCCTTCAGCCGTAAATTCTCTGTCTGTCACCTGTAGAAGAGGAGGATTACGGGCCTGTATACTCACCTGTCTGCTTTACGGTGAAGCCCTCCAGCCGTAAGTTCTCTGTCTGTCATCTGTAGAGGAAGAGGATTACGTGTCCGAAACACCCACCTTACTGCTCCACCACAGTCCCTCCGGTCGTAAGCCCCGACCCATCCTCCCTCTGGGAAGAAGAAGGGAGTACGTCACCCGAAATACGCACCTGAACGATCTTCCAGCAGCCTCCCTCCCCCAGTCGTGAGCCCCGACTCGTCCCATCCATCGGAAGACAGTGAAGCTACTCACCAGAGCACCCCCCCTCCTTTCTTGTACTCTGTGGGCCTCCGGCGGTCCGCTGGACGGAACGACCCTGCCCAGAAGACTCACTATTTTAGTTCCCCCTACCCATCTTTTATACTCAATAAAATACTGTGTTATTGGAAGTCTTGTCTGTCATCCTTGCCTGGCCTCTGTCTGACTCCCCAAGGGTGGTACGGGTCTTAGGGGTGGGTGCAGCCTGATTTTGCCCGATCGACCTGTGACAATAGCCTATATTTAATAATATTGTTCTGCTTCAAGTTTACTTGTTATTTGTATTTTGTATATTTTTGTTTTGTTTTGGCGCCACCTAGTGGCAGTTCTCTAGAAAAAATAAGTGATCACATTTCACCAGTCAGCATCTCCTCAATCTTTGGATGCCATCCTTTGTATTGCGTTTGTAAAAGCATCATCTATACGTTAATTCTTCATTATATAATGCTTGATGTTACATATTTGTGATAGGTTTATTCAAAGCTTTGATTTAGTGTAATTTTTGTGATAGCCTTTAGCTGTTAGCCTAGCCTTTGTCTGATATAGCACTTGATGTGTTCATTTCAGTCTACTAAGATAATATGACTACTCTTTGGCATGAATATCTGTATCTGTTGCTATTTTCTTGGTCATCTGATAATCCCATTTATGTAAATTGATTGCACTGGATTCATTTGGGTATTTTGAGAACTACATGAATGTTGTTTAGTCATTGGAAAATTGTTCTGATTATTGTTTCTTTGCTGTTTGTTTACAGCCTCCCGGAACTCAAACTGCGTCATCGTGACGACACTTTGGGGAACGAGTATCCACTACGCCGCACCAATCATACCCAACCTAGTGTGAAGCTGGAACCCAGGCACAACTAGGGGGTGAGCACTCTAGCGCCAGGCATCTCTTGCATAGAGGCTCCAGAAAGGAGGGTCACCGAGGAGGCCATGCTCCTGGTGGAATGAGCCCTCACGGCTAATGGTGAAGGCAGATTGCGCACCTGATAAGCTGTGGCTATAGCCTGGACAATCCAGTTACTGATTGTCTGTTTTGAAGCAGGCAGCCCCTTCTTGGGTGAACCAAAACACACCAACAACTGGTCTGATTTTCTCCACTGAGCAGACTTCTCCGAAATAGTTAACTGACAACTAGTAAATATTTTATAACTACCCTTTTATAACTACCTTTATAACTACCTAAATTAATCATGAATTACAGTATGAATACATGTTAATAACGCATTCATTAACACACTGAGTAACTATTATTATATGTCTAAATAATAAGATGTATAAATGTACATTTAAAGGTCCCGTTCTTCGTGTTTTTTTGAAGCTTTGATTGTGTTTACAGTGTGCAATATAACATGTGTTCATGTTTCGCGTGTAAAAAAAACCCAGTATTTTTAACACAATTTGCTGTTTTCACTGTCCTAAAAACGGCTGATGACTTCCTTTATTCTATGAAGTCTATTCTATTCTATTCTATTCTATTCTATTCTATTCTATTCTATTCTATGATTTGACCGCAGCTTAGCGAACGTGGCACGGTTCCTGTGTTGTGATTCGACAGCAGCTTAGCGCACGTTGCACGGAAAGGTCACGCCTCTTAACGGGGAGATGTATGCGCTCAATGATCTCTAAGTACAGCATCCCTGTGAAAGCCAAACAAAGGTGATTTGACTCCGGGATGAAAATAACAGCGTCTCGACGACCGCTACAGTTCCTTTTCTCCACGCGACCGTCCTCTTCTCCACGTGGGATAGCAACAAGACCACGCCCCCTTTTTCGCGTATTCTTGTGGGCGAAGGTTAGTCTGTTCTACTGTTCTACTGACTGACGTAATTAATGTAGGAAGTACCAGGATGTAGTCCAAGCCAGCCGTTCGCTGTAGGCTTTGAAAGGGAACTTCTGTTAAATAAAATATCTCGCTTGGCATTGAACTTTGAGCTTTATAATTTTACAGGTATTATTTATGCTCTAACAGCAACATTACACACTAACTAAAGTTTGAACAATGGGATCACGAAGAACGGGACCTTTAAATAGTTTATTAATCCTTTACTTACACTTTCTTAATGATCTGATGAACCACTGACAACTCCTAAATAACTGGTTTGTAAATAATGTAATACTTAATTTAGAAATTATAAGTTGATAATTTATAAAGTATGAAAATACAATTATTAAACACATTATAGATATGCTTATAAATCAAGAATAAAGCATTTATAGCATTATTTATAAACTGCTTACTAATGCTTACTAATGTCTATTAATGCTTTATAAATGATGAATTAACTATTACTGGGTGAAAGCACTGCCCGCATTGCTACGGAATCCCAAACTACACCTAGAAAAGTGGCTGGTCTCTGATATTTCCACTGCAACCATCTTGGTGGCCTGAAGCATACTGGTAGCACCTAACCGATCTGCTGATGCTTAACTAATGCTTCATAGCGTGTAGTTATTATAAAGTGTTACCGAAGTGGAAAAACGAAATAATTTTGTGATTCAGTTAAACAGACCCGACTAAAACATACAAGAAAAACATTGAATTAACAGTAATATGTGGAGAAACAAAGAGGGGTAACGTTACTTACCGTTGTATGAGTTCCAGTGTCACACAGCACAGGCAGGCTCCTGGTATTCTAAAATGTAAAATAAATAATGTCAATCCAAATGTAAAATTTGACAAAGAAACTAAATATTTTTTTTCTCCAGTGACCAACGTTAACTACACGCTGACAGATAATATCTCATTAGCCAAGTTACTTGACTTAATGTTAATGTAAACTTTGCTTGTTAACGACAACAACGTTATTTTCGCAACTAGTGGCCAACGTTAATTTACTAACTAACGTTAATTCAATAAACTCACTAAGTCTTTGTAAAAATAAAACGTTAGGTTTACCTCAGTTTTTAGCACCAAAGCTGAAGCAAATGATAACCTAACGTTATGTAAAGTATATGTTGTCCATACTGTGAGCTCTCTCCTCGGGCAAAACTTACAACGCTGCACTGGTTCCAAATCTAATTCAATAAACTATTTTTTTAAAAATATAAAACGTTAGGTTTATCTCAGTTCCCTTTCGAGGGAACTTCACACTGCGTCCACTAGGGACAGCTCTGGGAACACCTACAGTGTGATAGCGTCTGATGCACGTATGTCAACTCATCCAACGGCGAGAGTGAGTGTCACGGGTGGGTGACGTGCGTCCAGGAAAGGATAAATACACATCCGGTCCGATCGCACTTCAGCTTTTCTGCCTCTGTCTATTTATTGTTGTCCGTCAAAAGCACAGTAAGTTTCAGTTTAAAAATGGCGAACACATCGGTATTCAAACAGTGTACTCCTCCGTGTCCCCGTTTCCTTACGGGTGGAGATACACATGATTTGTGTGTGATGTGTTTGGGAGTGGAGCATGCTCTATCAGCCTTCGAAGGGGCTGAGGGTGAGCATTGTGAGAAGCTGCCGCTTCGCATGCTCCACTCCCGTCTGTCACTCTTCGAGAAGGATGATCAGGATCGCGTTCCCTCTGGTTCTGGACCCGCTGCTGCCAAGGCACAGCGGAGAAGGACATCATGGGGATCGCAGATGGATCTCTCGGCGGGGTTTGAGATGGGTGCGAGCGCCCTTTCTCTGCCTTCACCCTTCATCTGTCGCTCAATCTCTGGTGTCAGAAGCCCGTGCTGCGGCTTCTTCCGCCCAGAGTGAGAGCCCGTCGCTTCAACACTCCAGTTCTGAGGAAGTGGATGCGTTGAGCGTCGGATTGGGGGAAGATGATTCGCCATCTCTTTCCCCAGCACATGAAGAGCTGTTGGAGGTGATTACTCGCTCTGTGGCGAAGTTAAATATTGATTGGCCAGCCGAGAAACAAGGCGCTCGTCCTAAAAGCAAATTAGACGAGCGCTTTTTATCATCAAATGTGTCGCCTTCACCATGGGGTCTTCCTTTCTTTCCTGAGCTGTGTAGATCATGGAAGAAACCATATTCATCACGTCTTTTCAGTCCTCAAGTTAAAACATATAGTGATATAAGGGGACTTGACAGAATATGATTATGGGGCGATGCCTAAAGTGGATCAGACGCTTCCGAGTTATCTGTCCCCTGCTTCGGCATCGTCCCTGAAGGCCCCCACGCTCCCCACTAAACCATTAAAAACAACATCAGGGCTGGTGGGGAAAGCATACACGGCAGCAGGGCAGGCTGGTGCGTTTTTGCATACAATGAGTATTTTGCAAGCGTACCAGGCTGAACTGCTGGGGGATTTGGATGGCGGTGAAACGGTGAGCCCTGAGGCAGTTCGCAAACTGCGTCAGGCCACAGATTTATCTCTGAGAGCCACCAAGGAGACCGCTAGAGCTATTGGGCGGTCTATGGCAGCCTTGGTGGCGACAGAGAGACATCTGTGGCTCAATTTGTCTGACATTAAGGACAAAGACAGGGCTTTTCTCCTTGATGCGCCAGTTGAACCTGCTGGTCTGTTCGGCGGCGCTGTAAATATAGTCGTCGACAGATTCCAGGAGAATAAAAAACAAGCGGAGGCATTTAAAAAATATCTTCCGCGCCGCCACCAACCCTCTGGGGCTGCTGGGCGTGAGCAGCCCCAGCCCCAGCCGTCTAGCTCTTCATATAGGCAGCAGCAAAAAGAGAGTGTCGCATCTCGTGCTCCACCTCAGAGATACAGTGGGCCAGGTCGGCACTGAGGGTCGTGCTTCAGGCAAAGAAGGCTTCAGGCCAAAAGAGGTCCTGACGCCAGCAGCATCAGGTCTCCGAGGGCGCCCCCCCGCGGGGTGGATTGGTGTTCACCTCAGTATACAGTCCCCACTCCACTTTGTTGCCCTCAGGGGACCGTTCTGCCAACCCCGCCACCCTTGGTGCTTCGGGGCACAGCGGTTTCCAGCGAGCTTGTGACTCGGTGTCCACAGGACAAGGTGTCACGCTCGCAGCCTCCAAGGAGGTTAGAAATGCAGCCAGATCGGATAGGTGCTGCCAGTATGCTTCAGGCCACCAAGATGGTTGCAGTGGAAATATCAGAGACCAGCCACTTTTCTAGGTGTAGTTTGGGATTCCGTAGCAATGTGGGCAGTGCTTTCAGCCACGCGCATTGCTGCGATTCTGTCAGCTGTAAAGAGAGTAAAAATAGGCCAGTCATTCACTGTGAAGCAGTTTCAAAAGTTGCTGGGGTTAATGGCAGCGGCGTCCAACGTGATTCCTTTTGGCCTGCTGTACATGAGACCCTTACAGTGGTGGCTCAGGACCAGAGGGTTTTCCCCGAGGGGGAACACTTTTCATATGATCAAGATCACGCGGTGGTGTCTCCGCGTCTTGGTCATATGGAAGAAACCCTGGTTCCTGTCCCAGGGTCCTGTGTTGGGGGCACAATGTCGCCGAGTCACCCTGATGACAGATGCCTCTCTCACGGGCTGGGGAGCGGTAATGGAAGGCCGCTCAGCTCAGGGTCTTTGGGGGGGACCATCATCTTTCGTGGCACATCAACTGCCTGGAGATGATGGCAGTTTTCAAAGCATTGACATTTTTCTTCCCGGACCTAAGGGGCCATCATGTGTTGGTCCATACGGACAACACATCAGTGGTCTTCTATGTAAATCACCAGGGGGGTCTGCGTTCGCGCCCATTGTGCAAGCTAGCACACCAGATCCTCCTGTGGTCTCTGGGGAAGTTACTCTCCTTGAGAGCAATCTTTATTCCGGGGGCCCAGAATAAAGGAGCGGACATCCTGTCAAGACAGGGGCTGAGGCCAGGGGAATGGAGACTTCACCCCGAGGTGGTGAAGCTCATTTGGGAGATTTACGGCCATGCTGAAGTGGATCTGTTTGCATCTCAGAATACGATGCACTGTCCACTCTGGTTCTCGTTGACACATCCAGCTCCTCTGGGACTGGATGCCATGGTACTGACGTGGCCGAGGCGGCGTCTGTACGCATTTCCCCCAGTTGTTCAGCTCCAGGGAGTTCTGAAGAAAGTTTGCCGGGAGGGGATAAGTCTACTGCTAGTAGCTCCTTACTGGCTGAGCCGGATTTGGTTCTCGAACCTCGTAGCACTGCTCGATGGCTCACCCTGGAAGATTCCGATCAGGAGGGATCTTCTATCTCAGGCGGAGGGCTCAATATTTCACCCCTGCCCAGAAATGTGGAACTTGTGGGTTTGGCCGCTAAGGGGGCCGAGCTCCTAGAGTCTGGTCTCTCTCCCAAGGTAGTGGAGACCATTCTCAGCTCCAGAGCTTCGTCCACGAGTAGACTATATGCCCTGAAGTGGAGGTTGTTCACTTCTTGGTGTCAAGAATGACAGTTAGATCCAGTCAACTGCCCTGTTGGTTCAGTGCTAGATTTTATACAAGAGCGTTTCTCTTCTGGGTTGTCCCCTGCTACACTAAAGGTGTATGTTTCATCTATTTCCATGCCCATGTGGATGGTATTACTGTGGGGAGGAACCCGTTGGTAACTTGTTTCCTTCGTGGCACTAGGAGGCTGAGGCCTGGGGTGCGCACTAGAGTTCCTACTTGGAAATTGGCTATAGTGTTGGAAGGTGTATCTGCGGCTCCGTTCGAGCCACTTGACATCATCTTTCTGACTCTGAAAACCATCTTCCTTCTTGCCATTTTCTATTAAGAGAGTAGGAGACCTTCAGGCCTTATCAATATCCCCTTTGTGCTTGGAGTTTGCACCAGGGATGGTTAAAGCTTTCCTTTACCCTAGATTAGGGTATGTTCCGAAGGTGTTAACCAATATTCCACGGCCTATAGTGCTGCAAGCTCTCTGTCCTCCTCCATTTGTTAATCCAGACCAGTAAAGATTGAACCTTGTATGTCAAGTGCGAGCACTGGATGCTTATGTCCACAGAGCTGCCCTGTGGAGGAAAGCGGATCAATTGTTTGTTTGTTTTGGACCTCAGAACAGGGGTCTCTAAGGCCTTGGTATCGGGGGTTTCCCTCAAAGAAGTTTGCGATGCAGCTGGTTGGTCCTCGCCTCTTACGTTTGTGAGATACTATGATCTTGACCTGGATTGTGCTCCAGGTTCTTCAGTGCTCCTGTCTTGAATGTGCCACAGTTTCACACGACAGGCATTTGGTATAATGGCATTTTGGTATTTCGTTCCCAGAGCTTTCCCTAGTGGACGCAGTGTGACGTCCCCTATGACTATAACCATAGTTCCCTGAGAAGGGAACGAAACACTGCATCCCTTTACCATACTACCTGCATCCCTGTGATCCCTTGCTTCGGCAGTTTAGCTGAAGTGCGATCGGACCAGATGTGTATTTATCCTTTGCTGGACGTGACGTCACCCGCCCGTGACGCTCACTCTAGCCGTTGGCTGAGTTGACATACATGCATCAGACGCTATCACGCTGTAGGCGTTCCCAGAGCTGTCCCTAGTGGACGCAGTGTTTAATTTCCTTCTCAGGGAACTATGGTTATAGTCATAACCTGAGACGTTTTTAGCACCAATGCTGACAAGCTAAAATTGGGGTGCAGACAATCGCGGATAGTACAAATCACACTTACCTTGCTTGTTTGCTGTTCTCACGTGGATGAAAAAATATTTGCAGGGTGTCCGGACACAGCTCATATGTTCTCTGGAACTGTGAGCTCTCTCCTTGGGTGAAACTTTCAATGCTGCACTGATGGTTCCTAATATAAATCTAAAGCAAATCCTGTCGATCCCAATTGTGCCAAAGAGGCCGTTGTAGTAAATACAGTATTATACTTTATTTTTTTTAAATACAGGAAATCACTGTATTTGGTGTTTGACGTCATAGAAAATCCCCATGATGCAACGGGAATTACAGTTATTTACTGTAAAGAGAATTTACAGTATTATACTGGGTGATATATAGTAAATAACTGTACAAATTACAGAAATGTCAAACAGTGAGAATAGCGTCCTTTTGACAGGACCAGATTTAACCAACAGCTTGTTAGGTGTGCTGATTCGATTCAGGAAGGAACCAGTTGCTGTAACTGCCGATATACAGCAGATGTTCCACTCTTTCACAGTGAAGGAAAACCACAGAGATTATTTGAGGTTCTTATGGTTCCGTGACAATGATCTCGACAAGGATGTAATTGAATGTAGGATGAAAGTCCATGTATTCGGAAATAGCCCCTCCTCAGCAGTGGCGATCTGAGGACTCCATCGGGCTGCCAAATAAGGAGAGCTTATGCATGGAACTGACACCTATAACTTTGTGAAGAGAGATGACGGTCTGAGATAATTTACGACTGCCATTGAAGCTGTTGATTTATTTCGGAGGACACAAGCATCTATGGCAGAATCGAATCTAAGGCTTCAAATCAAATCACTTTATTGTCACTCTACCATATGCACAAGTGCAACAGTAGGTGAAATTCTTAGGTGCAGTCCGAGCAAACATAGTAGTCATGACATGACATGTACAACATTTAAGAAACAACAGATTACACATCTGATGCGCACACAATTACTCACAGCACAGTATACACTACAATAAACAATAAATAATTTACACAATGTGAGTGTAGTTCTCACAGCTTAAACAATATACACATACTTACAATATACATATACTTTAAACAATATACACTAAACATACATTAAACAATAACAGTATACATTAAGCTATAGTAATAATATACAATGTACAGTATACAATATGTTCACAAATAGAAATCCGATGTACAATAGATGCTATATGATAAATAAATGTGTAATGTGTGTGTATCTCCAGTGGTTTGTGCTGAGTGATATTCTGTCCAGTGTGTGTTATGATCTGATGGATCAAGAGTTAAGTAGTCTAATTGCTTGTGGGAAGAAGCTGTTCTGGAGTCGGCTGGTGCGTGTTCTGATGCTGCGGTACCGTCTGCCTGATGGCAGCAGTAAGAGCAGCCCATGGTTCGGGTGGCTAGAGTCTCTGATGATCACAAGATAATGTCAAACAGCCCATTAGTGTTGGCAGCCTTTCCATCTGAAAACTGTGCCGAAGGTGTCAAAGAACTTGATTTCAAGGATGAAACCATGCCTGCTCAACGTAGTCTCAGCCTGAACTGGAAAATATCGACAGACACCTTTACATTCTACTCACCAGATAACAGAAACCTCTGACTCATCGTGGCATTCTCTCCACTGTTAACAGCTTGTATGACCCTTTAGGCTTTGCAGCACCTGTCACGATTCATGGAAGATTCCTGTTAAGAGAGCTATCAAAGGGAATAGATAACTGGGATAAGAGAGTGGGAAATGTGGAAAAATTAATTGCAAGACTTGGAGAGAATGTTCAGAGGACATATAGCCTGAAGTCACTCTCAAAAGCAAAGAGAACAGAGCTGTGCATATTTTCAGATGCCTCTTTCAAGGCTATTGGAGCAGTAGCATACCTCAAGACCATCTATGAAGCTGTCGAGATCTCAGATTTCATCTTGGACGAGATTGATTTTAAACCAGACTCTATGAAGTTTTTCTGTGACAGCAAGGTCGTATTGGGTTACATACACAATTAAAGTAGGAGGTTCTATGTGTATGTGCACAATCGTGTTCAAAGAATCAGGCAGTCATCAATGGCTGAGCAATGGCATTTTGTGTCTACCGAGCACAATCCAGCTGACTGTGCCTCTAGGTCTGTTCCAGCTTCTCTTCTTACAAACACCATGTTAGGAAAGTGATCTAACCTTCGAAAATGATCTAACCTTGCAAGAGACCTTTGAGCTGGTGAATCCAGAGACAGATTCTGAGGTTCGTCCTTTACCTCAAGTATTGAGCACTGCTGCCACAAGTATAAGTGAGAAACCACTTAACCCAGAACGTTTTGAGCGATTTTCCTCATGGAACTCTCTGTTGAGAGCAGTTACATGCTTGATCCATGTTGCCTGTTTCTTTCATTCTATGTCTAAAGGACAGACATGCAAACGTATAGGCTGGCATAAATGTCATCAACCCTATTGCCTGAGTTAGTTGGCCCAAGCCAAAAAAGTCATCCTCCTTTCAGTCCAAAAGTCTGTCTTTCCTGAAGAGTACAGTGCTCTTATGAGACAAGTTGAAATCTCTCAGAATAGTCCTCTAATTAAGTTGAATCCTGTTCTGGGCGAAGATGGACTAATCAGAGTAGGTGGTCATCTAACAAATGCACCTGTGGTCAGTGATGAGAGAAATCCCATTGTCTTACCAGGACGACATCATATCTCCACCTTACTAATTCATCACTTCCATGAACAAGTGAAGCATCAGGGCCGACTTTTCACAGAAGGCGCTCTACACACTGCAGGATTCTGTATAATTAATGGAAAGAGATCTATTAGTAGTGTCATACATAAGTGTGTTGTATGTAGGAAGCTGCGTGGGAATACAGAGTGTCAAAAAATGGCAGATCTTCCACTGGAGCGTCTCAATACATCCTCACCTTTCACTTATGTTGGCTTGGATGTGTTTGCTCCTTTCTCAGTCTCAGCTCGTCGTACAAGATGATGATCATGCAGAAAGTAAGCGTTGGGCCATTCTCTTCACTTGTATGTCCACGCGAGCTGTTCACATAGAGGTTATTGAATCTCTTGACACCTCCAGCTGTATAAATGTGCTACGGAGATTCTTTGCCATTAGAGGGTGTACAAAACAATTCCGATCAGATTGTGGAACTAATTTTGTAGCTGCAAGCAAATAACTGGGATTCTCCAAAATAGCGAAGGACCCAGAAATGCAAGAATACCTCACCAACTGCTCTTGCTCATGGGAATTCAATCCGCCCCATGCTTCACACATGGGGGGAGCTTGGGAACGTTTGATAGGTGTAGTGAGGAGGATTATGGATTCAATGTTGATGCAGTATGGGTCTCGTCCCTTCTCACATGAGGTTCTATGCACATTCATGGCTGAAATTTCTGCGTTAATTAATGCAAGGCCCTTAGTTCCAATCTCCTCAGACCGCTCACCGCTTATACTGACCCCTGCCATGCTTCTGACTCTGAAGGTCATCTGATAATCCCATTTATGTAAATTGATTACATTGGATTCATCAGGGGTATTTTCAGACAAGAGTTTGAAAACTACATGAATGTTCTTTAGTCATTGGATAATTGTTCTGATTATTGTTTATTTGCTGTTTGTTTACAGTTTTACTCCTTATTCATAATGTACTTGGCATCTTATTAAACAACACAGACTAAGATGAATCCTGACTCGTCTGTACTTTATGGATGGAGTTTGGCTGGCTGTTAAATTGCATCTGTACATGCAAGGAGAACAGTACAAATATTATGGAAAAAATGCCCTTCATAAAAGGTAAAAATATCAAAGATATGCAGATTTGAATATGTCGAAGCTGATTGAACACTGTTAAGAATATTTCTTCTGAATAAATTATATTTACAAAACAAAACAAAAAAATCCGGACAAGCACGTGAACAGGCTTAATGTCGAGCCCTGTTTGTTTTTTGTGCACTAATGTATTCTTATCGCTTCAGGTTGAACCACTGTATTCACATGGACTATTTTAACAATGATGTTACTACCTTTCTGGATCTTGAAAGTGTTAATTAAATTGCTGTCTATGAAGGGGTCAGAGAGCTTTCTGATTTTATCAAAATTTTCTTAATTTGTGATCAGAAGATGAGCAAAGGTCTTGCGGGTTTGGATAGACATGAAGGTGAGTAATTAATGACAGAATTTTCTTTTCTGGGTGAACTAACCCTTTAATAGAATTTTGCCTTTGTGTTTCCATATATTTATATTCTGTAAAACAGGAAGTCATTGCTGGATAATTTCATGCTCATAATCACTCTGGTGTGCTAAAACATGTAAACATGGATGGGAATATACTTCAGAGATATTTTACTCATAAGAATTTCTAGGGGTGCCAATAATTGTGGCCATAGTGTATTAGAGAAAAAAATATATATTTTCTTTTTCATAACATCCCCCACTTTCATATTTTTTTTTTTTTCAATTAAAGGTTAGATTTTTAACATTTCTGAATGAAAGATCAAAAGGATTACCAAATGCAGATTTATGTTCACAGCCTTTTTTTTTATCATATTTACAAATGGTACAACAATTCTGTCCACATGGTGCATGTAGTGATTTTGTGTATAGTTTTTATACACCTTTGATAAAGAGTAAACAATTGTTCTAAAGCATGTCTTGAACTTAACAGACCTTTTTTATCATTGGCAATCAATAAGAAGCTTTTGCAGATTGGGTTTCAATTGATTGAAGAGAAATATTCCACTTCATCCAGTGCTAAAGTATCCTGTTACTGTTTTATTGACTGACAAACACTGTTTCAAATGATTTAATGTGTTGTCCAGCTTCAGCTATCAGAATAAAATAAATAAATAAAATAAAATACAAATTGTTCCAACTCATTAGCCTCCTGAGAAATGTAGCTAAACTAATAGCTTTACTCCTTGAAGCGACACAACTGCCCAACACTGATTTGCCAATTGTCCTGCTGCCTCTATTTCTGACACACACACACACACACACACACACACACACACACACACACACACACACACACACACACACACACACACACACACACACACACACACACACACACACACACACACACACACACACACACACACACACACACACACACACACACACACACACACACACACACACACACACACACACACACACACACAGCCATAATCTCCTCTGTAACAGCAGGTGATAAACTAAGCCATTGGGAAAAGAAATGATATAATCTCAACTATTCCCTGGACACTTTTCTTACCCAAAGCCAATCTATTCATTTCCTTGTTAAGAGTTTGAACCTGTGCAATATTCCCTGGTGGGGTTTAAAAAAAACAAACAAAAAACAACAACATCTAAATAGAGGATAGAAACACAGATCTGAAAGGATCTCAGGCAGAGGTGTAACTTTCCACTATTGCATTTTAAGAGGCCATACTTATGCTAATTAGAGATGCACAATACAAGCCTTTCCATCTAGTGCAAATTAATTTAACCCTGCCAGGAAAAAAGATATCATCCACTTTGGTTCTGATATAAGGACGAAGACAAAGGAAAAAGCCATTTATTCATGCCTGACATATCTGTCCACATCTGCCGAGGTCAAGCAAATAAAATTGCAAATTGATTCCCTCCCCATAATTGGGAAGCACTGTGTGTGGAAGACAACCAGATGCACTATCTCTGAAGACTGCCAGTTTCAATAAGTGTCAAGGAGGACTTTCTTGCATCCACATAAGCAGGTACTGAAGAAGGCTCTTCATATGGTCACTGACAAAAATATCAATCTTCACATACACTCAGAGGATCAGGAAGAGAAGACTGTATAAGTCGAGTGCAACTACAAGGATTAGACTGTATAGATGACGTGTGTGTGTGTGTGTGTGTGTGTGTGTGTGTGTGTGTGTGTGTGTGTGTGTGTGTGTGTGTGTGTGTGTGTGTGTGTGTGTGTGTGTGTGTGTGTGTGTGTGTGTGTGTGTGTGTGTGTGTGTGTGTGTGTGTGTGTGTGTGTGTGTGTGTGTGTGTGTGTGTGTGTGTGGTGTGCTGTCTTTGTATGGACCAAATTTACCCACAAAGATGTCAAAACCTACATTGTGTGTCTACATAGCAAACAAAAAAGTATGTGAAAAAGTAGTATGTCCAAATGTATATAAAAAAAATAGTAGGTGAAAAGTACCCAGATGACTTCCGCTGATTGTCATGTGACTGTGTATTACAACTGATTCTGTGAGTCACATGATAACATGATGGATGTACATCCAAATTGCATGCATACTGCATGCATTTATACTTTATAGAATGTGCTTCTTTAATGGTTGCAAAGTTAGTTCTTCATCAAATGTAGTATGTGGTTTCGGACAGTGCATTTTAACCCTCTGGGGGTCTACAGTCATTTCTGACCCCAATTTTTTCACAAAAACACACGCACACACAAAGGAACGTGTGTCATTGCAAAAGCTAATTTTGTGAAAAGTGTGAAATAAAAGCAATTATTCATCAATGTAAGAAATAAAGCGCACAGCAATGAAAGCATGTGACTGTACGCCATAGGTAAAATATGAGACTGAATAAACTGTAACAGAAATGTGAGAATATGTGAAATGAAATCAATGGATCAAATAAAGGGGAGACATTGGATCCAAAATGCAAAAGTCACATACCATGTCTTTCTCTTGAACACAGAGACAGACAGACACACACACACACACACACACACACACACACACACACACACACACACACACACACACACACACACACACACACACACACACACACACACACACACACACACACACACACACACACACACACACACACACACACACACACACACACACACAGAGTATTTCCATTTACTGTTTGATAATTACAGGGAGTGCAGAATTATTAGGCAAATTGTATTTTTGAGGATTAAATTTACAACATTAATAATTAAACAACAACCATGTTGTCAATGAACACAAAAAACTCATTAATATCAAAGCTGAATATTTTTGGAAGTGGTTTTTAGTTTTAGCTATTTTAGGGGGATATCTGTGTGTGCAGGTGACTATACTGTGCATAATTATTAGGCAACTTAACAAAAAACAAATTTATACCCATTTCAATTATTTATTTTTAGCAGTGAAACCAATATAACATCTCAACATTCACAAAAATACATTTCTGACATTCAAAAACCAAACAAAAACAAATCAGTGACCAATATAGCCACCTTTCTTTGCAAGGACACTCAAAAGCCTGCCATCCATGGATTCTGTCAGTGTTTTGATCTGTTCACCATCAACATTGCGTGCAGCAGCAACCACAGCCTCCCAGACACAGTTCAGAGAGGTGTACTGTTTTCCCTCCTTGTAAATCGCACATTTGATGATGGACCACAGGTTCTCAATGGGGTTCAGATCAGGTGAACAAGGAGGCCATATCATTAGTTCCCATTCAGTCGGTCACGTTCGACGTACGTCGGACGTACCGACGAATTGGGATCACTTCTGGGAGCCCCTATCAGCTTCGTGCTATCTAGAACCGGCCAATGGACAATTGGCGTGCGAGATTTGCATCTCGCGCCCCGCCCCGCGCCGCGGGTATAAACAGGAAGCGAGAGCGAATGCACGCTGTCATTCACTTCGGAGCCACACAGGCACATGAAGGACTCACTCGTCTTATGAGTATTTTCGCTGCTATCAAGCAAGAGACTACAAAGGACCGGAGAGAACCAGAGGAGGACGCGTGTTGGAGAAACGGCACCTTTCAGCGGGACCGCGCTGACTCATCAGCTGCCTCTGAGATACAGAGAAAACTGCTGTTATCACAGCAACCTGTTGGTCTGGGTAGGGCGTTTTCCTGTCTGAGTACAGGCACGGGCTGCACTACAATACCGTGCGCTGTCGCGGTTCCCCTGAGTGCTTCAGCACAGAGCGTTTTCCTCACAAAAAGAGTTTCACGGGTGACGTGCCGTCTTTTTCAAGATCCACCCGTGCGTTTCTGGATGCGGTCGTTCCCTGTCCTCTGCTGACGGTCACAATCGCTGTCTCACGTGTTTGGGCACTCAGCACGCTGAGGCAGCATTTGTGGATAGTTCATGTTCCCACTGCGGGAACATGACTATCGCGGAGCTTAGATCAAGACTCTCCTACCTCCGGGCTGGGGGAGTCCCCTTACCCATCCCACGAACTAGGTCTT